>JPKZ01000850.1:131201-183977 GCA_000803305.1 Toxocara canis
GGGGGGTGGGGAGGAAAAGGGAACGTTGATGGGGACCAACTATTTCTCAATTCCAAAAATTCGAGCACATGCTGTTGAAGAGAGTGTACGAATAGAAAACCAAATGGGATGTTTTCATATTTTGTTTAGCAGAAGCAACATTTAAACTGTAGTAGCGCTGAACGTTCCGAGGGCAAGTTCAACAAGAATCTACGCCAAATTTCGTTGCGGCATGAAAGAAAAAAAGATAATAAGCATTTGCTATACCGTTGCTTTCACACGGCCTTCTAATCATTCTCAAAATCAGCTCAAATCATCTCGAATTACTTCCCCTACGAAAGGATCATCCGAGCAGTGGTAGCGCATATAACTATTTAGAACGACTGGTCATAGAGAGTTAATTCGGGCCGGCGTATGTGCCATCATCAGATCTCAGAAATGGCGCATATCGCAGCAATAAATGTGGAAGAAGCGTGAATTGTGTTAAATCGCTAAGGGCACAATGCTTTTACTTAGGGGAAGTAAAAGCATTGTGCCCTTAGCGATTTAACACAATTCACTTACTCCTATCAAGTAACTGCATTGCAAAAATAGATTTTTTAAACGTAAAATAAAAGAAAAAAGTAGATTCTACTACTTTTCGTTATCACTGCAGGTGCCGCCATTTCCTCAGTTTTATCAGTATTATCTACTACTCACATAAGATAAAATGCAATACTATTTTAGCAGTCGGGTTAAACAAAACTGTGGCGATCTTCGCTCAGAACTGGTCATTGCGTATCACCTGAAACATATGAAATCGCTAATAACCTCGCCCGTACTTTTTAGATTTACCCGCTGCACCGAAGGCGAATAAGTACTATGAATGATGTGTATAAATAAGTAACATGCGATATTAGTTGTTCTCCATATTCTCTGAACAGCTTTGTGGTTGTGATTTTAGGTTATATTTGGTTTTAAATTGTTTAAAATATATGTGACAAGATCGCTTTGTGTTGCAAGCCGTCGTAGTATATGACCTCATGGAGATTGATTTTGAGGTTTTAAGAAAGTTGCTTAATAACTGTGTGATTGGAAGTGTGCATTCCAAAGAATCCACTACTATTCTAACAAAATGTGTTTTGTTCGACTCACACATTCTCAACAGTTTCGAGCACTCATAAACTCACCGCGGTGCTCATCGATTGCGCCTTATTTTTACGTCGCTCGGTTTCGCTTCGGGATAAATGAATTTTGTTCAGGTTCAAAGATCCAGCGAGCGGTTGCACTCGCAAGGATTCAGATAAGATGAGATCTCATAGAAATGGGGCCGCAGAGCGCACACTGTTGAATGTACTAGTTGTTCATATCGATGTGTTTGGCTAGTCCCCAATGCAAATTCGGGTCACAGTCACAGTCAGACGTTAATAGTCATTAAGTGCCATTATGAGCAACTGCCTCTCCCTTTTTTAAATGGTGTTAACAGCATTTGGCAAATCGACGTACCCTTCTGTTTACCTACCTCACTCAGCCGCAGTGAGCAAAAGCGAGTTTTCATAAGTTTGGTTTGTCACAGTTGTTTCCCACACTTGCTTATTTATTCCATTTAGAACGCAGCAATTGTATAACACCAATTAGGTGGTATGCAAAATTTTGCATTCGGTTTTTCGACTGAGAGTTTTTTTAAGAAAATTGCCGAGCTTCGGTTATGACACGCGACTGAATTACAAAGTGGCAAAGCACTTGCAGCTATATTTCGCCTTCAGTATGATGAAGCTTTCCATGAATTAATTATAAACGGGATTGCATTCTGATTATATGTATTCGTCAGTGTCAGGCAGGAGCTACTTTATGGACCACCCAAGTGAAGTAGATGGTTAAAATGGTGCCCAAAATTTGCATATTCACGTCGCTTTCCAAACAGGTCTCACAGATGCTCATGACGTTATGAAATCGGAGGTGTTAAATTAAGAGCCGAATTGGGAGAAGCTCAAAATGTTGCCATAATCGGATTTCGCCGGATGTCGCTACCAAAGTTGGTAATAAAAGGCTCGCCTTGAAATTCGATGGCACTCTGGGAATACAGTTTCAAGCAAATCCACTTCATTGCGTTCAATCGAGCAGCTTCTCATTAGATTGCGGTCTTGTGAAAAGAAAATTGGCAACTAATGAGACTATCCACAAGAGCGGCTTCTCTTTCTCAACAGATTTCATCCATTTCAGTACGGAATTATAGTGATGAGCGCATGATGTGTGCGTATAAAACAATGCTCATCCTTATTCGGTTAAATTCCGGTCGTTAACTGAACTTTTATGAGCTGCTCAAATGAGCCAGCCGATAACCGCAAAGAAAAGATGAAAACAAATACTTGTATTTTATGGGGACCTCAGATTTCTTTAGATTGCTTTCATTTTGTCCGTAAAGACTATCCTTCCCAAAATGAATGCATTTGTATTTTGCCTGCGTGAAAAATTCCATAAACAGATCTCCTTTTAATGAATAGCCGTGCTGATAACCCACATGTGTTCGGAAGAAATTTTTCCAAAATCGAAAATAAATAGTTAATTCATTTGTATTCCGATAATACAAGAATAGTAACACGCGAAGTGCATTAAAAACAAAGATTAGGTGTTTGCCACTGGTTACGCCTTAGAATGCCTACCACAACGGTACCACGGATGGTCGAAAATGCCGTCTTCAATAATAAGCGAAATATTGAACACGCTTTGCTAGCCGTTTCACGTTATATTATTGTTATCACTAGAAGGGAGCAGAATTCTGATACATGGAAATGAAATATTTTTTTGAAAAACAATTGCTTGAGTTTAATAGTTTGGGGAGCTAATTTATTCATTTTAAAAGCGGAATGAGAATTAGAGGAGAAGCCAAAAAGTGCGTTGAGATGTCAGTACATCAGAACAACAAAATGAGTGTATTCATAATTGCACTTCATGACGCACTTTCTGTTTTCGCCGCTTCATCATAATACGCTCACCATGAAGCAACAGCTCATCCACGTTGTGATCATTACGCATGTTTCACATAGTAATTCCGTAGAGCACTTGTTGTTGTTCATCGCATGCATAAATTTTACTGAATAATATGAAGGCATGCTCTACATTAAAGGCATTTTACCTTGACTCCTCTATATCTTCAAGGAAAACTTAACCAAAACTTTTTCAAATGTCACTTAGCAGACTTTTTTCAAAAGGTTTAACAAGATCTACATTACGAAATTTTCGATGTATCGCTGATGGATTACAGGGCTTACGCGTTCACCGGACCGCATAACTATAACGTCCAAGTTTCGTAGAGACAGAAAAGGAATTATGCTAGGCGTCAAATAGAAGCTGAGAAGACATCAATCCGAGAATGAGAATTGAAATGCAGTGCTCCTTAGAAAATCATCGTAGAACTTCATCAAAGCATACGATTTCCGACATTATTCCACTTCCTCTCTGCTACTGGAAGTGATGACGACCAACTGCATGTGCAGCATCCCTTCAGTGCTTTAAATGAGGAGGAAGGTGCATAATCATCTGAATCAAGCACTTCTGAATTACGATATCTTATAAATAGGAAGCTTCACAAAAACTTAGAAACATCTGGTCTCGGTGAAATCGGATTCTGAGGAGGTATCAGATGCATCATCTTGATCTTGTTGTAAATTTTCTTCATACTCTTAGCCAACTTGTTGGCCAAACAGCGTTATGACAGCTTCATATCTGTGCGCATTCATATATTTGCTTTTTTTCTGTGTATGCGGAAGCTTCAGCTCGAAAATCACAGAAGCTGGAGTCGGGGGATTTGATAGGTATAATCTACGCCTTTGTAACACTGGCATATCCAGCTCTAAAAATATTTCTCTACACCCGATATCATAAGCATGTAAGTGAGTTCTTCGGAATGTATGCATTTCGGAATCAGTCGCGTTAAGACAACCGAGGTCATGGGAGAAGGAATTTTACGCAGAATTTGTGCGTCAGATGCGAATCAGCTACAACTCGGGTTTTATTATTTTTTGACACTTCGTGAAGTGGACACGTATAAAGACTGGAGCCACCAAAGCGCGCACAGTAGTAACCTTGAGGCAGGCATTCTTCGTTGTTTGGAACTGTTGGTCGCCTGAAACTGCCATATTCATCGGCATGACAACGAATTTGTAGGCGTTAAAGTTTTCGGTGATCCAATTGTCCGGCGATGTTCGTGCATTAGAGATGTGCACAAAGGTAAAATGTCCCGAAGCAGGATTGTCGTTGTTGTGAGCCGAACGAAAATAAAATTTAGTGCTGTTACGAGTTATTTGATTATGAGGAGAATAAACTAATAGTCGCTCACATGATGCCATTCTTTCTTTGCCTATGAGATGCAAGGCGACCTACACGTGTTTTCTACTCAACAGTGGCGGTTTACTTATTCGTATGCGTAATTGCTGATTGATGACGAGAAAATACTAGCACGCAAACTGAGTATACACTCATTTACCCAAAATGTTGTTGGCTGTTCTCCTGACGAAAAGCAGGCCAGTGACTGTTCTGAATGGGGAACAGACGCACATGTTACACGAGGCATAGCCAATAAAGAATGGCAGCGCCGCAAGCGAGTGTTAGTTTGTTTCCCTTATAATCGAATAACTCGTCGCACCCCGAAACTTTATTTTCATTCGGCTCACAATAGCGCCAATCCTGCCTCAACTCGTTTTATCCATCGAACACTCTCAAACAATGCGATTATTCTTGCCTAAAGTATATCTTAATCCTGATGAGTGCAGAGCACATGAAGTATTCTAATCATCGTTGCTATCAGAGGGAGTCATTCCAACTTCCTCGAGTACAATATGGCAGAAGTGGATCTCTATCTGTGATCGTTGATGTATGATCTTATGCGGCACATTTCCCTGCCAACAGACAAGTTGCTTACTGTGGTATTTATCTGTATATGACATTAGAAATTTTGCAGCATAACGGTCAAGTAGCGCATGATTGGCAGCCCGGAATATTGTCATACTAATTTGCATATGTAATCATCAGCACCAGATGTTGTCGTCAAACACCGAATGCCCAGTGAATGGTAAAGGCACTTTTGGCAGCGTGTGACGTCATCGAGAGTATGCTAAATAATTGTCGCAAGGCTTTGGCCATATATCTGCTGCGCTTTCGGGTCATGCGATTTCTTGAACACAACGCAAATGTACTTTGCAGATGCACTTTGCAAAAATGAGGAAGAAATTTTCTGAAAAATTAGATGGGGGAAAATGATGATTATGGCGATCCTAAAGGCTTCAATCAGCTGCCAAACAAGCTTCCATTGATCAAAGATTGGAATCACAATTTTCTTTTACTTACCTCATCTTAACGATTCTTAAACAAAATTTCTATATTAAGCGATATCTCTCTCCACCATTCGGCAATCTTCAGAGCATTTACTAGAAATTTCCGGCAATCGCAAATTTCATTACATCTGGACGAGTTTCGCTGCGTGGAAATAAGTTTTATTTGTCAGAGATAAAAAGAGGAACTTAATTCGTCTAAAGGATTTTACTTATGCCGAAAAAATGTTCCAATCCACCAAACAAAGTTGTATTAAATCATCGCTCTGCGCATGTTGATCAAACGAAAAATGGTGTTTGAGTTCATCGACTAGGCTATAGAACAGTCTCAAGGCCGGCTATATCTTTGATTTCACAACTAAGATCCCGTTGATAAGCACTTTACAACGAATGTCAATTGCGACTGGGTGCGAAATGCACCGAAATTACGTTTTGGTAGAGCTTCTCGGCATCCGCACTTTCGTTTATCTATTTTTCCATTTATTGTTGATGTCGGAGATACGTAGTGTAAGTGAGCAAAGAACACAGCACGGTGAGGGGGGACATTGCACTCTCGATTTATCGATCAGCAGCCTTTAGAGTGCATGCCAGAACCACACATGACCTCCTTCTCCTCTCCCCCCCCCCCCTTGCCCCCTTCTTCGACCTGACCTTGTTTTACTCCTTAAAAATTTCCGCATGTCACCGTTCTCATGCAAATTTGGAGCCATGAATTTTACGATGAATTACGTAGTCGCTATTTTCTAACAACAACCACAACTCAAAGGTTCTCCTCTTCAAAGACCGCATATGACAATCACGCCAAAAGCGTCCAAAACTTTTCATTTTTCTCCTGGAGCTTTCCAATCACTCGGACTCTTTTCAGCTCTTGCCGACCAGAAGGCTGCGAACCACTCTTAAAAAATCACAAAATTTGCTCGTAACCCTGGTCTGTCTTTCTTAGTGAGCGGAGGGGGCACTGATGGAAAGGAAGGATAGAGAAGGTTGTCACTCTGAAGGCATGATACTTCTCTTTTCGCAATGTACTATCACAATGAACAGTTGCCGTCAGCGCAGGGCAACCATTAGGAGAGGCATGAAGGTGTAACAAATAATTATTCTAATGCGACAGCTAATTAAATAGAAAGAAAGTTTATGCCTCATGCTTACCGAATTGATTGAGAGGGGCCTCTTGGCTGAGGGGTAAGCATTTGTCTCCACCTCCTCGATTTCTCATGTTGCTACCGTCATCAGCCCTTCTATGTGTTTCATTCCGGCGTCTTTCGTCCTCAAACCCACTGTGGTGCGCTGTCATCGAGCTTCCGAAGTATGCTTTGTGGTTGAGTGGCATTATCGACAACTGGAATTTCAGAGAGGTCGCGCATTCATCTGTGATTTTATCCAATGCTCCCGTCTTTTAAGATTTTGATATTCTGAGCGGTGATGCCCTCCCTTGCAATCGCTTTCAACGCTTCATACAGCTATTCCTAATCAAAAGCTTTCACGAGCAGCCTGGACTGGAATAATTTGCTTTGAACTCGAACAAATAAGCACTTACAGCAAAATTCGAAAACATAGCCGTCTCTTGGGACCAAAGTTAAGCCTGTTCGACTTAAAACACTACGAACCACAGCATCAATTAAACGCATCTTGAAGTGTGATTTTTTGAATGAGAAAAGGAAAATTTTATGAGAAGGGCACAAAAAATGCCCCTAAAATGAGCGCATCTAGCGACACCATCTGTCATCACGTCAACATCTCGCTTGAGCACCACCCATCTCACAATGTAGCTTAAAGGTAAGTACTTGATGACCGACCGAGCGGAAATACTGGTCTCTCATCGAAAGTTCTTCATTTGAATGAAGCGGACATTTTTAACTAAGATCGCGAGCGCGCACTTCGTACAAGTTCGTTTGCGCAAATCAATTCTTCCATGTCCGATTCCATTTCCAACGTGATCAACTGAGACGTTTCACCTGTGCCAAAATGATCGTTTGATCAAACAATAGTGCATCTCTATTTTAGACGATATTGAAGAAAAAAGTATCGTGGCAAATTTTGTGGTGTCCATCAGCGTTGAGCGCAGATGGACACGATAAATTGTTTGGAGTGCTAAGTTGCAAAATTGGTGGTCTCCTAAGCATTGTTCTTCGCTGAACGCAGATTCATGCGCCTCCAAGAAGAAGCGACGGTGTGAATGACTTTACTAAAACAGCTTGCAGCTTTATGTCGGTCCGAAGAACAGATTCGTTTGGCGAGTGTTATGTGTGATTGTATGAAAAAAGCTGCAACGTAAAACGTTGCGTAACGCATCAGTTAATTTGCCGAATTCACAGCGCATATGTTGGCCAATGAGAGGCTTTCTGAAATTATTTATGTTGATTTTAACCAGAAATCACCTTATCTCATAAGCACCGTTGTTACCTGAACAGTAAAGGGTGCATGTGAGTGCTGGTGCGAAATAAGATATGCGATATAATGACTTCGCTCAACGAATTATGCGCTTTCATAAACTGCCATAAGTAAACATAATTTTCATTTAAACTAGCTTGACCGTCTATAAATATGTATGAATAATATTTCGCTTTTTGTAACACCCACCAGCAAAATAACGACCACTCGAAAAAAGCGTGCAATCGATAATTCGAGTTAAAATTGAATGTAGAACGGGAAGAGTAGAAGGTTTTCAAATTGAACACATTCTAATGCTTACAAAGTTTCACAGGTTTATCTACAGTGATTTTCGGATTGAAAGTACCATAGAGACAGGTGCGCAGAAACTCATGAATATATGAGTGAGCAGCATCCATATAATATGTTTTGCAAACTCAAACCGACGAGCTTGGCGTCGAATCTTGGTTATGCATAAAGCTTATAGATTTTTTGTTCAGTGCCACTTTATCAAAAGAGAACAAAGGAACAATGCAAAAGCAGATGGAGGGCACGATACTTTTTGCATTTGCTTAATTGAAACTGTAGCGACTCGAAGAATCGGGTCGATATCGTCATAGTCGACAGAATTCGATTTCTGAACATCACAATTTTTGGTGCTTCGTACTTTAGAAAAATATGCTTTAATAGAAGAGTCTTCATGAAGGGTAGTGACTTATGTTGGTTCGCTATTTGCCGGCCATATCCGAATTTGTTGCTTTCCATTGCAATAACTTCCTTCCGAAGGGTTAAAGACATTCCTGCGAACGTGAGATTGAAAAAACTACATGAATGCTCTAGTGTTTTGACTTACTTTCACATCACTAAAACCATGCTCTCTCACTTTGCTACCAACTATACTCTATTATCGAGCAAAAGCGGTTTGTATTGGATGTGACCTAATAAATGGAAGCCAGCTTTTCACATGATCTATTGCTGCACGGATATGCAAGTTGAATAGCCACGGGCAGTGTTCCGTGATTAGATCCGGGTTATCCATTTATAAAACTGTCGACTTTCATCACAGTCGTTCACTGAATTATGCTCATCGAATCTCAGTGAAAAAGGCTGCCCACCGTTCGCAGATTTGCAATGCCCAATATGGCGATATCATGTCTGTTCATATTTGGTTTGTGTGTTTGTGTCTCTGCGTGTGTGTCCGCGTTTGTCTGCATCTGTTTGTGTGTGTGTGTGTGTGTGTGTGTGTGTGTGTGTCTACGTGTCAATTCAGAATTCTCAACTCGGAAGCCGTTGAAGCTAAAGTTATGAAATCTGCTAAACGCAAACTGCACAGCACGGTCACTTCCCATGTACAGTTTCAATTCAGCTCGTTGACTCTGTGGGTGTTACACTCCCTCAAACCAAGAAGAAATTTAAATAGCTTTTCAAGGTATGTGGTTTAAAAGTACATTAACTGCACCTGCACCGCAGAATGACGAGTCTTTCAATCGATTTCTGCGGGCAGTCACGAGGGATAAAAGTTAATTATTCGTTATTCGCAATAAAATTATGCAACCCGCTGATCTGGAAAGTGAGTGGCAATCCGTCTCTGATCTCTGACACGCACTTCCACTTTGTCATTTTGGATGATGCAGGTGATAGAACCAACGTGCGTCCAACAATGCGTGCTTTTACCAATTTTTTTTTTGTTTTCGTAGTGGTTTTTCCAGGTCAAACTATTTTACGAAATACTTGATATATGAGAGCCTGATACTGAAAAGCATCTTACGTTCCATTGCTGTGTTCTGTTCCCGTTGACCTAGTAAGGCAACGCGCAAATATGAGAAAAAGTGAAATCATTTAAGGTATGCCATTCATATAAGCGTTTTCGGCTTAAGAACATTTTGGTTTTTACTTTGTATATCAACTACAGCAATTTATTTTTAGATGTTGAAGTACGAGAATTTCTCTTTGTTCGAGAAGAACTTTTGTGTCATCGAAAAAATTTTCGAGGATGCATGTTTCTTGCTGTTAATCGTGGTGTTCGCATAAAACTGCGCTCATCTGCTCGTAGAGCTGAAAATGCCTGAGACGCTGAATGTCGATATTCATTAATTTGGAGTTCACCCATATTCGGATTATTGTACATGAACCTGTGACCTTTTTTTGGTGGCATATCTTATCGAATATCCGTAACTGTCTGCTTTACGCATTATTTACTGCGATCACCCCAATTACTCTCTTTTAGATTTTTATGAAAAAAAAAATTGAGTTCATCGACTAGGCTATAGAACAGTCTCAAGGCCGGCTATATCTTTGATTTCACAACTAAGATCCCGTTGATAAGCACTTTACAACGAATGTCAATTGCGACTGGGTGCGAAATGCACCGAAATTACGTTTTGGTAGAGCTTCTCGGCATCCGCACTTTCGTTTATCTATTTTTCCATTTATTGTTGATGTCGGAGATACGTAGTGTAAGTGAGCAAAGAACACAGCACGGTGAGGGGGGACATTGCACTCTCGATTTATCGATCAGCAGCCTTTAGAGTGCATGCCAGAACCACACATGACCTCCTTCTCCTCTCCCCCCCCCCCCTTGCCCCCTTCTTCGACCTGACCTTGTTTTACTCCTTAAAAATTTCCGCATGTCACCGTTCTCATGCAAATTTGGAGCCATGAATTTTACGATGAATTACGTAGTCGCTATTTTCTAACAACAACCACAACTCAAAGGTTCTCCTCTTCAAAGACCGCATATGACAATCACGCCAAAAGCGTCCAAAACTTTTCATTTTTCTCCTGGAGCTTTCCAATCACTCGGACTCTTTTCAGCTCTTGCCGACCAGAAGGCTGCGAACCACTCTTAAAAAATCACAAAATTTGCTCGTAACCCTGGTCTGTCTTTCTTAGTGAGCGGAGGGGGCACTGATGGAAAGGAAGGATAGAGAAGGTTGTCACTCTGAAGGCATGATACTTCTCTTTTCGCAATGTACTATCACAATGAACAGTTGCCGTCAGCGCAGGGCAACCATTAGGAGAGGCATGAAGGTGTAACAAATAATTATTCTAATGCGACAGCTAATTAAATAGAAAGAAAGTTTATGCCTCATGCTTACCGAATTGATTGAGAGGGGCCTCTTGGCTGAGGGGTAAGCATTTGTCTCCACCTCCTCGATTTCTCATGTTGCTACCGTCATCAGCCCTTCTATGTGTTTCATTCCGGCGTCTTTCGTCCTCAAACCCACTGTGGTGCGCTGTCATCGAGCTTCCGAAGTATGCTTTGTGGTTGAGTGGCATTATCGACAACTGGAATTTCAGAGAGGTCGCGCATTCATCTGTGATTTTATCCAATGCTCCCGTCTTTTAAGATTTTGATATTCTGAGCGGTGATGCCCTCCCTTGCAATCGCTTTCAACGCTTCATACAGCTATTCCTAATCAAAAGCTTTCACGAGCAGCCTGGACTGGAATAATTTGCTTTGAACTCGAACAAATAAGCACTTACAGCAAAATTCGAAAACATAGCCGTCTCTTGGGACCAAAGTTAAGCCTGTTCGACTTAAAACACTACGAACCACAGCATCAATTAAACGCATCTTGAAGTGTGATTTTTTGAATGAGAAAAGGAAAATTTTATGAGAAGGGCACAAAAAATGCCCCTAAAATGAGCGCATCTAGCGACACCATCTGTCATCACGTCAACATCTCGCTTGAGCACCACCCATCTCACAATGTAGCTTAAAGGTAAGTACTTGATGACCGACCGAGCGGAAATACTGGTCTCTCATCGAAAGTTCTTCATTTGAATGAAGCGGACATTTTTAACTAAGATCGCGAGCGCGCACTTCGTACAAGTTCGTTTGCGCAAATCAATTCTTCCATGTCCGATTCCATTTCCAACGTGATCAACTGAGACGTTTCACCTGTGCCAAAATGATCGTTTGATCAAACAATAGTGCATCTCTATTTTAGACGATATTGAAGAAAAAAGTATCGTGGCAAATTTTGTGGTGTCCATCAGCGTTGAGCGCAGATGGACACGATAAATTGTTTGGAGTGCTAAGTTGCAAAATTGGTGGTCTCCTAAGCATTGTTCTTCGCTGAACGCAGATTCATGCGCCTCCAAGAAGAAGCGACGGTGTGAATGACTTTACTAAAACAGCTTGCAGCTTTATGTCGGTCCGAAGAACAGATTCGTTTGGCGAGTGTTATGTGTGATTGTATGAAAAAAGCTGCAACGTAAAACGTTGCGTAACGCATCAGTTAATTTGCCGAATTCACAGCGCATATGTTGGCCAATGAGAGGCTTTCTGAAATTATTTATGTTGATTTTAACCAGAAATCACCTTATCTCATAAGCACCGTTGTTACCTGAACAGTAAAGGGTGCATGTGAGTGCTGGTGCGAAATAAGATATGCGATATAATGACTTCGCTCAACGAATTATGCGCTTTCATAAACTGCCATAAGTAAACATAATTTTCATTTAAACTAGCTTGACCGTCTATAAATATGTATGAATAATATTTCGCTTTTTGTAACACCCACCAGCAAAATAACGACCACTCGAAAAAAGCGTGCAATCGATAATTCGAGTTAAAATTGAATGTAGAACGGGAAGAGTAGAAGGTTTTCAAATTGAACACATTCTAATGCTTACAAAGTTTCACAGGTTTATCTACAGTGATTTTCGGATTGAAAGTACCATAGAGACAGGTGCGCAGAAACTCATGAATATATGAGTGAGCAGCATCCATATAATATGTTTTGCAAACTCAAACCGACGAGCTTGGCGTCGAATCTTGGTTATGCATAAAGCTTATAGATTTTTTGTTCAGTGCCACTTTATCAAAAGAGAACAAAGGAACAATGCAAAAGCAGATGGAGGGCACGATACTTTTTGCATTTGCTTAATTGAAACTGTAGCGACTCGAAGAATCGGGTCGATATCGTCATAGTCGACAGAATTCGATTTCTGAACATCACAATTTTTGGTGCTTCGTACTTTAGAAAAATATGCTTTAATAGAAGAGTCTTCATGAAGGGTAGTGACTTATGTTGGTTCGCTATTTGCCGGCCATATCCGAATTTGTTGCTTTCCATTGCAATAACTTCCTTCCGAAGGGTTAAAGACATTCCTGCGAACGTGAGATTGAAAAAGCTACATGAATGCTCTAGTGTTTTGACTTACTTTCACATCACTAAAACCATGCTCTCTCACTTTGCTACCAACTATACTCTATTATCGAGCAAAAGCGGTTTGTATTGGATGTGACCTAATAAATGGAAGCCAGCTTTTCACATGATCTATTGCTGCACGGATATGCAAGTTGAATAGCCACGGGCAGTGTTCCGTGATTAGATCCGGGTTATCCATTTATAAAACTGTCGACTTTCATCACAGTCGTTCACTGAATTATGCTCATCGAATCTTAGTGAAAAAGGCTGCCCACCGTTCGCAGATTTGCAATGCCCAATATGGCGATATCATGTCTGTTCATATTTGGTTTGTGTGTTTGTGTCTCTGCGTGTGTGTCCGCGTTTGTCTGCATCTGTTTGTGTGTGTGTGTGTCTACGTGTCAATTCAGAATTCTCAACTCGGAAGCCGTTGAAGCTAAAGTTATGAAATCTGCTAAACGCAAACTGCACAGCACGGTCACTTCCCATGTACAGTTTCAATTCAGCTCGTTGACTCTGTGGGTGTTACACTCCCTCAAACCAAGAAGAAATTTAAATAGCTTTTCAAGGTATGTGGTTTAAAAGTACATTAACTGCACCTGCACCGCAGAATGACGAGTCTTTCAATCGATTTCTGCGGGCAGTCACGAGGGATAAAAGTTAATTATTCGTTATTCGCAATAAAATTATGCAACCCGCTGATCTGGAAAGTGAGTGGCAATCCGTCTCTGATCTCTGACACGCACTTCCACTTTGTCATTTTGGATGATGCAGGTGATAGAACCAACGTGCGTCCAACAATGCGTGCTTTTACCAATTTTTTTTTTGTTTTCGTAGTGGTTTTTCCAGGTCAAACTATTTTACGAAATACTTGATATATGAGAGCCTGATACTGAAAAGCATCTTACGTTCCATTGCTGTGTTCTGTTCCCGTTGACCTAGTAAGGCAACGCGCAAATATGAGAAAAAGTGAAATCATTTAAGGTATGCCATTCATATAAGCGTTTTCGGCTTAAGAACATTTTGGTTTTTACTTTGTATATCAACTACAGCAATTTATTTTTAGATGTTGAAGTACGAGAATTTCTCTTTGTTCGAGAAGAACTTTTGTGTCATCGAAAAAATTTTCGAGGATGCATGTTTCTTGCTGTTAATCGTGGTGTTCGCATAAAACTGCGCTCATCTGCTCGTAGAGCTGAAAATGCCTGAGACGCTGAATGTCGATATTCATTAATTTGGAGTTCACCCATATTCGGATTATTGTACATGAACCTGTGACCTTTTTTTGGTGGCATATCTTATCGAATATCCGTAACTGTCTGCTTTACGCATTATTTACTGCGATCACCCCAATTACTCTCTTTTAGATTTTTATGAAAAAAAAAAGCACAATATCTTTTTAGCATAAATTTGTTAATGAAAGCCACCCGGAAGCAAAAGCTATTCATAGCACCAAAATATGAACACACTGCCAAACAACTCCTCCAACATGGCTCACTACATTCCCTATGAATACCGCTCCATGTGTATATATATATACACACATGGTTTGCGTGTGTGTGTGTGTGTGTGTGTTTCCGTGTGTGTGTGTGTGTGTGTGTGTGTGTGTGTGTGTGTGTGTGTGTGTTTGCATGTGTGTGTGTGTTTGCGTGTGTGTGTGTTTGCTTATGTGTGTGTGTTAGCGTGTGTGTGTGTGTGTTTGCGTGTGTGTGTGTGTGTGTTTGCGTGTGTGTGTGTGTGTTTGCGTGTGTGTATTTGTTTGTGTGTGTGTGTTTGTGTGTGTGTGTGTTTGCGTGTGTGTGTGTGTGCTTGTGTGTGTGTTTGTGTGTGTGTCTGTGTGTGCGTGTGTGTGTGTGTCTGTGTGTGTGTCTGTGTCTGTGTGTGTGTGTCTCTGTGTGTGTGTGTGCGTGCGTGCGCGCGTGCGTGCGTGTTCTTGTGTTTGCTTTGAACTTAATGTTTTAATCAACTCATGATCTAAGCCAACAATTAACTTGATAAAACTTTAACCTTTCCAATTTGCGTGCTGCATTGCAAATAACTTTTTCGTGTCTTTGCTAAGACGGCGGACTGTTTACTAAATGCTTAAGATTTTTCAGTATGTGCATAATGTTGTCATTCTTTAAAGCGATATTTAGAGTATCGGTATTTAAAACTCTGTTTGGGATAGTTTTTAAAAAGGCAGCGTTGTTTGCAGATCAAGATTTGCAAACATTGTGCTTTGTTCGCTTTTGAAAATGACAAAATGTCCGAACCTACTAACGCATATAAACAAACTGATTGGTCACCCTCAAAGTTGAGGAGAGCCTCAACTTTGAGGGTGGTAATTTTTCGTCGACGCGTTCATGTTCGCCTTCTGCACTTTGCGTTTCTTCAAATATATAAATTGTTTCAACGTCTGCGCTGCAAAAGTATTGTATCACTCACACGAAAAAAAAAAAGATCAAGCGAAATAAGAACTAATCAAAGCGAAATTCTCAAGTGAATGGGTTAACAAAGTCTTGCAGAACGAACCATGTGCTAGAACGGCACACGCTGGACGGGAGATTGCACATTCATTGTCCTTCCTTAAAAATCTCTAAGGGTTTGTTACAAACCTTATATCTATTTAGAAAATCGCTCTCATGCAATCCTTGGTTCTGTTTTTGCACTTTTTTGCAGGACGCTTTGGCGGTATGCCTCAAAATCAGTCGGTTTCATAAACCGCTGGCAGACGATGAGAATTTAGCTTTTAGCTGACCTCACCTCCCGCATTAATCTTTTCGTTAAAGGTTCGCCTTTCGCAATTCATTTAGTAATGTATGCAACTCCATCCAAGAAAAATGCATGCAGCTTTTCTACTATCTTTAATGGAAGATAACGTCCACCTTCATACGTTGGCTTGAAATTGGGATGTCATAGGGGAAGATCATGGAGTAAAAATTGGTTCGACCGACTTTCATAACCGTAATTTCAGAGAGCAAACATGCACAGATAAGTCGCGATTCCACTTTACAAAAGCGCATAAAATTGAATTCTATGTGACAAATTTATTGGTCAGAGTTGAAGGGCCCTCAGCAAATATGCCTCTTTTGGCACCGTTGATTTTTTTCAATGCATCTCCCCATGCTCATTCCTCCTCAGATTCATCATCCTTAGCATGTGCCAAGAACCTCCTTTCCGTATGTTAACACTGTAAACAGAAGTTGAATCATTTACGGCGATTTCTTTTTATGGGGAGATGTTCTTGAAGGCCATCTCATAAGGATTTGCTATTTCGCTTTCAGATAAATAAGATCCAGTGTGAATCCGTTGAATTTTCGGAATTCGAAACTGTGCTCAACTTTGGAGGCACTACGCGTTTTCGCGAGCTGGCAGTGTGATTAGGTGACCTTCTTTAAGTAAACTTTTTATCATAGTGATTTCCTCAGTCATCTAACCTTAAGAAACTTACAATTGCACTTTCAGAATAATTTTTCGGGGATGACAAACGCGTTTTTCTGATCAAATTCCGCAAAAATCTACAGATTCTGAACTTTCATTTCAATCGAAATCGCCGTAAAAAACAAAATGCTTCAAGCTGATAATTGCTGCCATTACTAATTTCATGTTCAGATTTCGTCTTCATAAGGAAGAACAAAGCATGTGCGCCCTCGCCACAAGCAAACATGTCTTAGTCGTGATGCGTCAAAGGACTGTTAGACTTCCGCTTGTACGTGTCATTAGCAAAAGTTTTTGTAGCGCTGAACAGAAGCGAGCAAAAGGGATTATGGAAACGTTAAGTTCCGTCACTATACCGATCAGGTTGCTAACCATGGATAGCACACCAGTTTTTCTTAAAGCGTGATATATGGTAATGCATCATATGGTAATTTGGGGACAGACACCAGTAACTTGCAGACGTGAGTGAAACAGCAATCTCATTCAAAGCTAAACACATCACGAGTGGAAAAATGGCATAATGTCGAGCACGGTCACTATTGTTTCGCTGATGCGAACGTTTGTGTTTTACAATCTTTACTCACCCTCAGCAGCTTTTGATTGACTTCATGGCTTTTTGGCAACGTTTTTTAAAAAGAAATCTCTTCGATCTTGCCAGTTTGCTGAACGACCGCTCGTTTTCTGCATTAAAGTACAATCTATAT
Organism: Toxocara canis; assembly: GCA_000803305.1. Lineage (NCBI taxonomy): Eukaryota > Metazoa > Nematoda > Chromadorea > Rhabditida > Toxocaridae > Toxocara > Toxocara canis. The sequence continues at coordinate 148,140 of JPKZ01000850.1, forward strand.
AGTACTAGTCATTTTCGTCAACATGTCGCCGTCTTTATCAAGTTTTCGTTAACCAAAGTTCAACAATGGTTCAGAAAATTCTGACTTCGGGAAATGTTCACTGATTTGGCCATTTTACTCTTTTTATCCTACTGGGAATGCGACGATTAAGCTTTTTGCATTGCGCTTTGGACACCCGCATAAGTGGCAATTGCATACAAGGCTTATTCCAACAGCCAAAATTCCTGTTGCGCTCGGAGAACACTTGTTCACAAACATGCGATTTTTTTTTAAGTTTAAAAAATATGGTAAGCGGCGAAGAGAACAGCATTCATAAATGGTGACTGAGATTCTCCTTTCCTGGCTCTAACAAGCTTTTTGAACCAAACAAACAACACTTCAGTGGAAATGGAATAGCAATGAATGTTTTATTTCCCCTATTAGCGAGAGACTTTTGCACGTTCACATTCAAACACTTGTGAGTGTATCGAATGAGTTGTTTTCCGTTAGTTTAGTAAGGCAACTTGGACTATGGTTTTTGCTGTCGTGTTTATTTCAGATGCGTGCTCTTAACAAGTATTACTTATAGCATTATGTTCGCTTTGTATTCTGTGAGAGTGGCGCCTGCAATTGAGCACTTCCGGTTTTGCTTTCTAGCGAACAAAACTGTGTCTGTGTAATTATTAAAGGCGTTTTCAAATCACTTCCATGTAACGTAAGCTGCGATGTCTTTCGAAGCTGGAAAAAAATTTCATGGGATGTTGTTTGGAATAATTGAGGTCGTTATGTGAAAATATGCAAAAAGGAAATGACTGGGCTATTTGAAGGTTATTGACAAATGGTTGAGTTCGCCCACCGGAAAACGCAAATTGACTCGAGAAGAATATGCGCAAATAGTTTACCATGCATCGCATGCATATCTAATTGCGCCATTTGCAAATGATGGCATTCCGGTTGTACTTTGTGCTTTATAACGCTTAGAAGTGTCCGTTTAATATCTTAGCCAGACAAGTGTGATAAGTCGTTACTTTAGACTGGTTTATGCTTCCTGTGCAAAAAGTCTGAACGCTACAGTTCTGCGATTTCAGTGAACCAAAGCATTCTACAGCTGATACAATTGCATGTAATTTAGCTATTCACGTTCGCGCATTTACTATTAGCTACTGAAAGCGCGGCCAATTCCACTGAGAAAATTCACACGATTCTACACAGATTCGATCATGCAACACTTTGAATAAACAACAAAAAGAGATAGCCTTTTTATTCACTTCTTCTTACAAACAACAAAGCATATCTCTTAGTTCATAGTCTGCTTGAAAGGCTCAAAAATCTAATCAGTGCCTTAAGTGTATTTACGATTGCTATACAATCGTTTAGTTTGCGTTCATGACCGCCGTCGATCATTGATGCCTTGCGAGGGCAAATTGCTGTTTGCTTGTGCGAACATTTTCCCACAATTTTAATTAACGCTTGCAATTTTTCGTTTCTTCTCTAGAAATCCACAATTCGAACCATTTTTTATGTACGTGCTGTAGTTTGCATTGTTTCAGGTCGCCTGAGCCCAAATGGTGATACGACGAGTGAAAATTTAAGGCAGTTTTTTTTTTTCATTTACCCTTTCCGCCTCATTCTTTTGCATACGTCAAGTAGAAACTTATGAATCGCTTTCAGTTTTCATTCGAGGGGCTGTCCAAATATTCTGATCCCTAAATTCCACCAAATTGGTTTTCAGCTGCGTAAGGGAGTCGCGAATTATATACGAACAACCATGATAGCTATGACTGTTCAGTAACTTGCTTCCGCCGTGAAAAAAAGAGCATGAGATTTCCCAAGAATTTTGGAGCGAAAAAAATCAACAAGGCAGATGATCTTGAACAGGTTAATTTTTCAATATTTTGTTGTCTATGCTGCTCCGATCAAAAGTTAGCAGCTCATGTTCATCGTCAGAAAAAAACCGTCTCCATATGTGCTACTTTTGTTAGTTTCGAAGGTGCGAACACTGCTCTGATCACCGACCGTTTGCATGGTCGGACACCATATGAAACCATAATTGCATTACTGGGCGCTTGGATGTATAAACGGCAGTTTCACAGTGTAATTAGCTCTTTGCGCTCAAGAGGCATTTGCTCGCTTTGGTATGCACCAATATGCATGGAAAACTGAAAACGATTAAAGCTGAAGTTCATTAGGCAAGTAACAGTTTGAGCTCATTAGTTGTTTTCCTTAATGCTAAGTTCTACTCATTTCTGAGCTTCAGTATTTCGTCGCTTGTTTGCTAAAGTGGAATGGATGAAGCGGAATTAAACCATCCTCCATCGAATAGCAATCAGTTTCAGTAGACAACAAGAGAGGTTGAAGAATGTAGGCTTCTCACTGACGAATAAATTTCACTTTTCGTTCCTTGAAAGCACGCTTCCTTTTAATTAGTTCAAAGTATTTAGGAAACGTGCTGTGTAAGCCTGTCGAAGCACTTTTTTTAAAGATCGCCGAAAAAAAGGATATATTTAATGTTATTATCTTTATGGACTTTTTGGATATTTGAAATCAGGTCGAAGAAAAACTGTTTTCGCCATGTCACTGTTGAGAAAACCTATGATTGCTGAGTAACTGCATAATTTAGTACTAGACACGATGATTCTTTTCTTTGAATGGTCACGGAGTCCGGGAGTGTTTTATTTTCTTTTTTTTTGTTGTAAATAACGTTGCCCTCTTTCAATGTGACTGTAATCCAGCATCGTTTAAGTACGTTATAATGAGTTAGTTAAAATTGTTTGTTTTGCAATAAACCTATAAGGAGAACTTAGTAAAAGCTTGTGGGAAATAGGCGCATTCGTCTCTCCCGCAACCGTTCACATTGTTATACCTAGTGATTTGCCGCGCCTAGCATACCACAAATGCAACACGTAAGCGTTATGTGGCGACAGGCAGTGAAAGCCTTTTCTATGTGCAGTCTTTAAGCATGATTTTCGTAAGAAATTTTTAATGACATTTTCACTTAAACTATGATGAACTAAGTTCTGTTGCCCTCTCTTCCAAAAAAAAACGTTATTGCCCCCATAAAGTTGCGCAAAGTCATACAAGTAAGAAAATATTATTTTGAAGCAGAACATTGTGAGAGTTTTTCTCGCAACAAATTTCTGTTTTGAAGTGTTCGGTGAATAGATTGCAAATTTACATAGAAAATATTGCACATTTTTGCTGTTGAAGGTCGCAAAGGCTGGCTTTTAACGTTCTTCTTACGGAATGGAGAGGAATGTGCCCTATCATTGTCACATCAACTCCCACCTTAAAAAAAGCCATCATTTTTGACCACACACAAAAGTGCTTAACCTGTCTCCTTAAGAAACCTCACGATTTGTAGTGAAAATAGTAAAAGTAGAAACGTTATGATTATTTCAGTACCTTTGTGTGAGTATGCTTTGTCAATGACGTAATCGCAGGCGATGCGTTCATACATGCATACATCCTCTGTCCGAACAATAATTATTTGTGCAATTATAGCACAACAGCAAATTATAATCAACACATAACCCATGGCTTACTCACTATCTTAACTCATGAATTGTGGATATGCTTGTTGTGAAATATGCGGATTTTTTCCAGAAATGAATTTTTATATAATATGCAATGGGAATAGGGAGATGTTGCGTTGTAGTTTTCTGGAGCTGTATATCTGTTAGATCCGCATTTAGTTCTTATCACTGCGGATCGTTGCGTGAAAACTTTATTATTTGGTATTCCATATGATATTCACGCACAAAGTGTAATTCGCGAAATAGAGTGCTATCGATACTAGCAATTCACTTATCGATAGCGCTTAATTCACACAATGCATCATAATTCAGCAAGCCGACGTTTGACAGATCTTTTTAAGAAACGCCGACGAATCAGTCGGTGATCATTTATGGAATGCAGCACCACTTCAAAACGCACTCACGCTTATAGTCGAACTCGCCCACTTCCCTTTACTCCGCTTCACTATTTTGGAAAAACAGTGAGTTTGTGGCTCATCAAACTTATTCATTCGCTTACAATTTTCAAAAACCACATTACTGTCCCATTCGTGAAATAGAAGGCTTTCATTGACAGAAAGAAGTATACATTGAGGACGGATTTCTGTTGGAGAGTATGTTGTCAATTAGCACAAGAAGGAATCAAAACATTTTTAATGATATTTTTGAAAGCATTTGTTTGTACATCTCATCAATGGGCTTAGTAGTGCAATGCAAAATGCGGCAGTTCCGATGCAAATTACGGACGAAATTAGTCAAAGCATGCCAATAGAGCATGACTGCGCCGATAACGAGGATTAAGTGTGCTTTCTGAAGCCATTTTTAGTAATGAGCATACCACGGGTGCATTTGCTTAAAAATCATACGATCACATCGGATGCCTTATATACATGTATGTATACATATATAAACATATACATATATATATTATATATATATATATATATGAGCGAAAATCTGAATCAAGCACTCGCTCCGGCGTTGTTGCTTCGCTCACAGATTGGCTACTTGACGGTAACTTTCGAAACTATTATAGGCTAATATGTAGATCTCATGTTCATGTTGTTGATTGTGCAGAAAGAGGAACGCCTGCACGACTGCACTGCCAAATTTTGGGTTGTTGGGTATTCCTACTGACTACCGTTTAGAAGAAGAAGAAGAAGAAGAAGAATAGTCTTTATTCACATGAATAAAGAAAACTGCACATGGCAGTAATGTAAGAAGGCATATAACATAACGGTAGCGACACTAGTGCAATTATACGGGCATACGAATATGCGAATTGTGAATGAAAGCAAATAAAGAGCAAAAAATGGCAAAAAAAAGTTGCACATTCTTAAATAGAAAAAGCAGAATCATTCAGCATAATGAAATAGGCGATGCATATGAGTATGAGCTGGGCTCAATAAATTAAATGAGCAATTGTTCTGAGGTCAAATGAGTCGAGGCGATTTGTGAACACAGAGAGATTCTGCGCTTCAGCAATTCTACTGGGAAGTTTATTCCAAACATGAACAACTCTGAACTGGAAGAAATGGAATTCATAGAACAGGTTTTACGTGCTAATTGATAACAATGGGTTCGACGTTCTCGCTGATTAAGAAGCGTAAATAAACTGTACAGGGGTATATCAGTGGAATCTCTGACAATTTAAAAAATAGTGTTGGATCGAATTTGAGTCGGCGATACTCCAGGGGTTCAAGATCGAATACCTTCAACCTGGCCATATAACTAGGTGTAGATGGCCCCACGAACAATTTGCCAAATGCCATACGAGTATAATATTCTTGGACTTTTTCAACTATTTTTATATCATTGATCAGGTGTGGTGGCCATGCTGGCGTACAGGATTCTAATATGGGACGGCAGTACACAATATATGCTTTACGATAATGTTCTACGCATGTATGTTGCAATTCAAGTAGGATACAGTTAGCCACCTTTAGCGCTTTCTCGATCGGAGAAGGTAAGCTTTCGTTTAGTTAGTTCTTCTCTAATTTGCGGTTAAAATGTTCTTTGCGGAACTCACAAGTGATTATTTAATGTTTATTTCATTCCACTTACCCTCTGTGCTAACAGTAGCGAAATTATTAACTATGCTTATTTAGCACTTTGTATTCATAAAATATTAATCCGGCTGCAGCCTAAAATAATTATGGAATCTCATTTTTGCCCATCTGCTTATTTGGAATTCTGTCTTCCACTCCCTCTTTCATTCCTCGACTCTTTCAATAGCTGTACTGAAGATTTATGCAAAGTGGCAAAACTAATAGTCTTGTAAGTGTTGGAGGCAGAGTTCTTTCCAAAATTCCAGAGATTCGAAAGCAGACGTCGCGCTTGTCTTCATGAATGGTACTCGTGAAAAAGGAGCTGTTTGGTAATAATCTCGCTGCATAATTCGCTTTGTGTGCTAGTGCTTTAGTTCTTAGCTAGTAAAGTGATTGACCAATCACTTAAGAAGGATCTTCTATTAAGGGTCACATTATCGACGGGAACTTGGGGATACTTCTCGGTGATCGGAGAAAGTAAAAGACTGAGTGTTCATTTGCATGACAGCTGTGATTGAATGCTGATAGTGAGATCATGGTATGTGGCCGCTGCTTACATTTCCATGTTGATTGATGGAAAATTGATAATCTCGCTGCATAATTCGCTTTGTGTGCTAGTGCTTTAGTTCTTAGCTAGTAAAGTGATTGGTCGTAAAGAATGACATGAGGATCTTCTATTAAGGGTCACATTATCGACGGGAACTTGGGGATACTTCTCGGTGATCGGAGAAAGTAAAAGACTGAGTGTTCATTTGCATGACAGCTGTGATTGAATGCTGATAGTGAGATCATGGTATGTGGCCGCTGCTTACATTTCCATGTTGATTGATGGAAAATTGTGGCCTTCTGTTTGTTATGGCCTTATTTTGTAGTGTCGTGCTATGCGCCTTTACATAGCTTTGTTAACAGTAATAACGATTTGTCCGTTCGTTATCAACAGGCACTTCATGCTTTCTCAATCAGCATAATTTTTCGAAAATAGACACTTTAATGGGCGCTACTATTAGCCATGGTCTATGAAATGCTTCATCGGAAGTATTCGAATGATTTGCCTCCATAGACGATAATAAGCACAATGATGTTCTTTTTCGAAACAACCTCCTTTTCTTTTCTATTTGTTCATATAAGCGCGATTATCTTTGCAATATTGCTGCAATGATTATCTTTTGAATCTACATTGAGGTTTTTCATGTTGTACGCGATCATGAATCGTTTTGTGTGACGCTCGATCACCGACGACTTCAGCTTCCTTCTAATTAGCTCTGCTTTAAAACCTCGAATTCGTTCCATTAACTTTCTCGTCAGCTTCTGATGTGACAACTCACTGCACAATTCGGTGCCAGGCCTGATTAGAATTGCCAATTTTTCAGCTGTAGTGATCAGGACGAGAGAGGGTGACATGGAAAGTCTATGAATTCTGTTGCATTCAAATCTCAGTCTTTCGTACCGTTCGCGCAAAAGCTGTCATATGGCAATATAAAACTATGAAATCCACATAGTCGAAAAGCTTATTATCGGCTCACTAGAACACTTTCTCTCATCAAAATACTAGATCTCTGCCTTCCTTTACAAAGCAAATAGGTTGCTTAACTTATTAACGATAAGCTTGTTTACACTATGAAAGGTGTATTTAGCATAGCATTTAATGATTGCTATGTGCAGTATATGCAAATTTTTCAAAACGAAAGAATTTGAAGACTCGAAGACTCAAATGTTGCCGAGAAATACAACGTTCGCAGCGTTCTAGAGAGTGAGATGTCAGAGGGAGGAGGAGAATGCAGCACTATTTATGAGAGTTACTCGCTGCCGAATAACACTTTTAACAGAAGTCCCAGTATTTCTAACAAAGCCGGGCATGATTGTGAGCAATCACGTGTACCGCTACCGCATAACTGTTGCGACGTGCCATGCAAGGGCAATGAGAGTTAGTTAAAGTATTTTCTCACGTATCCAATTTTGTTTTTCAGGATTTTGAATTTACGCGTTCCTATGGCATATGCGAAGTGTGCACTCTTTAGTTTTCTGGTCTCGACGTAGTTTGAGTCTCAGGAACCATTTACTTATTCTATGGCATTAATTTAGACTTTCCATGGTTGGCACTCTCCAAACGTCGCCAAGCAGGCAACTTCATATTACCTTTTAAGAAAAATAGTGTGGTTCCTTATGAAAATGCGATTTTTTATCGATAGAACAGTGCGATTCGTAAGCCGCAGAGCTCATTCAATGACCATAAGCGCGCTACAAATATGATTAACAATCGTTAGAATATAGGGAGAATAATAATCACTGAGAAACTTCAAATATTGAGCTGAACTAAATAATGTATATGACGCTCAAGCAAATATGAGCTACCCAAAAATAAGAAATATAAGTGCTATTATCATAACAGGGCAATTTTTTCTGAACTTAAAGACAATATTAGCCTGTGACATCTGTTTGGTATTTTCAGGATAGTTATCATTTTGCGCACACACTTTAAACACAGTGTTATTATTTCCATTAAGAAAACTCGTGCATCTGGAGTTCTAAGCAATCGCGCTTCACGAATTCTTAGTAGCGAAGTTCCTAATCTCATGAACATTCCTTATTCGAAGCACATATTTTTGTGCCACTTTTGCCGTACCCAGCTGCTACTTGTAGTGCGCTTTCTATCATGCAGCACTTTGTATCCTTTTATTGAATGCATTTGCTTCTATCCTCTCCATCGGGTCGCCGTGAGTGTCACAAGTTTGGTAGAACAATGTTTTGTTAATATTCTTCTTTTCGACTAATAAAGCTAGCGGAAAGAAAAACGTGATGTGTATTCTCAATGAGCTTTTTTCGTTCATTTCAGATGAATTTTCAAACTAGGTGTCGTGATTGTACCCTCTATTCGAGAACTGTTTCTCTTCTATGGTTCACCTTTATTTATTTCATAAGAAACTTCAAACTTTTTTACTGCTACAGTTCTTAAGCAGACGAAACCGTTTTGATAATATCGGTTTACACAAGTTGTTGGAATGGCAAATATATGATAGTAGAAACCATTCGCACGAACCAATTATGCAGTAAGCTGATATTGCTAGCCTAATTGCAAGAATGTGAAAAAAGGTTTCATAGAGCAGAGGTTTTGCTTCTGTTATGTATTCATGGATGATATGATATGCTGATTTTGTTTCTAACGTAATGCTTTTAGTTTCGACGAAAAATTCAAATACCGTGCGCAAACAAAGTGCGTACAAGATCTGAACTATTCATAAAAGACCAAAATCACTTCGGAGGAATTCTTCGCTGCTTTTGTTTGCGAGGAAGTAACTGGCGAAAACAGGGAATTGGACTTTATCACTCATGTGGCATAGCATACCACTGCTTGCAGATAACTTTTAGAAAGTTTTTGTTTATTCAACAATATATTTTTATTGTGGTTGGTTGTTACATCAGACATGAAATTCTTATACAAAATCTATAATGTTTTCGCCTTCTGATACTAAACACCAGTTATTATGTCACTAGTTGCTAAACATCTTTCGGCGACATTGCAGTTTTTGGCAATTATTGGCAGTATCGCTGCGACAATTGCAACTTTTGTTGTAAACTTATTTCATACTAACAAATGCTTATGATTATAAGAAAATAGTGAGAAAACTGAGAGAAACTTACTCAGTGCTTGTGACGGTATGCGCTTTTTTGAAATCTATTTTTTCATAGTCGTTATGTCAATCGTGATCTACAAGTTAGCGGCTTCGCGCATGACAAACAAAACGGCTCAAGAATCTTATAGAGGAGAATTTCAACCTATGCCCCGTACAACGCTCAGCTAGTTGTTTTATATGTCACTCATCCGGGCAACAGCTGACCACCTAAGCAGGCAGTTTTCGAAGGCTCGAAAGTTTAATTGTTTTTGAAATACAGTTGAAAAATGAACTTCGAAGTTCGGCAAAACGCCAACGATCTTATAACGAGGGCTATGAAAAAAAAATCTCAATTTGAATGTCGACAATCTCTTCAATTTGTAATAGTCTAAGGAGTGTTTGTGTGCTTTGAAATTTTTCTAAATCCCCAAATATATATGGCTCCGAAAAACGGCATAATTTTCATCGCAACCGTGTGGCAACAAGCAAGCTTTTCTTTGCTATCAACAATGAGTTGAACAATTTTATTGCTTTTCTTTGTGGCGCAGCATCTAATGAAGAGAGTGCCACTGAAATGCGATAAAGTGGTAGTCAAGTGATATACTGCAATAGCTGTGATTGATTTAAAAAAAAAAGAAAAGTGAACTTTCATTTTCAAGGAGAACTATTGTCGACTAAGAAATAGTGGCAATTTTTCGGGAATTTTTACCTCCGTTTTTTCAAAAAAGTTTTTCACTTTCTTATAGAAGCGCCCTCTTCGAGATGTTTTCTGCGCGCTGTGGTTTCTGTGGTTTAGAATCGTAAGAATCCATATTCGCCTTCCATGAATTAAACTTGCTAGCATTCCTCTGGCCTTTCTTCATATGTGATAACTCGTGCTGAACCCCATGGATTTCTCACAAGTTTTGCTTTGATAATTGTGATCCTATAAGTTACCAACAACAGACTTTGTTGCCTTATTTAATAGGAATTACGTTAACCAGTTCCTAAACTCGACCCGAGTTCGCGGATACATAAAACTAATGTAAGGTAATTAATTGGGTCCTAGCTGAACTAATGCAAGGTTAAGGTTATTGAAGGTAATTAATGTAAGGTAATGTAAGGTAATTTAAATTTTCTGCTCCTTCAAATACTGTTGCCCTTCTTCAGGGCAAGAGTGGTTTGGTTGTTGCAGTGAATCCTGTCGTTTTCCATTACTTCTTCAATTTTCGCAATCTTTCTTTTGCCATTGTTGTTTTCCTTAAACTGAGTATGAACATTCCTATTGCCCTGTTCGCTTCTAAAACACTGTAAGCTTTTCAACTCCAACTGTTCTTCCTCAATAAACTCTCTGTGACTGAATCCATCTCGTTTCAAAAAGGTTCTGCTCACTTCGATATTTTGAACAACGTTTCCGCATTGTTTGTTGTTGCTATTGTGTGATAGCTTCAATTGAGATAATAAACAGATAGAGAGCCTGCCACAAGCAATGAGAAACAGTTTTTGACAATAGAATCCTGTAAAATCTATCATGCGCTTCACTTTTTCACAGCACATTCTGAGAGACGCAAGCTTAATATTAACATGAACTCGCACAGCTTCTATATTTGACGGCATTCTATTCTCTGTATGCTTTCTCACGGGAGATTTTAAAAAAATCTCAGTTTCGACTTTTGTTTACGAATGTTGAGATGTAGAGTTTCGCTTCATGTTAATCCGCAAGAGAACTCGTCAGCCAGTTAGGATTGCTCACCTTGTCTGTCCTTCACAAGTTCAATATTCGTTTGCATAGAACTGCCATGAAACAGTTGGTTTTGGTGAAGATATTGAGCAGCAAACCAGCCGCATCTTTTTTTTCATCTAGCACACGATCACCACTCAGACTACAAATGAAGCTTGTCTGGTGCAAAATTAAAGCAGTTTGTCTGTGCTTGTTCAAAAATAACTGCGATCATTATTTACTAGCATATTGACTTTAAGAGCATTAAAGGCAAAAGGTTTACTTGTTTCCATTTCTCTCTAACAGTTTCAAGATTTCTGCCTGTCAATGAGCTTTTCAAGCACAATTCTTCAACAGATTTGTAGGAATGAGATTTCGGAGACGACAGAAATTAGTAGTATTCTTTCCTTTGCGCTGCGCACGATGGCTGACGCCAGAAGCTGCACTGCAACCTTACCACTAATCACAGCAGTCCACCATTATTCGTCGAGATTACAGAATTTGATGCATTCAAAGATATTGTAGCGTCCCACTAAATGAGTTTATTTTCGACTTTACAAACCGCTTAATCAGTGGTTAAGGCTTTCTCATGTTTTGTGGCTAAAACCTATTACTTTTTAGCATGTGGTGCCTTGCCTTCTCGCTTTGTAAGCAGGCCTTCCGACACAGAACACTGTAGACGAAATATATCTCAAACGCTCGCAATCTTTACACCTGTTTCTACTCTTCTGCCTGCTAATTTTTCTTTTCATAATTATGGCTGCAGTATTCACTCGATTACGACTGGCTGTGCCTTTACAAATGCTCTCTCCAAAATGATGCCACCTGTCCAAACGATCCTTGCATAATGCTTTCAGTTCGACTGAAATGTTCATTCATCATCAACTACAACACAAACCATGAAAAGCGTAATTTAAAACTTTATTGGCGGATAAATAGCGCACTCACAAGAAGTGCACGTTCCTTAATAATAAATGTTTGTTACACCTTATATTTTATAATAAACATCTATTTCTTGTCAGGTGCAAAAAGACCACAAGTAGCGCCGATAAACACTCAGTGGTACACTTCGAAAACAAAACTGTTCCGTGGTCAGTTGGTGCTCAACAGTGGTGTGTTTAAAAAATGAAATTTTTGTCGAATATGACAAATTTTTAACGATCCTACTTCATCTCCAGAAGTGTACTGATCAGTGATGTACAGAGAAAAACCAAGCGATCGCTATGGAAACGTTTCCATCAAGTACAACCCTCTAAGCTCCCTGCATATTTACCAATCGCTAACGTATTACGAGCTCTAACTTTTCTTCTGGCCAATTGACTCCTATTCATGAATTTCCGCCATTGTTGATGTCTTTTTGAGTTTGCAATCAAAACTATTCGTTTATGCTCACACCTATAAAACATTTAATCACTCTGTACTTTGATCAGCATTGTGAAAAATGCATGTTGACGAGATGTTTAAAATTTGAAATGTTGTTTCGAAAACGGCCTTTCCAATTGAGTATAGAGTAACTGTTTCCAGGGATCATTTAGAGTTGTGACATCATTTTCGAGAACGCACTTATAAAGGCATAGCCAATCGTAATCGAGTGACTAATGCAGTCATAATTGTTTTCAGAAATCTGAAGTGCTACTCTATCTCACTATTCCTAGCTTCAAAAAAAAGCTCATTGGTCACTTTTTTTAGAGACCGATGACGACCACCTTATCACTTTCTCCTTCAGGTACGACCTTTTTTAAACACACGGGTGTGTTCGTTTCATCGTTATCACTATGTTATGCTGTCATATCATCTGAGTTTTTTTAAAATGTCGAATAAATAGCGCAATATATGAGTAACGAAATGGCGAGTATTCTACGCAAGCATAAGCGAAACATTTCATAGGCAAACAACGGCAGTTTCGTTTGTTTGCATTTGAGTTTTTGTGGTTGAGATTCTTATCTCTTCAAAAATTGGTCGACAACTTTTATAATAAAACAAAACAAATAGTTCGACGGTCAACGTGAGGAAAGTCTTTTGTTGAAATCGTTTCTGTGCAGCAGAGGAGTTGCGGTTTGACATTTGCGCATCGAACTTCAACTTTAGCTATCACATTGAAAAGTGCGTTTGCTCTGATGACATGACGGATCAAAATGCTATTGTGGCAAATCGGATTAGCGAGGCGGAATAGCTCACATAGACGAGCATTCAAACGAGACAAGCGTAACACAGCCCAAGCGACTCAAATCAGGCCTCGAATTACATCTTAAGCTCATGTTCTCCAGGCAATTGAGGAAAAGTGCCGGGAAGATTCCCCCCGACAGAACGCTATTGAACTGGTGTAATATGCTTCTTTGTCTTAAAATTACTATTCCTGATATAAACTGCAGCACTGCCGTTGTGTGGTATAGCTTATGGATGTCTTAACATAATGCGGTTTGCCGTTTTACGCCCGTTAACTTATATTTTAGTGCTGAATTTACGGCCTTTTGGGTAAATTTTGAAATTGATCAATAATTCATGGATTAGTTCAAGAAATTTCTTCAACAGTATTAACTAACAAAAACACGAATTTGCAATTCTTCAGTATTTCTTGGATTAATTCAGGAATGATGACCGTGAAAAACGGTGCATCAGTGCTACTCGACACTGAAAAACTTATATTCTATGTCCAAATCAAGCGATATACCAAAGCGACCTTAGAAGATACGATGATATAGACAGCTTATCTTTTGAATTGTATACAAATTCGGTATAGCACACACTCACACAGTTGCCACGACAGCTACCTCAACATTCCAGTTAAACGTGTCATTTCGCATTTGAGTTATGTTTGTTTAAACAAAACCAATCAGCCGACCACGCTCCAGTAGTATGTGTAAACGGATGCAATTAGTGGCTATTTGGCTCGCTCAGCTGCTAGTTGATCGTCCAGCTCGTCTTGAAAGGCAATGTCATTGCCTCGCAAAAAAGCTTTTAGTATTACACGCCAAAAATAGCGTGTTCTTCCGAACACTTTCCCAGATTCGAGTCTTCGTTCCAATAGAGCCATTCTTTGGAGATGTCTTCAAACCTAGTCGTTCCTTGATTAGTGCTTCCTGTCATGTCCTTAGCAATCAGAGCAGATACTTCTGGACAAATTGCCGTGACCCATGTGGGATCTCTGGCAGTTTGCTACGCTTACCTAAACTATCTTTTGCGTCGATTTCAAGGGACTGCAAGTGTTGTGCATTAACAAGTAGAATGACATACCAAGGGAAGGGCGCAATAGGCGCCTCCTCGATCCGAGTGCTCAGGTCAGCTAATTTCATAAAACGCCCGCAAGCAATGAAAACTTATCCCAACTGACCCTGGGCACTCATGTGAACCACCTGCTAAAGGTAACTTTTTCTTTGGTCCAAAAGGTGGGAATTATAATGCAACCGGTTGCGAAACGCGTTTAAACATTTACCGCTTTTGAGTAGACACAACTTCCTCTACGGTCATAGAAAAGGCAATGAGAAAAGCCGTAGCATGCAGACTGTGCTTCCTAAGCCTCATTAATGCTAACAGTTTCATAACGATCTTCAACGCTTTTCGGTTTCGTAACGTAAGACCGAGAAAATCGACCATGAACATACACAAACGCACAGATTATATTTATAATTCGATTTACAAAAGCAAGTTTGCCAATTCGCGTAAAATGCGCATAGGAGAAGAAAAATTAATGTGCGATTTGAGAGTAATACAAGTGTTGTAAATGAGGTAAATACAATGTGAATGCGACGATCCTACGGGATGCATCATCTTTCGAATGAGCAGAAATTGATAAGCAAATGAACTAAAGCAGTTAAGTTATACCAGCAAGATTTAAGCTTCTGCAAAGTTCAAATATCGTTTCAAACTGAAAACTTGAAAACTGAAAAAATAAGCGTGGAGATATATGTATAAGTGCACGAAATAGAAAACTAACAACAAGTGAAAAAAGGAGGTACATTAGCAGGGGATCACAGAAAAGATAACAAATTGTTACATTCGAGCTTGGATTGTCGCTTTATTAAATGAGTTTTGTATTTTACCCTTGAAAAGTTCGGTTATGCAGCTCATTTGGTCTGCATATAAAATTCCTCAAATGAACTAATGAATAATGTGATGAATGAAGTTGCCAAAACTCATATTTTGTACTCGGCCATACCCGCAAGCATCCCAAATTTATTTGTAGTATATAACACATACGATTATTTGCATACGATTCTACTTTTGTTCGGTCTATCGAAAGAGCCGATTGCCTCACTGTTCGATGTCCTCATTACGTTAGAGTTCAAATCTGCATTGCACATCAGCTTTATTCCGTTTGCACAATGACTTCAATTCAACCGCAATTTTCCCATTCTCTTACATTTCGCTCCTTCACTTCGCTAGGCTGTTTTTTTTTCTGGCAGCTTTTTGCGAATTTCCGCCAATCCTAAACGGCATTCTCTCAAGCACAGCTGTTCTTAGCTCGCAACACTTGCGAGCTCTTGAGATCCGTGACCGGAGAAATGCACGCGCATCCAGAAAGGCGAACGAGGTCAACGGCCACGCCTCTTTGTCGAACGTATTCGCTCGTATTCCAAAACAGTCATTCCATTTTGCTACTAGGCAATTAGGGTGCCTCTTTCACTGGTCTGCACCCTTGTGCGATGACCCACGAAGGTGCAATTTCCCTTACCTGCACCACTGTCTAGAGTTTCAGCATGTGAGTGGAAGTGATGTATTCATTTTTTTTTTTACCGCGTACTATCCTTTAATGTTTCATGATACGTTCTCTCTGTGCAAATTTGATAGGCATATACCTAAACTCTGCACTCTGTTTCAAGCATAATATGCTAATGGCTAATGTACACATCACATAGGACCAAAAAAACTGATTCCTGCGAACTGGGAGATGTAAAACAGATTTATCTCAATATTAGAATGGATTAAATTAGTTTATAAGAGTCATTTATGCAGATATGCGTGTTTTTAGCAGCGTTTTTTGCTTCTTATTTAAATCAATATCAATAGCATTGCTCCCTATTCGCGAATGCCTTATTTTATCGGTATCGAAAACAAAATTCTTGCAACTGATCGCATTTCGGATATTTTCGCTAATATCCCAAAACCTTCTATTGAAGAATGCACAAATGCACAGCTTTTGATGAGTTTCTTTACGAGCCCACTGAAAAAAAGTTATTCATAATCATCATTATTTGCCTCCACTTTTATCGTTTACCTCTCAACTATATTCCCTAGTAGTGCAATAATGAACTCAAGTTTGGTCAAGCAATTGTACCGCGTACTATCCTTTAATGTTTCATGATACGTTCTCTCTGTGCAAATTTGATAGGCATATACCTAAACTCTGCACTCTGTTTCAAGCATAATATGCTAATGGCTAATGTACACATCACATAGGACCAAAAAAACTGATTCCTGCGAACTGGGAGATGTAAAACAGATTTATCTCAATATTAGAATGGATTAAATTAGTTTATAAGAGTCATTTATGCAGATATGCGTGTTTTTAGCAGCGTTTTTTGCTTCTTATTTAAATCAATATCAATAGCATTGCTCCCTATTCGCGAATGCCTTATTTTATCGGTATCGAAAACAAAATTCTTGCAACTGATCGCATTTCGGATATTTTCGCTAATATCCCAAAACCTTCTATTGAAGAATGCACAAATGCACAGCTTTTGATGAGTTTCTTTACGAGCCCACTGAAAAAAAGTTATTCATAATCATCATTATTTGCCTCCACTTTTATCGTTTACCTCTCAACTATATTCCCTAGTAGTGCAATAATGAACTCAAGTTTGGTCAAGCAATTGTCACTACAGTTGTTACTCCATGTTTTACTGTTATTACCATTGTTTTAGAAGAGCTCCCATCAACAATATTTCACTAATGAAACATCAAAATCCCTGTAGACGTAATTAACGTTTAAAATTGTTCTGCTAGAGCTATGTAATGCAAGGGGAATTCCGATCAATTAGGACTGTATGGGCGACACAGGTCCTTTGCGCTTTAGACAAATCGTAATGAACAACAACTCATTTAAAAATGGCTCATTGGACAGCTGCCTCAATGGACCATTTGAAAACGAGTTACTAATTAGCTCAATGAGTGAACATCAGTAGTGCAGTAATTGTGCACTTCGTAAATTTTTATACGGTGGTGCGATAGGAATAGCAAAAGCGACCAATATTATGCTCAATTTTCAGTTTCATTCAAAAACAGTACGCACGAATCAGTTAAGCGAGTTCGTGCACTGATGGCTCTATCGTTAAAGCGCATTGCATATTATATTCAGTTCATCGTTTCGTTTATTGTAGCAGTTATGTGTCGTATCAAAGTTGCACCTAATGAGCATTTGCACTCCGATTTGAATGGAACACAAGCAGATAATGAAACATTCCAACTTCTATTCATTCGTCTAATGAAGCGATCGTTAGTGCGATGATGCTTTTCTTTTAATTTCTCTTCATGCAGCCAACCGAATGTATAAATTTTGTGCTGAAATCTCTTAGTTATGCGCCTTTGCAAAAGCGCATTTTTCATAGCGCATTATGACGACATCATGTCTATGTAGTTCGAACATGGGAAACTAATGAAGAGTTATGAAATTTTATAGGTATAATCTACGCTGAGCCCATCTTATCTATGCAATCTTAAACCGAGTCATCTCTCCGCCCTTCCCTCTTCCTCCAGAGATAGCTACAGATAGTTGGATGCTCTAAAAAATGGTGTTCCTTTACAGTCAGTCGGGTTGTCCCGGCCGTTCCTAGTCCGGACGGAGGATTCATCAAAACACATATTTTGTCAACCCATCTGACATGCATTTGAATTTGCTGCTTCCGTTGTACCTTCCGTTTTAAGTTTTAAGAAGGCATTCGGTTCTTTCAAGCGAAGTGCCACCTACATATTCCTGATGAAATTGGTGGTGCAAACAGCGTACATTCGCATGTCACACGATCTTGGTGAAAATGTTGACGCCGAAACCCGATTGCTTGAGACCCGATTAAATATACCCGTGAGAAGATGAGTGAGCCAGGATACTTTTCTCGGCGGATGCTTTTTCAAATGCTCTCGAAACTGTACTGATGAAAATCGAAATTGAGGATTGCTTTGACCACAACACAGAAAAACTTCAGATGCTGTCGTTTTTGGGAGGCATTGTTTTCACTGCAACGCCAACAGAGCGCAGTGAACATACGGTGGAGAGTATTAAGTTAGCAATAAGAAAAATTGACAATGAAGGACAAATCGGAAAAAAAAGAAGTAGACGAAAAAGCATGTTTGCGACCATTACAGTATTTGGGTGAAAAGAGACAAGCCGAAAGTATACACGAACACAGAGGCATCAACTGCGACAGAGATGAAGACGGACGGGATGGGCGATTTTAAAAAGTATATTGAAGATGTTCTCCAAAATTAACAGTTACCTGAATGTTTGAAGTCATAGCTGTTCGATGGGCACGTTCTGTCGGCATTCTATACGGCAGCGAAACGTGGAACACGACGCTACAGGACTGAAACAAACTTCGAGCAGCAGAAGACATCGTGACGAACACAACTGACGGTATCGGGCTGAGAGATCGTACCTCCATCGAAACATTCCTAATATTGAATGGCATAATTTTTTGAAGGATCACATGCTACAGCTCGGCGAAACATGTAACAGCCATGATATACAACAAATGCAACGTAGCTATGAGAGAAGCTGAAGAAAAAGGAGGCAGAGAGAACGAAGGAGAACAAAAGGGAGCAGATGCAGAAGTGAAATATGCATTTCGCACAGAACGCTTTGTGATGTGAGCTCTCCTGTGCAAAACATGAGGAACGCATTCAACAGCGAACAAAGAATATGAACTTATCCTATAACAGAATGTCCCAACTTCCTTTCTCACTATTTAATGCTTTGCTCACGTTTCGTCAATAAGCCCCCACTCCAAAAGGCAACCCTAGAAAAAGTACAGAATTTCTGCTTCTCTATTCCAATTTGTCCTCATTCTGTTCTAGTCTGCACTCTTTTTATTCTTCTTATGTTGTTACCGGACTATAGAACGCATATGTCACCGAATGCCATGCGAGTTAGCGAAGCGAACAGCTAACAGGAGCCAATGATAAACGTATTCGGCAAGGCTTAAAGGAGATATGCCATAGTCAAGCAACGCTTGCGACGGTGCGACATGTACCGATGGCCGGTTCGATATCGATCATATATGTCGTTTAGATAATCGATGCTTCTAATAAAATAATCTCGTAGATTTTCCTCTCGGCTTTCAAATTAGTGCCATTACCTCGCATTCTTAGAGCCCTTCGCTCAGTACGGTAACGAAATTCAACCTTCAATTCATGGCGACATTTTTGATACGCATAATATTTTTCCGACTGAATACGTTGAATACGAAAGCAGATGATTTTTCGTTTTTCATTGGAAAAAACACCGTTAAAACAGTTTAAATAATAGAAAATATTAAACTCAGTAGTCACAAATTCACAAAAGTTGCAAAATAAATTTAGCAGTCTTTTTAATATTTACGCAACAGCAATTCCCTTATGATTTGCAAGGGAATCATAAGCGAATTTTTTGTCATCCAACCCGAGAAAATTTTATTTCAGAGTTTTCATTCTGAAAACGTTTTCTCGAACTATTGCTGCTCAAAGCCAATCGACACAAATAATCGATGATACGACAGCACTGCTATAAAACGTTTTTGGATTTGTTGTATGCTTCACTCTTTTGCTATCGTTGCTTCGTACATAGTTGACCTGTTTCGGATTTCCTGTCTTGCTATACTAGTCCTCATTATTTCGTAACGACTGCGTTAGAGGAAAACTGCGTTATCGAATCGCCGTCTCTCTCTTTCTCCGCCAATGATCACACATTTGTACTAATTGCTTCTCGAAATCAGAATCGAAAGATATGCTTGCCTTTTTTGCCTTTGGCACGCCTTCAGTCATTCGTAATTCGTAACTCGTCTATGATTTCGAATCGAATCGAATCTTTTATTTAGTCGACAGGCAATAACTACCTTTACGATAATACAAAGATGATATAGAAGGATATAATGAGATACATCATAACAAAATATTACGTCATAAAAACATCACTACATATCACTCAAATGCAACAGTGTACCGAGGAAATCAGTCGCTCGGTGTCTTATTGTTTTTAGTCCGTAATTTGTTCGGAATGTTTCACAGGTGTACATTTCATGCCTCGTTCGGTTATGAGTTGTTTTTGTCAGCAAGTTATTCAAATTTTCACTGAGTTGGCCAGTTTGCATCTTCTTGACCATTACTTTAAATTCCATGCTGCTTACTGTTGAGATGTCTCCCCACTTGCAGCGGGCTTTGTGTTCGCCAATTTGTTCGAATTTTTTAAGGTTGTGAATGACTCTGATCGAGCGGTTTACGACTCGTTGCAGTGTTTTGAGATCTCTTCTAGTTGCTGTCGCGGTGATGGGCAGGAATAATCTAATTTTGGGGATTACATAGGCAAACAGCCTGGTTATACATCTCATATTCATGTATTGCCTTATTGCTTTCATATGGTATAGAAGTTTTGAACACGAACGGGATACCTTATCAAAGTGGGCTCGGAAGGTTAGACTACCGTCTAGATGTAGGCCTAGCTTACGGGTGTCATTTTTAACAGTTATTTTTTCCCCAAAAATCTTCAGAACGGTTTCACTAGCTAGGCGCTTTTTAGTTCGTGGTCTTCCGAATCTGGTGATAGCTGTTTTTGACTCGTTAATTTTCATCTCTAATGCTTCTCTTAGATATTTTATAATTTCTTTCATATCTTCTTCTATCAGATTCGCCACCTTTGGTTCTTCACTTTCTTCACACATCTATAGAAGTTGCACGTCATCTGCGAAAAGTATCATTTTCCCGTGCGTCTCAAGTTCGCATAAGCCGGGGAAAAAGAAGACAAAAAAGGTAGGAGGAAGTTTGCCTCCCTGCGGGATGCCTATAGGAATCTGTTTCGCTTTTGAGATCCCGTCCTCCCTTAGTGTTCTTATTTGCCTTTTTAGCAGGTAGTCTTTAAATTACTTTGTTAGTTTGCCATCCGGATTTACTTTGTCAATGATTTTCTGGAGGAGTATATATGGGTTCACAGTATCATACGCCTTCTGGACATCTAACTGTACCATGTAGATCAGGTTATTGTTCTCCATGTTCAGGAGTATTTTTTCACATATTTCCGCGAGCGCTGTGGTGATGGAGTATCTCTTACGAAATCCATGTCGGCAGTTGGGTAAAAAAGGCTCGAGTGCTTGGTAGATCTGTGGGTGTATGCATCGCTCAAAGAGTTTCGCAGGAAATAAGATTGATAGGCCCGTAGTTGGCTGGTTCTTGCTCGCTGCCTGTATTCTTAAATATTGCACTGATCTTCGCCTCTTTCCACTCCTCAATAAATTCTCCATTCTGTATTACTGTATTGAATAATGGTAGAAGTTTCGTTGCAACAAAGTTTTTTGCTGTTTTTAGCATTTTATTTGTAATTCCGTCCAATCCTGCCGCCTTATTTGTTTTTAGTTTATCTATTCCTCTTACTATATCTTCCCTACTTAGTGGTCTGAGAGAGAGCTTGTCTTGCGCTGGGTTTTCATCCAGTTTTTTCGGTGTTGGGTCACACCAGTTTTTTAATGTTGCGAAGAAATTAAGTTCTTCTGCGCTAACTGTGGTTTGACTTTCCTTCTTGTGTTTTCCTAGAAGTACCTTTAAAACACGCCATAGCTTAGCAGGGTTCCCTTCGCATTTACTTACTTTCTCGGAGACCTTTTTTTCTTTCAAACTCTCGTCGAAGACTAATTACCAAATTTCCAATTCTTCTAAGATCTGTCCTAAGGCCCTCATTTTTTTGGGTGGTGGTAGGTCAGCTTAAGAAGCCGATTTCGTTTTGATATCCACCTTCTAATTTCTACTGGCAAATATTGATCGTATCTTCTTAACCTTACTTCACAGGAGCCACTGCGTTTAGCGCCGCATGCATATTTTCGTTGAACAGTTCGCAAGCTTCAGGAAAGAAATTTCGTAATATTGCCTGTTCATATGGCTGCCAGTCGATTTTTGTAAGTTGACTGCTGTATGTTTTTGAGTTGAAGTCTCTCCAGTTTCTGCCACATGTATAGTGAGATGGGGCTGGTGTTTTCCGACTTCTCGTTTTAGATTTTGTAGTGATTTTGATAGGTTGATGGTCGCTAATGTACAGTTCAATAAGTGCTTGTGATGTCATGAGGTATTATTTTGTCGACTCTGGTCTTCGAAGCTAATGAATACGTCCAGAAGATTGCCATAACGCGTGCTACAAAGCTGATAATTTTCTAGATTTCTGCTTTTTAGTTGGTCGAGTAAGGGTATTAGTTCCGGGTTTCAGTTTAGATTACCTATGAATAGGGGAACGGTGGCGGCTGAATACTCGTTTCCGAGGATTATGTCCCAGTTTGATAATGTATTCTCCATCCGATTTTTTTCTGGTCTATAAAATGTAACCAGAATGATTCGTTGAAATTTTACTACTATTTGTTCATATGTGGAGTCAATAGCTTTTACTGTATAGTTAAGTTGTTTCGCCCTGTGTTTTTGTTTTACCCATATTAAAGTTCCTCCGCCTTTCACTTTTTCTCGGCAGTTGGTGAACATATCAAAGCCCTCTACGTTAAACAGGTGTAGCGGGGTATTTTTATGAAATCAGGTTTTGCATACAGCAAAAAAGTCAAGTTCTTTTCTTTTTCTTGTGTCGCCGATTTCTAGAAATTCTTCTGTGTTAGTGACCTCGCATTTATAAACATTCCGGTTATCGTAGCAACTGCTTCCCTTCCTCCCTATTTAGAAGATGGATGTTAAAGATCTGATTTCTTTGTACAACTCTTGACTTCGCCCTTTTTTCGCACCGTCACGTTTCTGCTCGTAGGTTTATTCACCGCATTACTCGGTGTTTTATTGTTTGCACTGATAGATGGCCGATTATCTGTAATAGAATCTGGAGTACCGTCCCTGAGGTAGCAATTGTTGCCAATGTTTGTTTAGGTTAAACGTTAGCGCGATGTAAGTACTTCGGTCCTTCTGAGGGCATCCGTGGGCCCATATGTTGCTCTTAACAAAATGTAGTGTTTTCGACACCAATTCGGCGTTATTTATAGCAAACGAAATATCCCTTCAGCTGTTGCTTTCGAAAGAGCTCTGATGTGTTGCGTCTAATTTTATACAAAGCTAAGTAAATTCGCTCGTGAAAAGCTGATAAGGAAAGGCAGGGACGTTATTGACTGAACGGTTTCAAACGAAAGGAAATAAACGTTCATTATCATCTTTGAGAGCCAGCATAGAAAAGAGATGCTATATTCGGCGGTTGTGTTCGGGAGCGCGGCCTTAACGAGGTGGATTTTTATTCGAGATCATACGCTGAATACGGTCGACGTTTCAATCAAATTCATAAGCGGCTGTGAACGGTAAAAACGAAACGCTCACTCATTTCTTTTTTACGGGCCTACACACTCGCTGATTTCGATTCATCTGTTTTGGTTGTAGATTTTCAAGTGTATATATGAGAGTTTCGCTTCTGCTCCATGCCTTTATGGAACTAACGGATACTTACACCTGTACTAAGTTTTTAATATATTTCCATCACAAGAAAAGTATCACCGAGAAGTTTTCCATAATAGAGTGTGACTTCGTAAAGGTGCAATATTTGCAAGTCTTTCCAAATTAGCAACTCTAAGATTTATATATCACAAAACAAATAGAAAAAGAACTTGACGAAAACGCGCACTCTTGCTAATGGAAGTGTAAGTTCCAGTTGAGGTCATCTCTATAAAATACCAGAAAGCATTGAGTTTATCGATGAACAAACGCAATGTTTCGAATAATTTTGTGCTTTTTCTAAAATCATCTCATTTTTCAGCTTTTGTTGATTTTTTTTTAAAACACGGTTATAATGCGTTAAAGTAGCAACAAAAACGTATTTGCGTTTGTGTTGCTGTTTTTGGTTCCATGCTGAAAGATGTACGAAGTTTTTGCCTCTGCAGTGGCCTCGCAACAAAATAAAGCACTGATTGCAGAACAACCCTCAATGGAATACCCTCCGCAGTAGAAGCACACATTTAAAAGACTTGATCACTAAGTAACGCGCGAGATAATTCCGACTAAAATGACAGTCCGTACGGAGGTATTAGAAATGAAGCGTAGAGGCGAAAGTTGTATAATTGGTACCACTATACACTGTGGATAAGAAGCGCTTAAAGGAGGAATATACTCGATGGTTAAATCTCCTCTACCCGTGTAAGCGTTAGACCAGTCGTTTACACAGTAATCGCTTCAAAATCGATCGTCGTTGGGGTCTTCAAAGAGCCTCTTTCAATCGTTATTACTGTAGCCTTCTTTTGCCGCGGCTTTGAATTTTTTTTTATCAGGCAGTTTTTCAAAACAACCCCATGGGAGACGATCACAAAAAGAGCTGACGAGATCAAATTTGCGCAAAACGTAAATGGCACGCGCAGCGTTACTGGCAATCTTCGGGAAAAATTGCAAAACCTTCTCAGTCGTTCTCGAATGCCTTGATTCGGGAATTTGCAAAGCGCCCAAGTAGAAGGGAAACGTTCCGTATACATATCCATAAACCCCAAAACTATGGGAGTTCACAAGTATTCAAGTAGCTACAAGTGATTGGGTGACAAGAAATTAGCTAAAAAGTACTTTATAATTCGATTAAACACACTCTAGAAAGACCACGTTTAATCCCAGGAGTCTCATTTGTAGACAAACGGTATTTGCTCTTTTTTCCAACCGCCAAACAGGATTCATGATGCTATATACGAACAACGAGTGAGGGAGTCGAATATTTGACATGCTTCTTAATCCGCAGACCACATCAAGGAACTTCATGGACCAGCTTTCTCATCTAGACTCTAGGGTTATGTAATGACAACTTCCAATACCCATATTTAATTGCACATTCATTTCCTGCATGTAGTACTTTAAGTGTTCGCTATTATCGTTTGCCTGTGCTACGTTTCAGCTCCTCATATCCGAACGGATATCACCAAATGTGTCAACGAATTCACGCGTTAATCTGTGATCACAGCAGCACAGAGATTAGACATCACTTGACATTATTTGTCGTTTAGGAAGTGTATGCTTCCTAGGATTAACAGCATAAATGATCGTGACTAAATCCGGCCAACGCTTACTCTAATGTACTTTCTTTGACGGAGTCTCATAGAATCCGAAGGCTCAGTTTGGTAATGAATCCACAGGTCTCGTAATAAAAATCATGTTTTCCATTAACTTCAATCTCTTTAATTCTAAAACAAGCATCACGTTCGTGCTCACATCACGAACTATACGTGGTGCTTTAGCCATAAGAAAACCTGCCCGCACTGTTTTATGGGCAGACCTGAGCGAGGAGTTTCGAAATCGTACCTGCAATTTTTGCGATCTTACAATTGCGAATGTCTTCTCATCATTCCACGAATTCTCAAAAGATCATTTTCCATTGCAGACGAAGAAAGTGAAGTATTGGCTTGGCAGCAGCTACACTTAGAAGTGCGTGCTTAGTGATGATGGCATTTGTCGCAACGTTCGACTCTATAAACAATGATTCAGATGCCGCAATGTAACAACCATTGACAACATTTGAAAGTCCGAAAACTCTGATTGAGCATTGCCTGTGGTAACTGGGAATAGAAAACTCATTCAGATGTAAGAGTGCCGAGCAATCACGCTTTTCTTCTGGAGTACAAGTACACAGCACTCTCATCTGCTAAAAAGCTGATTTCTCTGCTGCAACGAACAGCCCTAAATCCAACTTTTATTTATTTAATTTACATTTTGTCCATCGATTTCATAGTTGTAAACAATTGCGTACTTAAAGTTCGTAGAGCTTTCCGAATGTCATTTTGTTGCATTCACATGCACCAAGAAGGTCTGACATCTTTTGTAGATAATGAGGAACACCGATTCGTTTTTACTAATAGCTCCGCAAGGAGAGCCGTTTCGACATTTTCTTTGAAAAATTGCTTGGCATAGTTGCAGTCAAAATTTTGTTGCAACCAATCACTTCAAAACGTTTAACCAGTGGACCCGTAACGTTTTCAAAATTTCTTTCCAAGGTTCGATATGCATAAATAACCCCAAAGTACAATTTGCACTTTAGTACGTCTCAGAAAGTCTTTATTCCAAAACAATCCTCAAAAAACGTATTATACTTTTTCGTGCTCGAAAAAGGTTAAGCAGTTTTTAACTGTTAGAAGCAATGATTACTTTCCTGCTTTTGCATCTGTGACTTTATAAATATTCGAATGAGTTCTATTAATGTAATTAAGTCGATCAAATGTTGCAGTCCGGTCTCGTCCAACTGTGGAAGGCCACATTTCGTTTCAGGGCGTGCCACATTGCGATCATCTAAAGTATCAACAGAAAAGTAACATATCCATCAGTTCGAATTCATTTGCAATTCAAGTTTTTTTTTTGATGCGCTTCTTATGGTGAGGCGAAATTTTCCACGAAAGAAAATTGCATTTGGTTTTCCTTCTTTTCCATTAAGCCCATCCTTGAATTCTTTCTTGGTTATGCCATGCTGAAATTGAAAGTGTCAACACAAAAAAGCTAACGCAATCCACAGAACGCTGCCGTTTCGTAGTGCCGTTGTGATCCATTTTCACCGACGAATACGAAATGTTTTCAAAAAAAAAAAAGATGCTCGTTTAGATGAGATGAATTTGTAGTTCAAAAAATCTCATGCCTTTCATCTTTTTTTTAAAATATTCAGGTTTATCACTATGGTCATCTTTACTTCGCATACTGATCGATGCCAGGTAGTCGAAAAATCATTCGGTTACTAGGCATTGCTTTAGCTTAACGAATAACTCCGAACTGCTAATGATTATGTTTTATGTTGCGCAAAAAGAGATTTCACTGAATGCGCGAAAAGCTTTTTGCGTGCAGCATAACCGAATAATACAAAAGGGACATTTTTTGGACGGTTCATGCGTCAAATCGTAAAAAATTTGGCAAAAAACGAATTTTCCTTTCTGGGCGGTGTGGTTTGTTCGTAGCTTTCAACGTTGCAAGTTGCATTACTCAAAAAATCCTTAAACTGCTGCATTCTTGGTCGATTTGAAAAGTGCATTTCTGAAGCAGTGTATACAGCAAAAAAGTCAAGTTCTTTTTCTTTCATTGTGTCGCCGATTTCTAGAAATTCTTCTGTGTTAGTGACCTCGCATTTATAAACATTCCGGTTATCGTAGCAACTGCTTCCTCTCTTTCCTATTTAGAAGATGGATGTTAAAGATCTGATTTCTTTGTACAACTCTTGACTTCGCCCTTTTTTCGCACCGTCACGTTTCTGCTCGTAGGTTTATTCACCGCATTACTCGGTGTTTTATTGTTTGCACTGATAGATGGCCGATTATCTGTAATAGAATCTGGAGTACCGTCCCTGAGGTAGCAATTGTTGCCAATGTTTGTTTTGGTTAAACGTTAGCGCGATGTAAGTACTTCGGTCCTTCTGAGGGCATCCGTGGGCCCATATGTTGCTCTTAACAAAATGTAGTGTTTTCGACACCAATTCGGCGTTATTTATAGCAAACGAAATATCCCTTCAGCTGTTGCTTTCGAAAGAGCTCTGATGTGTTGCGTCTAATTTTATACAAAGCTAAGTAAATTCGCTCGTGAAAAGCTGATAAGGAAAGGCAGGGACGTTATTGACTGAACGGTTTCAAACGAAAGGAAATAAACGTTCATTATCATCTTTGAGAGCCAGCATAGAAAAGAGATGCTATATTCGGCGGTTGTGTTCGGGAGCGCGGCCTTAACGAGGTGGATTTTTATTCGAGATCATACGCTGAATACGGTCGACGTTTCAATCAAATTCATAAGCGGCTGTGAACGGTAAAAACGAAACGCTCACTCATTTCTTTTTTACGGGCCTACACACTCGCTGATTTCGATTCATCTGTTTTGGTTGTAGATTTTCAAGTGTATATATGAGAGTTTCGCTTCTGCTCCATGCCTTTATGGAACTAACGGATACTTACACCTGTACTAAGTTTTTAATATATTTCCATCACAAGAAAAGTATCACCGAGAAGTTTTCCATAATAGAGTGTGACTTCGTAAAGGTGCAATATTTGCAAGTCTTTCCAAATTAGCAACTCTAAGATTTATATATCACAAAACAAATAGAAAAAGAACTTGACGAAAACGCGCACTCTTGCTAATGGACGTGTAAGTTCCAGTTGAGGTCATCTCTATAAAATACCAGAAAGCATTGAGTTTATCGATGAACAAACGCAATGTTTCGAATAATTTTGTGCTTTTTCTAAAATCATCTCATTTTTCAGCTTTTGTTGATTTTTTTTTAAAACACGGTTATAATGCGTTAAAGTAGCAACAAAAACGTATTTGCGTTTGTGTTGCTGTTTTTGGTTCCATGCTGAAAGATGTACGAAGTTTTTGCCTCTGCAGTGGCCTCGCAACAAAATAAAGCACTGATTGCAGAACAACCCTCAATGGAATACCCTCCGCAGTAGAAGCACACATTTAAAAGACTTGATCACTAAGTAACGCGCGAGATAATTCCGACTAAAATGACAGTCCGTACGGAGGTATTAGAAATGAAGCGTAGAGGCGAAAGTTGTATAATTGGTACCACTATACACTGTGGATAAGAAGCGCTTAAAGGAGGAATATACTCGATGGTTAAATCTCCTCTACCCGTGTAAGCGTTAGACCAGTCGTTTACACAGTAATCGCTTCAAAATCGATCGTCGTTGGGGTCTTCAAAGAGCCTCTTTCAATCGTTATTACTGTAGCCTTCTTTTGCCGCGGCTTTGAATTTTTTTTTATCAGGCAGTTTTTCAAAACAACCCCATGGGAGACGATCACAAAAAGAGCTGACGAGATCAAATTTGCGCAAAACGTAAATGGCACGCGCAGCGTTACTGGCAATCTTCGGGAAAAATTGCAAAACCTTCTCAGTCGTTCTCGAATGCCTTGATTCGGGAATTTGCAAAGCGCCCAAGTAGAAGGGAAACGTTCCGTATACATATCCATAAACCCCAAAACTATGGGAGTTCACAAGTATTCAAGTAGCTACAAGTGATTGGGTGACAAGAAATTAGCTAAAAAGTACTTTATAATTCGATTAAACACACTCTAGAAAGACCACGTTTAATCCCAGGAGTCTCATTTGTAGACAAACGGTATTTGCTCTTTTTTCCAACCGCCAAACAGGATTCATGATGCTATATACGAACAACGAGTGAGGGAGTCGAATATTTGACATGCTTCTTAATCCGCAGACCACATCAAGGAACTTCATGGACCAGCTTTCTCATCTAGACTCTAGGGTTATGTAATGACAACTTCCAATACCCATATTTAATTGCACATTCATTTCCTGCATGTAGTACTTTAAGTGTTCGCTATTATCGTTTGCCTGTGCTACGTTTCAGCTCCTCATATCCGAACGGATATCACCAAATGTGTCAACGAATTCACGCGTTAATCTGTGATCACAGCAGCACAGAGATTAGACATCACTTGACATTATTTGTCGTTTAGGAAGTGTATGCTTCCTAGGATTAACAGCATAAATGATCGTGACTAAATCCGGCCAACGCTTACTCTAATGTACTTTCTTTGACGGAGTCTCATAGAATCCGAAGGCTCAGTTTGGTAATGAATCCACAGGTCTCGTAATAAAAATCATGTTTTCCATTAACTTCAATCTCTTTAATTCTAAAACAAGCATCACGTTCGTGCTCACATCACGAACTATACGTGGTGCTTTAGCCATAAGAAAACCTGCCCGCACTGTTTTATGGGCAGACCTGAGCGAGGAGTTTCGAAATCGTACCTGCAATTTTTGCGATCTTACAATTGCGAATGTCTTCTCATCATTCCACGAATTCTCAAAAGATCATTTTCCATTGCAGACGAAGAAAGTGAAGTATTGGCTTGGCAGCAGCTACACTTAGAAGTGCGTGCTTAGTGATGATGGCATTTGTCGCAACGTTCGACTCTATAAACAATGATTCAGATGCCGCAATGTAACAACCATTGACAACATTTGAAAGTCCGAAAACTCTGATTGAGTATTGCCTGTGGTAACTGGGAATAGAAAACTCATTCAGATGTAAGAGTGCCGAGCAATCACGCTTTTCTTCTGGAGTACAAGTACACAGCACTCTCATCTGCTAAAAAGCTGATTTCTCTGCTGCAACGAACAGCCCTAAATCCAACTTTTATTTATTTAATTTACATTTTGTCCATCGATTTCATAGTTGTAAACAATTGCGTACTTAAAGTTCGTAGAGCTTTCCGAATGTCATTTTGTTGCATTCACATGCACCAAGAAGGTCTGACATCTTTTGTAGATAATGAGGAACACCGATTCGTTTTTACTAATAGCTCCGCAAGGAGAGCCGTTTCGACATTTTCTTTGAAAAATTGCTTGGCATAGTTGCAGTCAAAATTTTGTTGCAACCAATCACTTCAAAACGTTTAACCAGTGGACCCGTAACGTTTTCAAAATTTCTTTCCAAGGTTCGATATGCATAAATAACCCCAAAGTACAATTTGCACTTTAGTACGTCTCAGAAAGTCTTTATTCCAAAACAATCCTCAAAAAACGTATTATACTTTTTCGTGCTCGAAAAAGGTTAAGCAGTTTTTAACTGTTAGAAGCAATGATTACTTTCCTGCTTTTGCATCTGTGACTTTATAAATATTCGAATGAGTTCTATTAATGTAATTAAGTCGATCAAATGTTGCAGTCCGGTCTCGTCCAACTGTGGAAGGCCACATTTCGTTTCAGGGCGTGCCACATTGCGATCATCTAAAGTATCAACAGAAAAGTAACATATCCATCAGTTCGAATTCATTTGCAATTCAAGTTTTTTTTTTGATGCGCTTCTTATGGTGAGGCGAAATTTTCCACGAAAGAAAATTGCATTTGGTTTTCCTTCTTTTCCATTAAGCCCATCCTTGAATTCTTTCTTGGTTATGCCATGCTGAAATTGAAAGTGTCAACACAAAAAAGCTAACGCAATCCACAGAACGCTGCCGTTTCGTAGTGCCGTTGTGATCCATTTTCACCGACGAATACGAAATGTTTTCAAAAAAAAAAAGATGCTCGTTTAGATGAGATGAATTTGTAGTTCAAAAAATCTCATGCCTTTCATCTTTTTTTTAAAATATTCAGGTTTATCACTATGGTCATCTTTACTTCGCATACTGATCGATGCCAGGTAGTCGAAAAATCATTCGGTTACTAGGCATTGCTTTAGCTTAACGAATAACTCCGAACTGCTAATGATTATGTTTTATGTTGCGCAAAAAGAGATTTCACTGAATGCGCGAAAAGCTTTTTGCGTGCAGCATAACCGAATAATACAAAAGGGACATTTTTTGGACGGTTCATGCGTCAAATCGTAAAAAATTTGGCAAAAAACGAATTTTCCTTTCTGGGCGGTGTGGTTTGTTCGTAGCTTTCAACGTTGCAAGTTGCGTTACTCAAAAAATCCTTAAACTGCTGCATTCTTGGTCGATTTGAAAAGTGCATTTCTGAAGCAGTGTCTAACGTCGGTATGGGACCGAAGTGGTGCAAAAGTTGGTAAAAAAACGTGAGATTTGAAAGCTGTAAACAACTTTCTATTGTTGCCGATTGTTGCGGTGCAGGATAATTTTTCAACGGCTAATCTTTCCGTCGAATAGCTCGCGTAATTTCGAAACAGAACACTGGGTACAGACTTTTGTGGATTACGTTGTGTACTCACAATTACGAGAGAGCAGTTTACTCCCGTAGGATATGTTTTCGAAAAGAGGTGAGCTGAATACCTTCCAAAGGGAAAGTATCCATGTGCGTAGTTTAACGGCGGCTTATCCTGGCGAAGGTTTTTGAAAGAAGGAATCGTTGGCGCACAAGTCAGCGTAAAGGAGTACCGCAAACAGCTTCTAACGAAATTTGCGCCTCGTATGCTTCTTTTCGTGAACCGCGTTTCCGGCATAAACATTTCCAATCGTTTTTGCCATCTTGAAAATGAAAGGACTTGAGCGGAGACGAATTTGGTGCTGAGGATAACGAGGTAAACTGACACTACTGCCCCAACAGCATATTATTCGGCCGTCTTATAGTAATGAAAAAACGAACGTTCATAAATGAAACATATGCACATGCAACTGGTTTCATGCCAAACATCAGATTGTATCAAACATTAGGTGTTACTAGTTCCCGGAAGAACAGCTGGGATGTTCAGTTACAGGAATTTATTGTGTAATAGATGAAACGCTGGTGTTCCAGAAAAATCTTCACCTTTGCTTTTGACTCGTGAATACATAGCGCGACTAGCAGCTTGCACGAAGCAATAAAATGAGAGTCCATTCATGGGTGAAACAAAGTACAGAGGAAATGGGAAAACTAACTGACTGAATACTACAGCAAAAAACGGAGTGGTGGGGGAGGGAGGGGGACGGTTGTGAAGAGAAGAAGGGATTGGGGAAGAGCAGCCCGATAATGCTGGGTTACGTTATGATGAAACAAGAAAAATCACTGAATTAGTAAAGTCGGCGAGCAGTAACAGCAGCGATATCAATACGCACACCGTGTGTGGGACGTATAATATGCGTTTAGCACACCATAGTATTTTTGTAATTTACAAGCGATAAAATAACAGTAAATACAAGATATCTAAAAGTGAAAAAAATATGCGACTGTATAGTTGGTGATTGCCGACGAAATACGCTTACAATATGATCGGTGGAACTGCAAGTAAAAAAGCGTGATGCAGTGCGAAGAAAAAACTGGGTTGAGCTGAGCAAGGCAGAGAAAGGACCATTGATGTTCCATTTCGAAACCTTAAGTAAAACTCTTCGTATTCAAAAGTCCTATCTGTAGATATCTTTTATCGTTCTCGTTATCCGGCAGTTTGCCAATCAAATTCGTAGCTCAACACATCTTGTCTTATCTAGACACACTTCACATACTGCTTCATCTAGTTTCCCCTTCAAGTTGCTCATCGATCAGATGGTGCTTCAGTTGATCTTTCGATTGACGCGGACTGGCACTGGCCTAACCATCCCTAGCGTTGACATTAGGTTCCATTTTCTCCTAGATGGCGAGATCTAGCTGGTTAATAAAAAAGAAAATGCATGGTCAAAAGTCACCTGTAGAGCTGTGACTGCGGATTGCACCGCCCTTAAACCGCCGCCTCTCTCGCCTTATCCTCATTCCTCCTCATCCTGTGGGAACAGGAATCGCATGAAACAACCCTTCGATAACATTCCTAAAGGAAAATAGAACCTTACCGTCTTCCATGATTTTCAGTTCCTTCGGAAGCTGGAAAATTGCTCACCGAAGAATGATAACTACCTATAGTGGCCCTTCAGTTTCCACTTTGACAGCAGACCTTTATTAAATGAGGAAGATCTCATGCCAGGGGCTTCCACGCTAGGCGTTTTGGCGCTTCATTCATCGAACCAGTCGGTTTCGAGAATTCCTCACTGATGATTAGCCAGATTATTGGTGTGTCGATGACATATACACACACATGCAACACAATATTATCTCACGCTGACAGCGCTTTAAGTTGCCTATCGAGACAGTTCTTAGCAAGGTATGTATCTCAGTCGTGGACCAAAAGCCAATCGTTTTACGAGTTTTTTGGCATTCAGTGTTCGTGAGTAAAACGGTGTCACACGGCCAAATAAAAGAAAAATCCACACTGTTCTTCAACGTCTTCTCACGCGCCTGTCAAATTTCAGCGACTTAATTGTATTCCTTATCGACAGTTGCCGCTTTGATAACACTTGAAACCTTCCAATGTTAGTTTCTTTCTCTTACGCTTGCCGTTCTCGATTATGCTGAGTTGTGGATATTTCTCCTTGCTTACGAACACACTTTTCCTGCATTGTTGAAGCTGTCACAAAATATAGCTGTTAAACAACATGGCATGAATGCTTCGCAAATAGCTAACCAACGAAACTAATCATAGGTCAATTATGCGCTGAAGCATGTCATTACATCCCACACAAACGTAGAAACATACGTTCGAAAAAAGTGGAACGCATGCGATGGGCTGACACGATTGGTGCGCCACCTGTCGGATCAACCCGCCTCATAAACACCTTTCACATAATGCAGATTTTTATTACATCAAACCATGGCTGCTACTAAAGGTTCGTTTTTCTATGACCGGATCAGCCATTTGAATATGTTGCTCGACCGACATGCGCAATTTTTTGCATGCTTAAATCGTCATAATTCACTTGGGAGCAATCAAAATTGGAAATTAGTTGCAAAAGGTCAACTTGTGGTATAGATTATATCTACAGAGCGGTATAACTGTAAGCTCAGTAAGTGTCGAGCTAAAATAGCGAAACAGATAGACATGCTATGCACACATATGTATAAACATGATGTCGTCATGTTTATACAAAGCGCAGAAAACATTAATAGGGGCTGTCCATTAGAAAATTTAGACCTCATGGATGAATATGAATATTATCTGCAAAGCGCTGAATTTCATTTGAAGTCTTGGAATTGCAATTGCATTCTATGTTGAGCTTTGTAAAAGAAGACATAGTCTTTGGTTTTTCATTAATAACGATTACGTTTATTTTGCAGTAAAGAACAAGTTTAAAACGAAAACGCGTTAGCAGCGAATATTCATACAAACATTCTTGAAATGGCAGTCGACCGCTCACGACCCACTGCCCACTTGTTATACTTTTCATTACCTAATGATTCAGACTACTAAGGTATGTATTATTATTATGTAGAGTGCAATAATCGAAGAAATGAGGAGATAAACAAGACTAATACCCAACAATTTTAAACGATAAACCATGACTTCAGTGGTGATAACAATATAAAACTGCTTCAGAGTATCTTAATTCATGCCTTATACGTCGTTCATAAGTCAAGCGGTGAAATGGGGCACTTCGTTGACCGAGTTGCACTCATTTCTGAGCATATATACTAGACCATATATTGCTATCATTTTCTAAAATGACCAGAATTTATTACTACGCATAGTATTGCTTCAATGTGATGTGATTGCTTCAGTCATTGAAACGATAAGCATTTCTCGTGCTATTAATTAATTATTTTTGAGATCAAAGATTTCTCAGTTGTCCGTCACAACAAGCAGTTTTTTGTCTTTCAAAATGTACCATATGTTATTGAACAATTAGTTTTTTTACGTAAGCTTCCGACTGTTAAACAAATATGCTTTTGAAAATCGTTGTCTTGTGGGCTCCTGGAGTATGCCGTCGACTAATCGATTTTCGTTTTAGAGTTGTTATCTCGTCTGTGCTTTGTGTTTGTTTATGACAATATATCCATAAACATTTGCGCTTTTCTTTCAACTCTTTCGCTCCATTCTAATGACTTATAAGAATCATCAACGTTACTTTGAATAGTTTTTTTTAGTGTTTCGGTATCAAATACGAAACTGAGAATGCGATGAGTATTTCAGATCGAAAGATGGAATGATATGCGATGAATATAAGTGAGGAGGAGCAATGTTTCTATGCACAGCCAGAGTTTCTCGTAGAGAGATTCTGGCTGGTCACAGTCAGTGGGACAACCATTGCCTCAATCTCGATTATCGAAAATCTCTTTCTATTTCTCGTTCTCGTTACTAAGTTCGTAAATGTATAATATAATTTTCTTTGTGATTTCATTTGAAATTCTAGTAATGAGTTTCCAAATGCGATGTCAACTTGTTCAACAGGTTACTTGTGCTTGCGAATGTGTTTAGGTGATACTGAGTCGTTGAATTCGTGCGCGTGCATTGTGCACATGCGCGTGATAGCGAACAAAAGCTCATTTATATTTCTGTTAAGCTTACTCTCAAATCGATGAATCGGATTGAAATTTAGTACTTGAAAAAATTGTGGAGTGTGCGATAAGGAAACCGAATTTCATATTTCGCACCATGCAGCTCCAATGGTTTGCGAGCTCAAACTACCGAGTGGAATGTGGAGCCGTACCC
>JPKZ01000850.1:184750-198143 GCA_000803305.1 Toxocara canis
TGGTACGCATTCTGACCCGTTATGCCTGTTGATGAAAACAGCTGGCTTTAAAAATACAAGCGTCGATTTTAGAGTGTTGCCTGGGAGCCTCTACTGGTCTAAGAGGAGCAGCAGGGTAAGTCTCTAAACGGTTATGGGCTATCCTGACCAGAATTCGGCACTAGTTTGATTTGTTGTGTCTCCTTCAATCCGCTAAAATGGTTTCTGGAGCATAATTTTAGATTTTCTTCCCCAACACTCAGAAATCTCTCGATGAAACTGGTGGCTGGTAACGGTGTGGGGAAGACCAAGCGGCAGGCAAGATCTTTGAAGGAATTTTCCTAAACTAAAAAGTGACTTTATAACAAGTAATAAAATGTGGTTAAAAGCGGCAGCATTGCCAGCATCATGAAGTGGTTTATTGTCGTCATACTTTAAGCGCGTTTTTCAGGCGGCATCATCGTAATTCACACTCGCTCTATTTGGTTCTACTCGCCTTTTTTGATGTGTCTGTCGCAGGAGCATATATTCCACTGATGTCGCTGTCACACTTGGTTGATTATATGCAATCAGTAGTTCTTCTTCGCGCATGGTATTTATTTGTCATTTGACGCTGCTCATGGGGCACACCTTAATAACATAAGCGAAACATAAGAAGACATCAGCTGCCTTAGCAAAATGTTCAAGCTAGATTATGCCAGG
Source organism: Toxocara canis (assembly GCA_000803305.1). Classification (NCBI taxonomy): domain Eukaryota; kingdom Metazoa; phylum Nematoda; class Chromadorea; order Rhabditida; family Toxocaridae; genus Toxocara; species Toxocara canis. Next base: position 185,432 of record JPKZ01000850.1, read on the forward strand.
AAATGATTGAAATAGGCAAAAATTTAATCAACTTATTCGAACAACTCGCCCAGACCACGATCGTCGAAACAGCGTTCTGAAAAATGCGTTTCGGTTTTGCATTTTTCAGAACCCCTAAACCTATGAAACTTTCAGAAAACGAAAATGTTGTTATGGCTCATGTAATTGGTCAATGTGTGGCAGCACTAGTGGGAATTGGCGAGCATAGCGAAACCAGATGCCTCCATTATGGAATTCTATTGAGGAAACAGCTTCATGTGGATTAGCCTTGGATCACTAAAGTGCCTTCGTTTCGTGTGTTCTGTCATTCTAGCTAGACTATTATTACAATTGGTATATTTGCAAAATTTAAATCACCATTGCCGCTTTCACCATGCTGTTTATTTTTTTTAAAATCCTGTTGCTTTACCAGTCTACTCTATAATTGAATCGTTGACTTTAGAAGGCGACTAAGATCAGCATTCATATGAGGTGGTCCTTCTGATCAGCACTGTGGTTACGTGATAAGCAAAAATTTTTGGCATTGTCATCCAAGCCGCAGCATTCATTACAGCCTAATGGGAAAGATGGAAGGTTCCAAAACACATTCAGAAGTATTTAAATGTGAAATGAAGTGCTTATTTCATTGTACAGAGAAGGGATAAAAACATGCACTCCTTTCACCATAATCCTTCATTTCCTCATTTAATTCCTATTCTCATCAACATTGTCATCATTAGTGTTCTCCATTCCAATACACATAGACAAATACCTGTTCACATGCTCAAGGAAAAAACTGCTGTATCTTATCCGAAAAAATTCCAAAGCTGGAGTTGGATTTTTCCTTGTCGCGCACTGCAAACCTTAGTGGTTGCAAAGAAACGTGGTATGTCCAGTAGCTGAAATACATGAAAAATTAAGAATTTTCATCAGAAGATTGGCGCAGTATGAATCAGCTCAACCACCGCGCTCGACGACTGAATATGCTACTAACCATTTACAAAGCTGCTCGTACGAATCTTCTATCAAAAACTGTTTACCTGAAATTGGATAGATGGAAAAGTGCTGCAACTGGTCGCCAGATGCAAGCAAATTTTCGACACGTTTGCTTGCCTACAACTCTAAAACATTGATGAAGCAAGGGGATTGGTACGGAGATTAGCTAAAGGCATTTGCACCATTCCAAACTTACCGCGTTGTTTGACTGTTTAATCCCTAGGCCTGAAAAAAGAGAGGTAGAAGAATCGCAAAAGTGCATGACCTGCCAACTGCATTCTTCAGTTGTTTCGCCATGTTTCTTTCTTAGCTCTTACGAAAAAGTTCCAAACGCTGCTTACATAGTCATGAATCGCTGTTTTGCGAGAAAACATTGATTAGAATTAATTTAGCTTTCTGATATTGTCATGACTGTCATACTGTTATCATACTGTATTACTAAAGGCATATGAATGTGTTTTGCGACAACGCTGGGAACGCCAAATTCTTTAGCTTCTACCATGAGAAGCAGATACAACTTTGAAAAGCTAGCCCGATTTCTTGCGTAATTAAGTAAGGAATATTCCTTAAAATTGAAACGCTTTGGAATGACCCTTCCCAGCAAAGTTCAAGCTGGTCTATCGGTCTCAAGAGAGGTTCCATTGCTGAACGAGTATATGTAATCGCAGCAGTAAACGTAAAATAATTGTTACAAATTGAGCTCATCGAAAGGTCACAACCGGCAAGAGGTAAAAGCGGAGTAACATTTTTTCTCTCATAAATGGCCTCGAGGCGAACCAAGAAGATCGCTTGTTAACCTGTAGAGGGATTATTTCAACATGCACTATCAGATTCCCACCTATGAGCTTGTTGAGCACCGCCGTTCGTTCAATCGATTGGATGCGTTTAACTTTCTCTGAAAAAATACCGAAGACGCTGTCAACGGCCTTCCGTTGTCTATGTGTTACTATGTTTAGCCCAGTCGGCATCTTGTACCGCGTAATGCATTTGATTTTCTCTTTTAGGTTTTTCTATATGATTCCAATGATCACAGTTTCGCATATCGCGATGACTTCTTCATCGTTTCTGATCCTATCAGCGAGTTTCGAGAGATTCTGTATCACCGTGATGCCGCACAGAATGAAGTGCCTTAATCGCTACCGAGGTCAAATTGCGACCGCTGCCGTTATTCTTGGCATTGTCACGAAATCAACTCTCGCCTTTGAATTCAGCGTCAGCACCTGGCTTCTTTTTCCTTTAATTCATTTGAAATCGTTCAGTTGTGTCATTATGTCAATATCTGACATATTATTTCAAACAGTTTCTCATTTCTTCCACTTGTTATGGCCAGCCGTTCATATAAATACTTACAGTTTGTGACATTACGATTCAAGTGACAGCATGAAATTGCCAAAATAGCCAGCAACAGGCAGGCGATTAAAACAGCTAAAAACAAGGAGGTACTTAAACGCATGTGCAACCGCATATCACCTGCGTCCGTTTTAATTTGGATTAAATGCTTAGTGAGTAATGATTGCAACAGTCGCGAGAGGCGATGCTATGATAAGTTGTAGCCGTCTAGTAAGGTCCGAGTTATCTGAATTTATATTTATAATATTGCGAAATTATCGATCAAATGGCAGGAAGGTTGCAGATAAAATACCACGAAGAATGTGTTGACACGATGGCCGAATATGCATTGGAACTGTCAGCGCTTGCAACAGATCCGACATACAACTTACTGTGGCGCCTTTGGTTTCGTAATGTGGTCACCATCCTCTTGCCATTCTTTTTGCTTGCGTTCATGAATGCTCGCACCGCTATAACACTTCATACGAGCCAGTTCATTCTACAAGATATGCAAAAACTGAGCGAAGCTCAACGAAAGGTATAAATTTTGGAAGCAACGGCTTTCAGCTTCCTATATATGCGATGTCTTATGAAATATATAATTGCAAAATTTTTAACTAAAGTAATACCGAGATGGAATGGCGTCTTGCGAGAGAACGTTCTAAAATAGCAAACGTGAAAGATGCTCGTTCTATGAGAATATTTGAAAAAAAAAAAGAAACACGCTAGCATGTCTCCGTTTTCAACCAGTACAGGTGTTCAGCATTCGAAACAATGTTCGTGCCTGCTGATAGCATTTGTTGATGTCCGCAACACACTCGCATTTATTTACAATAGTGTGAAATGTGATAAACACCGTCGTTCGAAGGCACCAATCACCATCTCCAGGGTGCGCTTTCGTCTGCAACCGATTTGACGAAATGGCCTTTCACATTTGATCGCCAACATTATTCGTGTGTGATCACATTGGTGTTTTTCGTAACATGTTTTGCATTTTTAGAGCCGTGTGCGAGCAGCCACAAGATCTCTTCTATTCGTCGTTTTCACCTACTTGCTCTCGAATATTCTCAACGTGATTGTCACTATTTGGGAGTATATCGATATCGAGTCGCTCCAAACTCGTTTTATTGCCTTTTACATTTACAGCGTCGACGTTGTAAGCTTTTAGCTGATCCAGCGAATATTCTTCTTCATAAATTAATTTTAGAAACTGCTTCTCGATATTTCATCCCTATATTGTTCCCCCCTAAACATTCACATGTCCTGGAGGAGTAAGCGTTGAATCGGTGCATAGCACTGATTTGATGACTTAAGTGTTTGTAAAGTGCAAGAAATCATTGGCTTATCGCATGGTTATGTTGTTACTGTTTGCTAGTTTGGGCCAACTCTACGTCATGAAATAATAAAGCTTCACCTCTGAATAAGCTCACTTCTATTCACTGTTCGTCCGTAAGCTAGAGCGTAGCACTTTCTTTGCATCAAAAAACATGATCATTTGTTCATAATGGGGAAACATAAAAATCTGGAGGTATTCGACGAACTCGTAAGTAACTGCAATGAAAACGTTTTGCTTTAATAAACTCATAAGCGTTTAAATATTCGGACATCACGTTTGCGCCCAGGGGGAAGCATCAGTATAATTGCAATGTGACCTCGACGATCTCTGAAGCGGAATGCACAGCATAGATAATAAGCAAAACTTTTTGTGCAGTTACAGCGCCTTGCTCAGCAAATATTTAAAACTGTAATGGTTAAGTGCGCAATTGTTGAGTGTTAAGAATTTCATTATGCGAAGAATATGTATAAGTAAAGGCTTGTTTAATATTACCTGGATAAAAAAGACGATAAGAGCGCTTCGAGCCAGAATCAACCTTTCGTTTACTATTCTTGGGCATCGTTTATGTAGTTGTCATCGAGGTCCCAGACATCGTCTCCCTCCTCTGCAGAACCTTAAGCAACATCGAAACCCTCAAGATGTGGCCAAACGATTCATATTTTGCAGGTATCATTATTGACTGTGCTAGCTGGTGCGTTGCGTTTGCCAATTTATGTTTCATGCCAACCACAACTGCGAGCTGAATTTGTGCTCGCATTTAGACGTTTATTTGGTTACTCCGATATCTTTACGGTTTGTTTTGTTGTCACCTACTGTTGAATCGTCTGTGTCAAATTCTTTTTGCGATTCCTATAAATTACATAACACACCGGTCGTAGGTTTTCCCAGGCATTATGTACGCTACAATTATTTGCCTGAAGTCGACCAAATTTCAAGTAATATTGTCGGCATATTCCGCAAACAGCTTGCAACAGTGTACTGTAGGGTTGGCGACGTGAACCCCTCTCTGCGGGGAGCAGAAATCACTTCCTTTGCCTCCCTCAAATTTGGGATACTTGAAAATCACTGCTATGAAGTAATTAGAAATCACTCGTATCCTTTTTTTCGGATTTCCCTCATCCTCTTCCTTTAGTCTTCTCGCAAATGGAACATGGGAAACTACGTCCTATTTTACCATGTTCTGAAAAATGCCGTAAACATCTGTCCTGCTTTGAGTGCGGCATCCTGCTAAAATCCAGTCCTCCCATTTACAGTTGTAGGTTCACACGATCTGCATCCTCTTTTGCTGTTTGCTTGGCACATCAGTTTGTGCGGACGCTGTCCATATTCAGTGTCATTCTGAAGCTGATGCTCACTCTGTCAAGTTGAAGGCCGAAAAAGCTCGGGATTCTCAATTACGAGACATTCAAAAAATTCGCTTCGATTCGTTTCCCACTAGATTGTGAGAACCATTTGAATGTGGCTACATAGTTTTCCGGAAATGTAGTCCTCAAATGAGCATGGCATGACGGCACTTCTTCGCCACTTGTAGCGTCCTGCGAAAATTGTCTAATTCAGTCGTTTCAGCTTTCTTTCAAATTCACATCGGAAGTTACTGTTGTTCAGCGCAACACCCACTTAAGAGTGCTGTCCTTCTAGGGATTCACCTTTTATGGGCGTCGTACATCAATTTTAAAAGCAATGGTTTTAATCCTGTTCTTAATTTAACAATGGTATTCACGTCGCCGTTACCTTTCGACTGAATTTCTGACGTTTACTCGTATGCATTCCCCACCCCCTCCCCCGCCCACCATCCACCCCACCATCCCTCCCGCTTGTTATCACGCATTCTAACTGTGAGGTGAGTGTAGCGGAGTGCACGACTGGTGGGATGAACCCAAAAGGTCTTCGTTTGTCGAGAAGAATTTCTGAAAGAATGATAGCTCATTTATGCTGTTTTGTTCTCTGCAGGGTGGGCGGAATTATGCAAGCGGAATGGCCGTGATTCGCAGCAGCACATCTTGACATGTCGAAGCTAGCACCAGTTTATTTTTTTAAGGTATAATGTATAAGTATGTGTTCACAGCAGCTTTAATGGTGTAGTGTGCATGTAGCCTAGCTGGGACCAACTAACATGGTTTGACTGCCATACCCTTATTTTTATACAGTTATATCTTGGAACTATAGTGCTGCAGTTGTTCATGACAAACTTAGTTTGCTCCTGACTGAGTAGGGGATGGAGGGTCAAAGGTCATCCCTACTCATTCGTGGGAAGAAGCGGTCAATGACCATCTTTTTGATCTTTGCAGCCTGATCTTTGGTTTTTTTAGAAAGTGTGATGGATATTGCTTATTGTTTAAACAAGTTCTTACCGTTACACCTATCAGCTCGCATATTCTTTCTTATGAAATTTACAAAGAAAAACGATGAAATAAAAACTTGATGCAGTTGGCATTATTTTCGCGTTTGCGATAAAAATTTCAAGGCACTGTTTTTGTTGTCATTTAAGCAGGTTGTTGGCGTTTGTCTTCGTATGTCAGCCTTCAAAGAAATCGAGCATATTTTTTTACATTGCATCCCGAATTTTCGAATTTTGTTCACCGCTCTTTCTCATCACCTCTTTTTTTTTCATTCTTTTCGTTTGAGTTTCTACTGCCTTTTGCATGTGTCATTTGACTGTGAACTTCAGAAACGTTTGCTGGGTTTGGGCGAGATTTCGATGTTTAAACTGGATCGATGTGAAGAGGCAGAGAAGGATACCAACGATAGTCCGATTGCACCGCTCATTCTTGTATTCAACAATTGTGATGTACCCACACATAGAGAATCCTCGGACGACATCTTCTTATAGATTTCTCCGATATATCTAATATTCCATTGTAATATTGCGCTGTGCATTCATGAGCGTTTCCTTAATTATGTCTGCGAAAATAAAATTTGTCTTATTCACATATGCTGCATGATGCGTATGCTCACCAAAGGCATCGCATCCGAACGCGGCAGTTGTGCTGACTGGGGTAACTTAAGAATGAGTGTTTGTTATATTAGCATAATTCACCTAAAAGGTGAAGATGTAGTAGTTGTACCGGTCACCTGCAGGAACCTACGTTTGTTGAAATTTCCATTCCCTCCTTCCCTCTCCCCACGCTTCTTAGATTAATTAATTTTACGGAGCTTCCGTACAACCTGTGAGCGGAATTACTGAGACGGCCGCTCCGTCAAGCTGATTTCATGCCTTGATAGGTGCTTTCTGCGCATACAGGATGACCAAAACATTCTCATACAAATTCCGGATATTTTTTTCGCTACAATTGTAAGAAAAAAAATCATTCAGCTTGTATTTTATGCTATTACAGAGCTTTTAAATTTTTGCGCATTTTACGCTATAATACGCTATTATAGAGCTTTTGACGTGCTCAAAGAAAAAGTCGACTGATAAGGTTTTCAAGTCAGGAATTCATCAGTTCGATCGGATAGAGTCAGATGGAGGAGCAATCATTGGAATGTTTGATGATGCGCGCTAAGTTTCAGAGGGAAGCAACTTTTTCCGATTGCATAAGAGCACTAACAGTCTCAATAGTCGGAATTACTTTCCGATTTGATTCATAAAACAATTCCGAAGTCTTTAGGCTTAGAGTTCTTCCAGTGATCACTACTGTAGTTGTGTTGACTACTGCTTTAAATGAGTCGTAAGGCAATTTCCATATGCGGCATCAATGTATGTGATTGTGAAACAAACCAATGTACTTCAGCAATTTGTAAAAGGCGAAAATAGCATTATAAAATAGCTAACAGACTTTTGCTGGAAGTTCGAATCTTTCTCACTGATTATTCTGATTACTTCATAAAATATATTGCTTTTCGAAAAGAACAAACTTCGAAAGGAATCTCGAGTAGAAATTTTGATAGGTTTTCAGTGCGCTTACGATGATGATATTGAGGTAGTAGTTGTGTTCGTAAAATGTTGAGCGTTTGAAGAACACGGATGAAAATTTTATTCTAAATCTTACTACGATTTACGACTTGCATGGCAGATTTTACTCCACATTCTCTCCGTAAACTAAATTTGGTGCTAGCACAAAAATCCTGGCTAAGCAGATTTCGAAATGGTTGTCGTGTCCCATCCGCATTCCGTTTCGCTTCTGCCGTAAGATGTTAGCCAAAAAGGCATTCCCCGCGATCATTTCACTGCTTTTTTTTGGTTTAAAAAGCCGTGAGCTTACATTTTCCTTAGCCCTGTGGTGCTATTTATCTCTTTGTTTTCTATCTTAAACCGCCCTCAGTCCTTCCTGAGTCGCTACATTTATTAAAAAGGCTGAAAGTGCCCTTCCAGAATTGAGATTACCGTGGCTCATTGCTCACTCGCCTGTCTTCACAGCTTTTTTTTAAACTTCTGCTAGTTTTGTGATCTCTATATAATTCTTGACCGTTCTTCAAGCGGCTTCATAGTTCCCCAAGTAAATTTCGGCGTTCTATATACCATTCGAAAGCATATGACGAGCCAAATGTTATCATCTCGATTTAGCCGATCTTCCTTCGTAAAGAGGATAACAAGTTTTCTTCCGCCACACTTAAATTCACCCGATCCCTCTCCTCATCGTTCACTTCAAAGTAACATTCACTCTTACTTCCTTCGTGTCTGTCATATTAATTGTTCGACAAAAAACCATCACCAAGATGATAACAAATTGTTGAGTGGTACCATTTTGTGCGCTGTGTGATTGCTTCTTATTAAGCGCCCACAGATATCATGTGAAGGATAAAATTTTATAACTGGATGCCTTCTTCGTAATCCTAAAAGCACTTGGCTGGCTTGCAATAGTAGTTCCTGCAAGAAAAACGATCACTGAAGGCATCCTTAGTGCTTCGTTTAGTCGTTGTACAGTGCAGTTCAGGTAAACGCATTTTTGACCATCTCCCCACTTACAAACACAAACAAGATTTTGAAAAACGGGTTTGGAGAAATTAGTGACATTTTTAGTAAGATTTCTCTCATTTACGAATGTTTCATAATGCTCCGTTCGCCACTCCCCTGCCCCCTCCTCCTCAGTCCGCCCTCCCTCCCCTCCTGAAAAATGCAACTCCGTATATGTGCATATTTAAAACTTTTTCTGTGTGTTGACCAGGATGCTTCATATACAAAATCACTAAAGCTAGGATTCGGGGTGCAGAAATCAACTGATACAATGAATTCAAACTCACGCATCACCTTGAAAAAAGTTGCAGTCACTTCAAGCCGCGGAAAAATTCGCATATTTTTTGCGATCGATCGTTTTGTCTTAGAATCGCAGAACAATGTACATGTGTAGCGCGTGCCGAGCAGATAGTATGTTATATAGAGTTGCCTATCCCGTCTATGGCGACGCTTGAGCCCGCAAGTTTCACAAACGTCTGAAACAGTACAATTCACCTGGCGTGGCATTCACGTTAAACCGCTATCAAATTGCCAAAAAAACGGATCATTATTTTAAGAAGTTCGTTTGCCCATGAAATGTTGAGTTCCTTCATTCTTGAAAATACAACAATAACCGAAACATATTTTGTTTCTGCTGCCCAATCAATACAAGAACACCTGCCCAACCAATGCACTCAATGCATTTTTGAGGCTGAACTGCCATCAGAATCGTTTGGATCAGCCATTTAGAAGAATCCGTGTAAGAGATCAGTGAAGAGCGGTTTAATTCCGCCCATCAAATCGCATAGTTGTCGTTTCACTGGTTGCGGATAAGAAGTCATCCGGACAGTCGGAAATAACAACAGATACACACATGCGAACCCACAGAGGCAGTGTCACATTAATGAGCTGTACATACGCAAGTTTGCTAAGTCGTATAAGTTCGAGCCTTTTTATAATCGAATGGAATTGGAAACAAAGATTTGTGCGGATGTTCGAATCATCAATATTATCAGTGCACCGTCAGGCAACTTTTTAGTCTTTTCTTGTGGTGTATGGAATCAGTTATTTTTAGTGACAAATCCGCCGATGTGCATCCCAAATCGTTCATTGTCGCCCGGGCATATTCCCGCTTGTTTATCAGGCGCAGGTAGTGAAAGTCGTCTCGGCGTGCGGAATTCGAACCGGTAGTCTTTGAAAAATTTTTAGGCATTCTCGTTAATCAGTAGAGGGCTATGGTAATTGTGCGTTCTTCTCTTTACTCATCTTCCATCCAGCCACCTTCATTGATGTAAGTTCACATCCGCAACGTTTACGATTCTTATTGTTGGTACGGGAAATTGCATTTATGTTAATCACCGTTTCCTTGGTCATGACGATTTGGCCCTTTTAAAATGGCGTGACCGATTTTTTCTTTTCTTTTTGAATTGCTACTGGGAAGATTTTTGTAGTGGTGTTACTTTCATCATGCTGTTCTTGGCAAAAAATCGACGGAAATTTCATCAGATTTACGTTTGCTTCAAACAGTCTTTTCGTTGCTTTATTCGCTTATTCGTTATCCATTTAGGAATTGCAAACACGAATCGAAACGGCTCAGCGCAGCGTGACAATCGCAGCAGCAGTGCACGGCTCGGCCTATATTGAATGCTACTTAAATATCGAGCTTATAGAGCAGAACTGAGTCATGTGTTAATACCATACTCATGTTTTGAATTTGACTCCCTTTTTCATATAATAAAACCCGTGATTGTGAACGATACTCGTTTTATTATCGCCTCATCCATGAAGGAAACGATTATATGCAGGCCTAACAGGCGGTCCAAACTTCCATTTGGTTTTCATCCAGTGATGTAATCAGAACGCAAATAGCAGGTGGTCATGCTTTCTTTTACAGTAATTAATGGACTTGGCTTTTTAACGGACAACAAAAATTACATAGTTGCATTTATTGAAGCGTTTTTCAGTCGCGACATTTTAATGAAAACATTACAAGTTCATCCATTTCGATCGCTGTTTAGTTGTGATAAAGATCTCATCGTCAACAAATGAGAAAAACCGTTCTAACTTCCTGAAATTATCACTTCAACGTCCCAGCAGTTTCATTTATCCCTGTACTATGCAAGTGGCGAGCGTAATGAAACAACGAGATTGCGCAAAAGAGTCAACGCAGTCTTCTTTGCTTCTTGCAATTGCGAAATTCTCTTTCTAAGTTCCTTTCTAAAATTCTTTTCCTAAATTGTCTACTGAATTTTTTTTCGAGATTCTTTACCTAATTCCTCTTACACAAAGCGGTACAAGCATTACGTATTCCCTTATATATTACACTGGTTGACTTTTTCTTTGTGCTTATTGCATCGAAGTGTTTCATTCATTTGCTTCAAGTGTTAGATTTTTTCAAGTGAACAAAGGTAAACATGCAATGATTTATTATTTCCATGTGAAATCACTGTTACCGTGCGGAAGGGCTTGAACGAAGCTCAGTAATTCATCTCCCCCCCCTGGTTCAGGAAAACGGAGAAATGAAGATGACGCACCGAACTCATAAAGCGAAGCTTTTTTGCCTGAGTTCCCCCCGCGTCTCTAGTAGCATGTATCAAATGCGATCCGCTTCATCAGCTAGAAAAGACAAAAAGTCCTCTTTCGTAACATCCTGCAACCTCGCTCATTCTCCACTCAAGTTCAACTGATCGTTTATAGCTGCAATTCACGAAAGTATCATGCGTCACTCTTTTGCAGGGACGAAGAGATAACGAAGAAGCGAGACCCAAGTATCACTTTTTCAGAATAAATATTGCGTAGAACTTCATCCAGAAAAGTTCAGAAACCTGTGACATCACAGTCCACAGACTTCTATAGACTGCTAACAGCTCAAATGAAGCATAGCTGTATGTGCAAGAAGCATTTAGATGGTGCCATGCTTTGCAAGCGGTTGTTTATTCAACTCATCTTCAAACTGTTCGCCCACCCAACGGGGTGAGTGAGGCGGGAGGATAACTGCGGCTTCTCTCACGAGGATGAGTGGAAGAAAAGGAAGGAGGAAGGCTCTAGTGCCATGCTCTTCTCGTGCTTCCCACAAACTACTTCTCCCTTCCCTCATATTTTTTCCGGCCATAGCAGACCTATTGATTAAGTTGGCTGTTTCGTGACTTTTGGAAATTGCACAATAGCTAAGAATGCTGAATTCGAATTCAACTGAGCCCCAACTAATGCTTTATATTCGCTATTCACTGAGCTTAATCAATCGACGTTATCACTACTATAAGCGTTTGAACGCTAAACATGCTTCTGCTGCAAAAAAACCGCTCGGAAGTTATTGTTAGCCCTTAACCTTACACCACTCTTATGAACTTATGCTTACCTACGCGTGTAGAGAATCGTAGAATAACTTTTGTTTCCAACAACAACAACTGCACTGTGAAGTAGCCACTTATCGCGCTAAACACCACTGCGCCAAAGTGCTACTATGTTGTAAAACTGAACACTGAAAAGCAAATTAGTTTCTACATTCAAAAGAGTGCTTTTCGTTATGCTGCAGATTTCGTTCTCGCTTATCGACTTTCTTGAAAGATCTTACTCGTTTCGGGGGAAAACATAAAATATGCATTAACTTCTGAAGCGAAGATTTCAGAAAATGTTCAAACGAAGGTTCAGTGGTCGTATCTTTTGGGGGTGTGGATGTGTTAATATGCATCCATCAATACGTCTATTCATCTCAAAGCGAATTACCATCCCAAATGGTTCAGTCTGCGCACATCTTTTTATTTATGTGCGTATTGCAAAAGCACATCAAGGATGTGAGAAGTGCATTTTGGAAGTCGTAAAAAATAAAATTGCATGAAAATTTTCATGCAATTTCGCTATCGCCTACGGTTTTTTCAGCCGTCGTTAAGAATGCAATATAGCGACTGATTTAGTATTATGGCTTGAGCCTTTCAGCCACTCATCCTGCCACCGAAAGTTAGCCGAAACCATCACTCTAATTCGTCGTTCCATCCCGCTCTCGTCTTATGCTTTTCTTGCTCTTCCGTCTTATGCTTTTAAAGCTCGACACCCACTGAAGCTATCGTCCTTTCAAGGCCTACTGACATTCGAATAAGAAATACTGTTTTCTTTCCTCCTGTAAGAGCAAGCTGCTTCCTATGCATTGCAAACCCTACAGTCATCTCGTCAAAAGGGCAACAGCGTTCTCTTCTAATTAT
>JPKZ01000850.1:205739-247675 GCA_000803305.1 Toxocara canis
GGGGGAAGGGAAGGGAGGAGGCGAAAGAGTGGGATGGAAAGTAGATGAGTAAGAACCGTTATAACACACATACATCACATAGGTTCATCATCAGCTTTCCTGTTACGTGCAACCTTTGTTATCTTACCTTCCCCGTGCGCTCATCGCGAGCAAACTAACGGTCCTTACAAATCTCATCGAATGGTGATTGCGTCATCATATCAGTGTTGCTTTATTAGGATTTCTTAATTCATTTTTTGCTCCGCTTCTTTTTTAGCGTGATTTTGCGTATCGTTCTCACATCACATTTATTCGCTTCAACGAATATTTGTTAACCTTATTGAACGCTGTTTTACGCTATCATTTATTGACTTTCACACCACTAATACAGCGATCACATTCAGATCATACACAAGCACCTCCAATCCAATTGGAAGCGATGGATGATTATTGCAAATCTTACGATCCCATGCGGTGAAATGCAGTCAGAAGATCGACATGCATTGAAAAAATTTAAAACGTCTGCATTTCGCCAGGATCACCGAAAAACATAAAAATTCCAGTTCTTCCCGCAACGTTGGTATTTTTGCATCACTGATAGCTTTATCTGCAAAATTTTCATTGCGATTTACTTTCTAAATAATGATGTGCAAAATTTCGACATGAATTTGCCATAGAGAAATTGCTTGATAATTTCTAACCAGTAAAAGTTTGGTTCGCAAATAAATTTATTTCGTGCAATTTTATTTTAACTCGATAAGACAGGGCGAAAGAGAGTGACATTTAAAGGATGTGACATAAGACGGGAGTGGAACGTGTGCATTTCATTCAGACAGAACCTGTACTGAAAAAAAAAACCACCTTTTGAATATGGATCCACATCGTGACCTTATGAGAAGATAGAATTACTCCCCTGCTGGTTTCAGTGCAATGTATTTCTTTCTTCATATCTCACAATTCAGATCCGAGGAACGACCTATGCTAAAACGGAAATGTGTCCTAGCGGCCGTTGCACTCTCACAAAAAAAGTAGCAAAAAATTCACTGAAAACATGCTGCCATTTGACAGTACGCAGTCATTAATCCGGATGCTGCTATCACACTGTCAATGCTGCACTCAAAGAGCGGTGTTTAAGTCTCGTAATTATGAAGTCGATTCAGAACAAAGTTTTCAAGAGCGAAACGAATTGGAAAATGCAAACGAGCGAAAAAAAAAACGACTTAACTATCATCCTGTTAACTGTATTCCAGTGCATCATTTCACATGAAAACGACTATCGATTTCGATTCGTTCTGTGGCCAATTTCGCAACTAATGAACTGAACAGAAAAAATTATGCTCTACTGCTGATTGTTTGGCGTGAATTTCCTTTACTTACCTTCCTTACATCAACAACGTAAAACTTTTAAATTTTGCTATCTAAATCCTCACTTTTGCAACAAAGCCTGTCAACCTTTCAGAAGCCCTAAGAAAATCTCTGTTCGCCAAAATGTTTGCGCTGAGGAACATTTCACTGCTGTTCGTCTATTATATGTTTTCTGTGTGCAAAATAAATCATCAAAAGATGATCGAAAGAAGGTCGAGCCGTTATGTCCGCAAAGTCAAATGTGTTTGTTTCGAAGCGCGCTTGCGGATAACATTTTCACTTGTCGTCAAACTTTATTTACCATTGAGTCTATGCCAAACTGAAGTAGTTCGCGCGGTGATTACTAGGAGTTCTTATTTAAAACTGGAACAATTTTCTTCGACGCAAAATGGAGAGTGGAAGCCACAGATTTTCTATAGTGGTTTCTCACCGAACCTGCTTCACAACCATTGATAGTTTCAGCATCTTTGAGAAATTATAATTTGTAAAGCGCATTATGGCGACTTTGTTTCCGAGCAGACGTATGTATGCGCAGAAGTAAACCGTTATTATACCCTCTTGTTCTGTTTGTTTGCCTATCTAGCAGTTCCAATTGAGAACCATTGAAAGCTGAGTAATGAATTTGATAAGCATAATTTATATTGTACGATCGCCTTTTGAAATATATCCGGGGTAGCTAGAAATTGTGAAAGGAGTGAAAAATTCGCGTAATTTCAGCCGATCGGCTCGCGTACTTCCGTAGCTGCGTTGCAATAAAACGATTTTTTAGTGAAACGTTTGCGCAAACGGCAAGCTTCGATACAACACTGAGGTTTGTCAGTTGCCAACGGTGTGTGAAACAGGCTGATTCAATTGAACGAGTCGCCAAACCACATATTGCGCCTGCCCCTTGGCGTGCATTCATTCTAATTTGTTTGGTTTTTGTTGCTATTTTTGATGTTGTTTAGTGCAGTTTAATGATTTATCTAAGATTATGGCATTGCCGATTAATGTTGCATTTGTTTTTTCATTGCTTGTCCCGCAATATTCTGCGCTTTTGTTTCTTCACTAATTTTGCAATCTCTGCATGCGCGTTACTTGACCCGTAACGACGGTATGCGTTCTACATTTCATGCGTTGCTTTACATACAAAAGCGTTTGCCATGAGCTAATGTGAATAATAAAGATATGTATGTATAATAAGCGCATACATTTATAATAAACATATTAAGAATATATATATAGAGCAAAGGCATAGAAATTGCACGGTCACATCGCTTATTCCGTTGAAGTTTCTGTTTTCGTTGAAAATTCAGCGATTGAATATCTCCAAGAATTTTAACGCGAAATTCTGTTCGGAAAAAATGGTTAGTTGCATTCTTTATAAAGAGCGAATAATTGATCAAAGCTGAGTTCTCAGAACCTATTCTTTTGAAAATATTTCGTCTCATCGATTTCATAAATTTTGATTGACTTTGAGTGGAGTTATGCGGATTATTCATAAATTCTCTTCATGTAGGGAAGTAACATTATCAACTTAACTTTCCTGACCAAAGAAACTCACGGACACTCGACAAGAGGTATGAAACATCTTACCCGACACAAGTTGTTTCCATATTAGACTTAACTAAGTTATTTCTCCGAATTGCTCCAAAACAGACTTCTTTAGCGTCACCGCGCTCTCAATGGATAAATAAACTAAGTTATTTCTCCGAATTGCTCCAAAACAGACTTCTTTAGCGTCACCGCGCTCTCAATGGATAAATAAACTAAGTTATTTCTCCGAATTGCTCCAAAACAGACTTCTTTAGCGTCACCGCGCTCTCAATGGATAAATAAACTAAGTTATTTCTCCGAATTGCTCCAAAACAGACTTCTTTAGCGTCACCGCGCTCTCAATGGATAAATACTGTGCCCACTTAGTTCTTTTTTATTCATTCTTCTTAAAAGCTGTTCGCGATTATGAGCTCTCGTTATGGGAATTTTATGTCCGCGCATATTTACTGTTGATAGCTTGAGCTTAAACCCAGGAGACTAAAAGGCTACTAGGATGAAGCCGGACAAACATAATCTGTGGTCTGTGAAGTGGGGAATGTTGGAAAAAACGCAAAGCACGCAGCTCAAAATATGAATTTTAGACTGTGAAGGGGAATTTTAGGAAAACGGCGTGAAAATTCCAAGAAAAGGAACAACAAGATCAGTTTCATTTTAATCAATACTTTTCTGGTCCTTGCTATGTGAAGTTTCATTCATTAAGGTGCATGGATAGTTTGGCAGAAACTACGGGAAGCGCATGTTGCACCATCCCGCTATGATGTTTCTCGCCTCTTTGTCGTCAGCACGATGATCATAGTGCTGTTGTTGACCTTAACGGCGCCTAAAAAAGAACAGCACGCCGTTTCTTTGTCATAACGGCGTGGCGAATTACCATTTTTGATCGTTAACAAAACCGTTCGTTCGTCTTAACCCCAACGAATAAATACCATTTTTGCCATCTTCAATGCGGACTATCAGTAAAAATAATTGTGCGTTGAAAGGCGGTGGAGGCGAATCGGCATTGCGCCCGTTGAAGGCACATCAAAGTGGAATCTCGATAAGTGCATCACCAAGCTGCCTTCTCGACCGAAGTTGCATGTATCTTTAACATCGCAACGTAATTTTGTCACGCGATGACATTTATGACTGAGATTTTTTTGTTTATATGATAAACACTTCATGAAGCAACTCACTTCCTTCTAACTTCGCCTCAGTGTTATCCACTTTAGCAAGAACAAATAAAGTATTCGAATAATCGTTCGAAAAAGCCTCCAGCCAGCATTGGCATATCTGTTTGTTGCCTGTCGATTTCTGCGTTCTATATTTCCTTAACTTTCCTTTCCATTCATTTTCGATAAGATTTTCTTAAAGAAACTCGATTGCAACGCTCCATCTCAAATGCTAATTTTGTTTCAATGAGGTTTTTTTCTCAACAAATTCACCCTAGAGGAAGAGAAACACACAGTTTTCGATTATATTGAAACGAAATCGTCTTATACATCGTTATTTACAATATTTTCTACTCCTTTCAATAATGTCTAACGAACTTTTTAAATTCTCGTTTAGCAGCTAACTTCAGATCGTTTAAGCCCATCTGTATCTTCAGAAAAAAGAAACATGTTCGTCACTTGCTCAAATTAGCATCATGCTGTCATCATCACTGTCGATCAGTGACGATACTGTAACCAACCACGCGATCAGCACAATATCCCCACCTCCGATGCACCACTCGTTAATGAGGAGCTCGTGAACCGAACATCATTCCGAAGTGCACGATGAACTATCTACTTCAAGTATACGCAATTTCCTCCGTCTAAGACCTTTGCCGCGTTCTTTCATTCCATATGTCCCCTGTGCATAAAGCTCGCTTTCCATATCACATGCCTTTTTAGCGAATAACAGCTGGAAAGAGTGCTTTCTGTGCGCACATGTTTTAGTTCTTAATAAGACCTGTGCACATTGGGGGTGGAGGAAATCTTCATGATCACTGATTTGATTTCTTAGATCAGCGAGGTGGTGCTTAACGAATGTTGTCGATCACATATCGATGCCGATAACTTGAACGACTGCCGCACGTCTATTTTACGAGCCATTGTGAACAAGCTGGGATTAGCAAATAGCAATCAACAGCTCTAGTTCGCTGCGCTCCTCATTATTATGAAATTTTTCTCGCAAATCCTTTCTTTACATAAGAAGCAGTCGATGAGTAGCGCCTTATGTTTCGTCGGAATTCATTAAAATCTCGCTTCCGATCGCTTTTTCCTCAAAAATTACAATTTATGATGACTTAGAAGCGTGCTCATTTCAATTTCGTAGTTCGGTCACATCAAATCGCAACCATTCAGCACGGTTTGAGCAGTGCCACCATAAAATCCTTGTAAATGCAGTGTCGAACTCACTGGAATGTGGACGACGAACAGTCACAAACTGCTTTTGTCACTATTCGCAGTAGCAGTGCAGACATATAATTAACTTCGTGAATGAGTGGAGCTTGATATTTTCTTGATTGCCCTTGTTAACCATCCTTTGATCGTTATTTTACTTGAAGTCTATTTTTCTGCAAAGATAAACTAGCGAAAATTGGAAAAGTCGTCAGAAATTTTGCATTTTCAGTAACTGGACCTTGCAAGTGGATTGCATATGCTCAGGGGTGTGCAGTGACTTTGCCGAAGGGTGTGGCCTGGTTGATAATCGCTTTTCATCGTATGAACGTCAAACTTTTCGGACGATTGCGCTTATATGCATTCGCGGGCTGCTTGTAGAGCGCCCACTTTAAGAGCTATTGTCCTTTTCCAGGAGTGCGGTCATCGAAATATCCCCCCAATTCAAGTAGTTCAGTCACGCGATGCTTGCCCACCATAAGTTAGGTGAATAGCTCTTTTGCCTAAAGCCATACGTCTGCCGATGGTCCAGATCTTCGTTCAGCAACCACCTGCAGGGTCCACGTGTTTTGCTGCTTAATTAAAGTCACAGTCGTTCTTATATCACAGCAACAGAGTTGAGCATATAGGATCGCAATTGATCATTAGTTTTTCGAATGTACTATTTCATCTGAACTGGATCACATTTTCTACCTACTTCTGTAATGAGTGAAGTGAATACTGTTTCTGTGCCGCAATGAAGATTATCGAGTTTATGTGTTTTCCATGGCATTTCCGAAGAAGGCTAACGAATTGCTGTTTATTTTATAAGTCATTATTAATGTAAGTCGCTGAGCCATTATACCGATGCCCCACATTTTCGATTTTTTAAGCTTTTCGTAATTTGCGACCCTCGAAAAAGCGGAAAAGTGATCGCAGTAAGCCGCTATCATAACTAAAGTTCGATGAAGTGAAGCGACCATAAAGCTGGTGTAAGAAACTGTAAATCTCCCACTAATCTACACATGCCATTATCAATTCGTTCTCATTGCCAACATTTATTGTCGTGACTGATTTCATTCACGACGACGCCGAATATTTGGAGCTCTATTGGACCTTGGAACCTCACAAAATTAGGTTTGAAACCACTCGTCCTGGGTTTAGAATATACTGCAGTTATTTTATGGATTTTCGAGCTCCCTTTGTTTATAAGAGTCTGTCTGTTGTCTTCCGTAGTATATCGCTTCGTTTCTGGTACTACTACTGACATTCGGCAGGACAAATGTATCTTTAATTTATTCAAGTTGTATTTATGGTTGGGAGTGACCAAAACTTGATGTAGTTTCGCAAATGTTTTCTTGTTGCTTCACTTCATTCATTCCTAATTAACGGTTAACTTCATGCTTGTGAGTTTTTCTCAACTAATTTTTTGATATTTTGAAACCTTTGCTTTTAAAGTCAACAAACCGTTTCTATCAGAGATATGCTAGTTACGACGAGCACTTCCACTCGAGGTCTCTCACATAAAATTTCCTCAAAAATGCTCCAAGAACTGTGCGTCATTCATTCTAGAGTTTATTATTGCGATTATTATGACGAAGCGCTTAATAAATAAAGGACGGAGGAAATGGCGCTGGAAAGACAAAACGAAACGTTGGATGTTTGCGCACACGTTTTTATAAGAGGAACGATCTCCAATATCGAGTTTTATCGAAACTTCTCCCTAAAAGTTAATAACCACCATGAAAAGAAAATGCAAACTTCCTCATTCTATTCTCGCCTTACTGATTGTTATGTGATCCGGCTAAAGTCGTGTTATGAAGAACGTAAAACAAAACTTGAAGTTTTGCACTATAGCTTGACCACATGGACAGATTTTGTAGCATTGTGCATGGAATTCATAAGCGATTTCAAGGCTCCGATTATTCATGTACAGCATCCTCGGTTGCAAACACTTCCATAGCCACCGCAAATTCGTTTTGAATTGACCTCTCTCAGGATTGATGTTTAGCTTGAATTTTTTTGAATTATTCTATTGTGCTTATGTTATTGGTGTTCATTCAACCTTTAAAACTTCTTATTTTTGCAGAAATGTGTTTCTGTTACCGGAATAGATGCACGCAAACTGAATAGGTCGCCGTGACAAAAATTTTACATTCATGTTTCTCCAAGCTTACGCACTGAAGATAACATACTTTTCACATTGATTCTTCATCATGGTGGACTTCTCAAGTTGTCTTTCACAGAGTCGTTTTCCTTCTGCATTTCTGTGCAGCCCATTGAGTGTACTTTTATTATCATTATTTTTCAAAAAAAAAAACAACACTTCGCTGTTGTTCAAGGTAATGAATGCTTCGCTGATTTTGCTGGTAGTTCCGCTATACTATCCTTATCTCAACATGACACCACTTAGAGGCTAGATACAGCGCAAGAATAATGCATTACGAAGCAAACCCCCATTAATGTGGGTTTAGTGATCTGTTGGCTGGATGCTACTAAGCACTTGAGCAGCAATTGATTACATGAGAACAACCGAGGCATGAAAGCCTTTGCCTATCAATCTAGGAGCCGAGTGATCGAATGGAACAGAACTCGATTCGTCAATCCTTCGAGTCCTACTACTGAAAGAAGGAAAAGCTGGGTAGCATTTGCTGTGCATACGATACCTCGTATAAGTTGAATGTATCGTAATGAATCGCGCAACACGCAGCAACGAAATAACTTTGTGTAGCACAATGCAGCTGATGGTGGTTTATTAATGCGACCCGAGCATGTGAGTTTTGGTTTAATAAAACCATATGCATAGCAACGGTGCATTCCTCAAACTCGAACAGCAAACCCTACTTCGATCGAAAAAAAGGAGCTTGAGCGAGACGGATAACATTGCTGTGAATATCATTCAAATCTGGTTGCGTTACCCAACTCCGGTAATAATCCCAAAGTATGCGATCAGCTACGAATATGGTTTTACAAAGTAAGGACAGCAGTCAATACGTTTCGTTGTTTTAAACTCCAACGCTGACCTTGCCACATTTTTTTGTTGCATAGGTCCCTTAGAGTTACGGTTTAACTTACGATTCAGATGACGAATGAACCAGGTATGCTAAACTATGACGGCGCTACTTTAAAAAAATGATCTTTGAAGAGGCTATGCAGTGACAAATATCATCCATAAGAGGTGGGAGGAGCGTTCGAAGCGAGAGTTTCTTGACTCGTTCACCGGTGTCCAGATCATTGCACATTTATGGCGATAAGCGAAGTTCTGCATCTCCTTTGCTTACCGTTACCATGATCACGTGTCACGCATTTGATACATCCCTTTTTTAAAGTTTTCTTCGTCGCTTCGTTTTATTCCATAAGCTACTTATGCGATCATTTACGCCCACATGTGCATCGTTTAATGCACGCGTACATGCTAAACTATCGCTTGAAGAGATGCGATATAAAAAAAATCGAAAAAAAATAAGACGAGCGCCGTGTCTTTATACATATAAAGCTTGTCTTTATGAATACCCGCTCATCGAGGAATGTTAGCGCATAATGACGTGCGCAAACGTGCGACACTGGTCCTATTTTTCCGACTTCTGGAACTGAAGATGCGCACGTGCACCTCAGGATGCTGTGATAGCCTCCACTTCTTCTCATCCTTGCTTTTCAGCATCATGAAAGTAAAGCGCGCCATACGCTTGCGGTTTGCCGTACTGATCATTTGCTAATGATTAATTGAGTCTGTTTTTTTTTTTGATGTAGCACATCACAAGTGCATTTTGGCAAGGTTAAACTTCGGAGTTAGCACACGCTATTAGCAGCAACGAAATCCGCTATACTTTCCTAGCCGGCATTATTTGGTTATGTATCGCAAAAGGAAATCGACAATACCGCGAAGAATATTTTGACGTATTCTCGTTCATCAACATTTACTGTTAAGCTGCTCGTCGACAGATGGTCGATAAAGATTGACGATCCGTAAGCTGATGAAACAAGCGAAAAAAGAACTCGAAGGTGAGCTTCAAATCATATAGATGACCTTTCGTTAACGTAATTTTATGGGAATATCTCAATATTGACTTGTGTCGCAAAACATTTTCCGATGTGCCGAGCACACTTCGAAGTCAATTATGGTCAAGCAAGTGCACTAGACGACTTCAGTAGTTTATAAATAGACTAAATACGACGAGGCCATTGCTTCATCGTTTGCTTTCGCTTCTTCCCTCTCGTCATCATTAAAATCATCACTTCTGTTAGCATTTAATTCATCACATAATAATTCGCTTCGATTCCCATAAATTATTTACGAAAATTTACCATTTCTTGCGAGTTCTTAAACCGGCAATTTAAGTGTGTTCTTCTTCGTAGACAAACGCGCTCACAAAATTGCGCGGGCTTCATATAAGCCAACTGAAAGCTATTTGCGAGAAGTCCCGGCTCTACCATCGATATCATCTGCGATACATACTGGAACTGAAAATGAAATCGACGAGCAACGCAGATGCTGAGTCACAAATGGACACCATAATATTATCTCTTGGTTTCGTGTGTTTGCATTTTTCTGCTCATAACAAGCTGAGACAAATGAAACTTCAATTTTTCATGCATCCAAAATAGTCCGGGAAAAATTTTTATAAGCGGTTTTTGCACAAAGAATCTCCATTTTTTGTTGAAATTCTATTTGCGAAAAGAATCTTCAAGAAAAATTCCTCAGTTGATTCAACAGCAGAAATCACATAAACAGTAGTATCATGCGCATTTAAAAGAACGTCGATGCATGGAAAGAATGATCTGTTCATAGAGACCACTTCGTAATGTAGTGGTTCCACATATTTATTAGTGCTTATAACACTCAACGTCCCGAATCCTATGATCTCTGCTCTTCAATCGATACTACGTTGATGCTTTCCTGAGTAATTTTTCTGCTGTTTATTTTCTCGTTTTGTACACTATAAGTCCGTTTTCCATTTTGTGGATGCTTGAAATAAATGAGGAAAAGCAAAAAAAATAGAACACCAAAAACTCGTTCTACATAATATAACATCGCAATTCTCTAGAAGCCTTTTTTTCCCTCTTCACACTCTCTAGTCCCTCATTTCTTTTTATTTGTACGACATTCCTTTCTTCTGAAAAACATCGTCATGAAACTCAGTGGAGTTATTAGGCTTCAATTTTTTCTATGTGCTGGCTGATGTGAATATGTATAGATCGATCTACCCTCAAAGTTCACATACCCTAGAACAAGCTCTCCAACTCCATCCTGTTTAGCTGACAAGAATTCGCCATAAAATTTTTAGTGATTCAATTCTAGGGAGACCTGATCCATCAGAATTATTTGCCGCTGACCAGTGAAGAATAACAACAAGAATGTAGCAGTTCTTTTTGTTAAATTAATAGTGCTTTATTATGCATTGACACGCAAAACGAAGCGCATAGAAGATAAACAGGCTGTTTGACAACGAAGGAAACAAATGTTTACAACATAGAACTCTCTGAAAGCATTAAAATATGAGTAAGAAGAAAGAACCGAAGCCAAGTAAGTGGCGAGCAGAAACGCTTTTTTTGTCTGAATTAAGATTTTAAATTTTGGTAAGCAAAAATGGTTTGCTTCAAACTGCGAATTTTGGAAAATAAAATGCTTTCTTAAAAAAGGCAGAAGGAATTCTCGTCAACAAAAAAGAATGAGAGGTTACTCGGAGAAAAAGAAAGGATTATATGATACGAGTTCTAAATCATTCTAGGAAGTTGACTTCTAATGCGCTTTCCTCGGCCATTGCCATAAACACCTGGCTCGTCTATTGAATTGAATTGGCCCAGTCGCCTTTTCACATTCTCGATCCAAGATGTGGCGACCTACCAGAAGTTGCATTTCTCATTTCAGACAAGAAATAACTGACTAGTTTGAGCATCCAACTGGAATCATCCATTGTTATATTTGATAAAAAGCTGCATGTATGAATTTCAGATCTCTCCGTTCGTCGCATCATCCGGAAAGAGTGCTTCAAATATCAGTTACTTTCACCACGATCGTAATGCGCTCCGGATCATGATGTATTAGAACGCATAGAAATGACGCTTTGAATGACCTTAAAAGAGCTTCGAAGACCCCATCCATCTCTTCTTCGTTTGGTTCTACATAAACATCATACTTGCCATCTTAATTCGATCGGAGCCGTTGCAAGCGAAGTACCACGAATGGCTTAAGAAAGCTTCCACGATCAGCGACATCAACTTTTTGGCAATTTGTCATTTCAAATAACTG
The DNA here is from genome assembly GCA_000803305.1 of Toxocara canis. Classification (NCBI taxonomy): domain Eukaryota; kingdom Metazoa; phylum Nematoda; class Chromadorea; order Rhabditida; family Toxocaridae; genus Toxocara; species Toxocara canis. The sequence continues at coordinate 217,209 of JPKZ01000850.1, forward strand.
ATGGTAGCGATCTTTGAACATTTCGCAGGGAACTTCCGATGGTCGTGAGTTTTGGCAACCTCCTCTTGTTCAGCGGCATCCTAAGCCGATCGACGATTTGCGCCGAGGGCACACGCCACATTAATCGGCAAAGCTTGATTCAAACGATATGGCTTACGAAACACGCACCGTGCGTTAGGGAAGGATCGAGGCGATGGCGCTTCATTAGTCGCAAAATTCTGTCATACTGTAAAATTTAACGGCGAACGGTGTCCAACGGCATTGCTGTGGCGGCTAAGTGCAGTTTTTATGGCTTGTGCCAGTCACAGATTGCACGAGACAGAAAATATAGGAATTACACGTTTCGTACGAATTAAATAAGTGTTGAAGAGAAATCGATGTGGGAGCTCCACAGTCGTAGCAATTTTGCAATATGTCCAAAATTCGTAACTTGGACGTGGCCATACATGCATGTTCAATTTTGCTTATGAAGCCGATTTCTTAACACTGAGGTCAGAAAACATATTAAATATGGGTATTCCGAAGGGAATCCAAGTTATCGTCTTAGAAAATCCCTTAACGAAGGTTCCTACAAAAAACCACAGCTACGATGGCAACAAGTAGACTAGAAAATTACTTAAATTTTACTCACTGAAGCTCAAAATTATTAAAAAACCGTAAGAACTGTTGATAAAGGTAATTTATTGGGTATCGTCAATAAAGTGGGCATTCCTGTACAAGTTCCGAAAGCGTATGCAAAACACTGGAAAATTCTTACACACCACCAAAGCAGAGAGAAAAAAATGGAAACAATTAAAACTTTCGAATTTCTCCTCCCTCAACTTGGCGCTTTTTACTTGAGCTTGGTGACTCATATCTCAATTTGGATCGTTCATAGATTGGACACTCGCTTTTCAATTCTAAATGCTGTCCAAAATATCGTCTGCCGTCCCGGATCCTTTCCGGGCAACTAGAGATTTGAAAGAATGTTCAAAATTCATGCAGTTGGTTGCCAAATCCACGCATGTTTGCCAAATATGCTTTCAGTGGCTTAACCTGTCCTCTACATGCAATGAGGTGGGGATTCTTTTGAGAACGATGCTTCCCTCTACTGCGAGTTTTACGGCCATATTCGACTTGGAATGCAATAGTTACGCATATAGCACCACTATGTTATGGTGATGAGGTTACCAAATTCGGGTCGTTTAATCGTTTTGTTTTTGAGTTCACCGACAACTTCTAAGTACAACTTTCGGCATAAATAAGTTGCAGTGGGACTTTCAAGAGCAAAACCGACATCATCACTGTGTATAACTTGGTGACCAGGGCATCTGCTTTCGGAGGATGATGGTAGAGCGCTTTTGCTATGCCACTTGTTGTTGCACTTTGAACTCTTTTTCACGGAACAAATCACATGCGATTTCTGTGTGAGGAAGATATTTTCAAAAGTTGCTTGATAAATGGGCAAGTAAAGCTCCTCAGAAAAACCGATGAGTGGGGAAGTGAAGCTCCTGAGAATTGCTGTTTTCTCATTTTTCGCTTTACGAGCTGCATTCTCAGCAAATACCCAAGAAAATTTAAGAATTTCAAAGAATTCCAAAAACACAACCAATGTAAGCTAAGATTGTTATTTTAGCATGCAAGTTTTTAAGAGAACTAACATGAGGAACACTCGGCAAACACCATTATTCCATGATGAACAATTGAACTTCGTTTAGTTATTTGCCATTAAAGCTGATGCTAGCAATTCTCCGGAGTCCACTTTTAGCATGCAGCGCACGACCCATGCATTTGGTGTTCCAGACTTCAGTGAGCGCAAGAAATGGCTATGTCTAAATAACGAACGCAGTTATTTGTTGGAGCTAAGAAGCATTTCATGCGGCGAAAAGCAAGCACGCCCAAATTCTGCGATTGCAGTTACTAATGTCGTGTTATTTTCGGGCTCTCAATACAAGTATTTTGGGCGTTTGTTTGAAGGTACAAAATATCCCCTTCTTCAAAATCCCAACTTTTTGTTTGAAATCTGCACAGATTTGGTAGTTGAGAAAGCAATATAAACAACATTAGATGTTGTTTATGTCGCTTAATGGAGAGTGGTTGTCTGGAAATTCCTCTTAGAAAAGATCTTTGGTGAGTTTCAAAACAAAAAATTTTCGAATAAGGAACAATGTTTGCAGCGGTAACAATTTGCAGTAAAACGAGTTGTCACCAGGGTCGGCCTGAAATTTGATCGTCGAGCAACGTGGCCGTCCAGGAAGTGGTCATTTTCTCATGTGTGGTTCTTCTTGTATGTATAGCATTGAAATCAATTTTTAAGTGGTATTCGATGGCTCGCTTTAGCGCAACAATAAAGCCCATTTCTCATGAATTCATCGCATTTTTTCGCGTTTTTTCCATGCCCCGTCTTACCGCATCATAATATGAAATGCGAAAATCGCAAGTGGTCATGCTAGTATGATCTCTGTGAAGGCGGTGCCGAAATATTTCATTTCTTCTACGTTCAGCCATTTTTAGAGCTCGGCAGTGAGCTTGTCTGAGATTTTATTTCTTCTGTAAACCTGCTATTTTTAACCACATTCTGCTTTCATGCGGTTCCGCAACATTTTCATTTAGTCGCGTAAAACTCAATTGTTTTTTATTTAGCATGACAAGTTGCTTGCTCATGAAACGATCGTTTCCTTTATACTGTTGACAAACGATTCAAAGAGTGCGCGCACTTGTTCATTCCCCGAACATATCATTTGACTCGATTGTACTTCACCGTCAATTTAGTATATGAACGGCACAAATCATTGCTAAGATCTTGGTTGACTCCTCGTTAGGGGGTGAGTTCTAACAGGGAAGTGAGTGCATGTGATAGACAGAGCTATCGAAGAAAAGTTGTAAAACGCGCCAGAGTAGACAGTCGATATGCGCTTTTATGATCGTTCCTAACATGGTCTCGTTTTTTCCACGAAAACTTCAAAATCACCTGAAGAATACGACATGCATTCTTTCATCACCAACGATTAAACAGCTGCTTTTGACGCGCGGGAAAGCGATTTGCCGAGAAGATCAAAGCTGCTGTCGCTCTTGGCGCTCTTTTCTGGAATCTTTTCACCAGTTTTTTTCAAAAATTTTCCATTTTTTTCAGGGACTTTGAATTGTAAGATATGTGATTTAGTGTAATATCACTTCACCCTAATTCTAAGTTCAGAGAGCTCAATTTGAGAGCACTGTTTCTATCGAACTACCTTTCGCACCGGATTCTGGTCCTTTTTATCCTTTAAAAAACCTCTTCCTTGAAATTAGTAACTTTTCCTGAGGCAGGATTCCGCACAAGCTCCCTCACTCTTAAATTCAGCTCCCTCTCAAAGTTGGTGGCGATCTTTGAACATAACAAATCACAGAGATTCTCTTCAAACTCATTCCTTCACCTAACTGCTCTTTCGCTTTCTATTTGGAAGCGCCACTTCTCACGATCCATTTCTTCTCTGGTGCAGTCTACCTCAAAAATCACGATCTTGCTATGGCGAGATGAAATGCTACAGTTTCCGGGGCATGAGCTTGGGGATTTACGATGCTTTCCGCGCATCATAATTCATCAGCAATTCTACGATCTTACTAAAATTTAATTAAGGCCCTTGGCCAGACCCTAAACGCCTAGTAAAATTGTCATTTTGCCTCTCGTGTCTGTCATACATAATTTTATGCTCCATCGTTTTCACTATATTTAAAATTTATATTAGTAAAATTTTATTGGTTCTTTCGAATATCATCTGCATTATTCCAACTTTATGTTATTTCCAGGAAGCCATAATAAGATCTTGCGAAGCGATTCTATAATCACTGATCTAATTTGCTGCGAAATTTATTTGCTCTGAGCGCTAACGGTATCAAAGCTGGTCTCACTCAATAAATTCGTTTTTAAACGGCGATTTTTCGCCGAGTGGGACATCAACTCCTCTAAAGAAACAGTCGGTATAGCTCACTGGTCGCCACTGCGAACTTCACAATAGGCTGAACGCTACTCACAAGTGCACTTCTCTGCTTTCGGTCATCATGAAATGATCGTCGTTTACCATCAACTTGTCTGGTTGAGTGCAATTGCTCCATCTACTCGCCTCTTACTTTTTTCCGTAAACATCGAATTTTTGTTTATTTTTACGTATTTAATCAATTAACTTTAATTCCTTGCTGATTTTATTGTAAGACCTGCAGGACTAGTCGAACAGATACATAAAGCGGTATAGAACTATTGAGTGATTTCTTTCCACTTTAGAATACAAATACTCTTCCGTTTACTTTCTTTCTATTTTCATCAACGAGGATATTACATCACAATCCACCAGGAGTTCTGCAGCAACAGTTTCTAGCGATTTCACCGCTAGGTGACATTCCATATTGCCAAGCAAATGCTCGAATCCAACAGTCATGAATTTTCAGACGGCATTCACTCGGATACCAAACAAGCTTTACGACAAGGTTTACATGAAGATCTATGAACAGGTCCGGTTCGCTTGCATACACTTCAGTACTCAAGTGAGAATTCAGCCGTGTTATGATTTCTTGCCTCAGAGGATATGTTCTCAATAAAACCACCCTACAGCTTTGCAATTCCACAAGAGGTCCATTTAACTATCAAATCTCCTTCCCCACCACATTCGATTTCGTGCACCGAAATCGTAGCATTAACTTTACGACTATGCGTAATCGAATAGCACAGTTGCCATGCGTAGAAGATGTCCTCATATTCGATATCGAACGATCTCAACTTCTTTCTTGGATATACGACAAATCCTGCCATTTAAACTTGCAAGCTTTCAGTGGAACGGTTTTTTCTCGTGGGAAAGAAGCAAACATGAAAATGATGGTTGCAATGAACGACCAAATTTTATTCTCATTGTTCCTCATTCGTAAATGTGCAGCCTTGCAAGATTAACTCTCAAAATGACGTATGAAACTTCTCATCATTGCAATGGCACAATATTGCAATGGTTTTAAGCAAAATCCTGATCGAGAAAATTTGGGCCGAAAATTTTCGTACTTAAAAATTCAGGCAAATTTTATACGCCATTCTCGAGTGCATTTTTCTCACCGACGACAGGTCTCCTCACATTTGGCATAAATGCTGCTTTACTATAGTCATTTTTTACAAGCATTAATCGAAGTTAGTACTATGCTATCCTTGTAAGGAATTTTTTGCTAGCTTTTTTGACTGTTACTTTAAATTAGGAGAGAAGTAAGTTTCCTATATAAAAACTTAAATAAATAATTACTATTGTTTTTTCAATGGTTGTAGACGGGTTGGTCCACTAGTTTTCATAATTTCTCACAGTTATCCGTCGTGCTTTGCGTACGAGACAGTGTTTGTGACCAATTTATGCCCATCACTGGCTTACTTGTTGGGGACGACTTTTCAGTTGCGGCATTACAATTCCACAAGAGACTTAATTGCAATCGCCGCAACCTGTATAATAACACAACTTAAATTCGTTTCCTTGTTTAGCAAATAATAATTATTATGACGGTCGAATGGCATGTAAAGGCAAATCTAAGAAAATCATTCGTCTTAAAAGTAATGCTAGCATACATTCAAAATGCAAAGACAATCCGAAGCAGTGCAGCATGCTGATTTATTCATTCATCCGAGCACCACACAATGACGTCACACGCAGGATATATTTGCTTTCGCGATTTTCAAATAAACCTTGCATACTAAATTTATTCAGGTGTTACATGGAAAAATCACACTTTTGGCATCAACATCAATACTCGCAAACTATTAAGGAGTGCTTTTCTTAGAGTGTTAGTAGAACTTACCATTTCTGAACTTCTTACCTTGACCATCGTTCGTCCCTTCGATCCTCAACAACATCCGTTATCTGAACCCATTCCGTTCGCTAACTTCTGCATTGAGCTATTTGTTCGTAATGTTCGATGCGCACTACCATTCTTATTCAGTGGCGATAATAACCGCCCTCGGGTAGCACTCATCATGCTCCATTCGAATGAAACATTTACAGGAAATAAACAAACACAAGTGTGCCATTTTTGCGAAGAATAAGGGCGGTCAAATCATCTGATCATCACTTTTTAAATCTGGCGCTTCGTTTTTTTTCGCTCACAACACTAGTGAATGCTTCCATTTAGAAGCGCACAACGTGTCGAAGAGTCGATCGGTTAGCATAATTTTTGCCAGAAAACCTTCGCCTCCTTCCCACCCACACCCTTCAAGTTTCCGTACCATTACCTCTATCTGTTTCATGATGCTGTTTTGGCACACAAAAAGCGCAGTAGCCCAACTGAAGTTGCATAGATTTTCAAGGCAGATTTTTTTTAAAATGCTACAACGCCGTTTTCTTCGACAGTTGTGTTGAGCCATTCAAAAGCTAATGAAATTTTGGTTGAACAAATCAACGAGCTTTTCAGTATGTCTTTGTTTGGCCCAAATGACGCACAACAGGAGATTAGAGAGGAGGGCCTTCATCGGAGCACACAAAGCATTTCTTAACTTTCGTTATTTGTAAATGTTCAGTTCAAATCCTCGCGCAGTTAAAAAGATAGGCAAAAGTCTTGAAGACTGATAAGTTCTACCCTTTTAAGGTAGTTGTGATCTCTGATAATGCATCTATAAAAGCAACCATTGCTTCGTTGAAGCGATTTCCAGGTCGTCATTTTATACATCTTATCAGTTTGTCTTAGGACAATATAGCGCTGATTACATTTATACATGGGCACTTCGAACTCTCACAAAAGCAAATTTCCTTTCGAAGCAATTTCTATCGCAAATAATGATCAGTGTAGCACAAAAAATGAAACCAATTTGGAATGCTCATTGGATAGACATGATGGATCTCATCAGCGAGCGAAAACGGCACTTTAATCAGCGTTTTCCACGTTGTTCGTTTTTGAGCAAATAATACGTTTTACGTTCTCGATAATATGGATTTCGCTTTTCCTCTTGATCATTTTCATCCGCTCTTCAGGGCAATCTATAATATTTCATAGTGGCTTTCACGAATTGCGTTGGATGTTGCAATTGCATGAAGGGTGATTTGTATGTATTTTCAAATTCGAAAGGCTGCCTCTCCGAGATCTCTAGAAGAGTCAATTAAATGAACACTAAATCAGATTGATGGGTATCCTAGTATGCTTAAGCCAACCGCTTATTAAAATGATCACTTAAAAAATGTCTACTGACATTGTCAGGAACATCTACGGGAAACGTTGTCGCATTCCTTCTGTGACTTTATCGTATTCGGTGGAGTCAGGAATGATATCAATCTCTTTCCATCAGTTATGACCTCCAAACAATTGATGTTGCTGTGGATTTTTAAAAACGATGAACTTCCTACTACACAAATAAAGTAGGGAGTATTTTCGAAAATGTTGAGCAAGTTAGTAGTCCCCAAGCATAGGAACATAAATGAGTATGCGCTGATGGTGACGGCGACTGGAAGAAAGCGCACAACAGCGTTTATTGTTCATGGCCTTTTTATTCGCTTAGCATTTACCCGCTAAATAATTTGCATTTGGTCATTTGCAGGCTACTTAATGCACGACTGGAATGTTCATTATGGCGCATATTTGAGTCGATTCTTCTGTTTCCTAACCACACAAACAAAGAGGCACACCCTCATGCAATCCTGGCATAACTAATCATGTAGAAAATTGTGCATCGATGATCAAGCGAAACCAGCGCGAAAATCAAGCGTTCTAAGCAACGAGAAAATGAGATCTCATCGAGACGTAAGCATTCCCCTTCACACTGATGTCTTCAGCGCTTCATCTTTCAGTATACTTTTAGTAATTTGTTGAAATTTTTTTGGGCATACTGTGAAAAAAAAAGAAGCAAAACTCCCATTCTATTCTGCTCCGCTTTATTCCACTGCATTCCTTTCCGCTCTAAGGTTTCATAAAACAACTTTGATTAGAATCGGGCGAATATTATCTGTGCTCTCCAGTTATTTTTCAGCCATGTAAATTCTGTACCTGATTTATTTGACGTCGATCCAATTTCTATTCCAAACGCTCTTCTAGCTTTTCAGTTGACTTTTTTCACCTGCTTTCATTTTCTATCATTTAGGTATATCTTCCCGTCGTGCCGATTTATTCATTGGCTAGCGCAAAATACGTTTTCGCCGTGAAGAAAAAAAAACCTTGGTCGCTTCATCTTTACGTGGCAATTTATTTTCTTCGTCGTCTCTGCCGGCAACTCAATCTGACTTCCAACATCCGAATCAATACGACCCCAAAATTAGGCTCCTGGAACTGAAGCTTAGCTTCATGGAGAAATGCACTCATTCTTTCTATGAGCTATCGAGTCTGTCGTTTCGTCGAATTTCGCTTCCAAAACATTTTTTGTGATTTTTCATACTTTTGCGCCAATTCAACACTTGAGATGACGATATATGCTTGAATTGCTAAAACTATTGGCAGTACTGTATAAAGGCGGAGTTCGTTCTTTTCATACATCCTGTTACGAAGATGCTATTCTTGAAACGTAGACATGGATGAAACCTATAGCAGCGCTCTAGACCAGTAACAGCGTTTAACGCTGAACGCAAGACGATCAATTAAAAGCGCAATCGTGATATGTTTTTTTTGACAAGCCACGATTCACACATACGCTCTACCGCTTCGACTTTTTACGGATAATAGTTGCTTGCATCGCGTTACCTTCCGTAAGGACCGTTTCGTTGTAATCTAACCTCGAATACACCTTATTTCAATTTGTATTGCAAATGTAGTAATTCTCTGAGTATAGCACTTCCCTCAAAAATACTGCGAAAAGTTACCAGCTGTCTTTCATGTTCGAAAACGCCATTCACCAGGCAGGTGAAGGCATCTCTATTCCCTACCCTCTCATAAGTCCGCTTTTGAATAAACCCCGCGAACTAAATAGTCTTTGGCGTCCTTATTGGCGATACATATACGTTCGAAGGCAGTGCGAACCGTTGTCTGCTTCACCCATCCTGAAGAAATACATAGAATTCAAGATCAGATGGCGAAAAAAAGTCGAAGTCTAAAAGCAACTGTCATACCTTCTTCATCGAGAGTCCTATTCAAACAAAAAGCATCGAATAAGCTAAACATCGGCGGCATACCCTCAGGCTGTCTGATTTATAGGGATTCAGCAATCTTCTAAAAAGTAGTCTGACAACTGAGTCCGTGCGCCCAAAAAAATTTTGTCGAACAAGTATCCGTGACTTTTCCTATTCGTTTCTCTATTACACTTATATGAGAATAGCACAATGTGAGCAATGTGCTAGTAGGCCAACTGACGGATGCGACCAACGTTGTTCCGAGCAAACGATAAACTTGCAGAAGTATGTGATATGATCCAGTTATGAATTGCGCAGTCTGCTAGCGAATATTTTATTACAAGTTGCGGTATTGCTGCAGCACAAGTTTACTATATGTATATAAATATATAACTTAAAACACCAAATCTCCTTTTGTAGCATTGTTTTCGTGCTACAGCAGACTTTGCAACAAGTTCCTTTTGCCGAACACTCTTGTACAAATACATTAGTTCTCACTTCTAAATGGAATTTGCTCTGCCGATCACCCTATTGATTACAATGCTGGTGGACGAAAACTGTAAATGCTGGAATTCTGCCAAAGCAACCCGAACCCCGAACCTTAAGTTTGCGAAAAGACATCCACCGTCAAAACTGCTGAAACCAGCAAAGCACTGGATGTTCTCAGTGTCGTGTTTAAAACACTGTAGCGTTCAATGCAAAAAAACCCTTTGCATGACACCTTAGCCGTGTGAACAACAACGAATCGTCCACAACGATTCGACAAAGAGATGACTTGGCCTCATTCCATCCCCTTCTGCTTAATATTCACCAAATCGGAAAAAGAAACGAAGCGGAAAAAATGCATCAATCCGTCGCTTTAAAAAAAATAATTCCAAGATATTTCTTAGAAGTGGTTCACATTACAGCCTTCTTAGAAGTGATTGCTGTTCTGAATTAAAAACTATCGGTATTCACTTCATCATTTATTGGATGAGTGCATAGTGGGTAAACATGAATAAACGCTCCAAATTTGTCGTTGAAAAACTGAGTGCTTCAATTTCTTCTTTCCCTTCAGTGATTTCCACTGCAAACAAAAATCCACTCAAAAAGTGTGCGTGTGCGTAATTAAAGGAAATTGACTCCCAACGAGAAGTTACAATTAAAAATGCTCTTTGCAACAACCCGAATTAGGGTCATACTGCGCTCCGTAAAGCGCTTTGCCCTAATCGACAAGAAGTTCGGCTCCGCGCATTCAACAAAATGCAATGGCTCAACGTGTGCTTTACTGCTATTTGCTTGCTCTCATCTCCGACATGTTTCCTTGCCCCTCTTTTTGGAACACTTAAAGGTCATCAATTTTTGTTTACTTTCCGCAATACCAAAATTCATAAAAAGCGCCTACCAATGAGTTCAACTTATTAGCGTAAAGTGCCGATCTCGGAGCATCGTGCATCGTCTCACTCAAACAGCAAACACATGAAGCATTGCGACGAAACTTGAAATGTTGTTGGAACAGTAGGTTGTGTTGTTTTGCGCCGCGCTCGTACAGGTTCCAATGAATCGGCTGTCAAATTCTGCTCTTATTCTCACGTTTTTTCTTTCCTCGGTGCTTTTTCAAAAATGATGCGCATTGGATGCTATGCGTATGAGTGAAAGATTAATGTCGATTCAATCGAACATTCGATAGAAAGTGCCACAAGAATCACATGAACCAGATATGCGCGACCAGATGCAATAATAACGTAATTAGAAAGCATATGAAAAAGCGCCAGAACGAAAGCAAACGACTGACCGTACTAGGCAACCAAAATTGCAACGTCGTGGCTCGTTAATGACCGCCTAATAAGGCCAAAAATGTTTGCTGTTTGTTTCTTCACAAAGACAATTCCTGCCTACTGACCATATAAAACAACTTATTCGATTCGGTTAGTCAGCCAACAAATCTTGATACTTAATGAGTCGTAGTCTGGAGCCAAAAATTTTATTGCGTAAGTAATGTTATACTGAAAGGCACGACCATTTTCTAGAATGAGAACATCGCCAGAAAAAGTAATTAACTTTGGATCGGTATCACCATTGATGACACAAATGTTTCAGCACCAAGCATCCCTTGATTCAATTTCAGAAACATTGTTAATTTCAATTTTTTGGTCGAATTCAACGTCCCTATTAAAAAGGTTTTATAACAACATATTAAGTTAGCTTCACTCCAACGTTTCCATACATCCAACTCAGACCAGCCAAAACACAATAAAGTACGAGCTTGCTGAACTTTTTTTGCAGGCGGGATAAGACTTGAAATAGATTTTTTCACATGCTTGCGCAGGGCACCACAAAAGCGCACATGTAGCACCACTGACTGATTTGAGGGGTATTTTTGAATTCAAAGCGATTCGAGCTGATTATCGGCATTGAGACGCGTTTAAATTGCTGTGATTTTGTCTAAACAGCTCATACAAGGTTAGAAGTAATTAAAAAGTGTTAATGAAATTTAAGTTCGCCAATTCTTCTATGAAGTTCAAAAACATCATTATTCGGACATATGTTGAAGTAAAAGTAATTCGGTTCTTGTCACCGGCCAACACTTCAGGTTCAGCGATTGCCCTCGAAGCAGTCATTTACGATATGCTTAGTTCTACACCCTCATCGATAGTCATCGTAGTTTGACCGTTGCTTATTTCATCAAAATCGCATATGTACTTCATGCGGCTCAAAAAAAAATTGCTGTGTCAACACATGCAATACGTCACTTCAACTGAGAAGTCGGCGTTATTTTGAGAATGATCTTCGTGTACGAACTATTAATCTTATGTTGATTTTATGTGTAAAATCAACATAAGATTAATAGTTCGTACACGAAGACCTAAAGTTCATCGAATATGAACGAATTTTCTGCTAGAATATAATCAAATTTCTTTAGAGGCTCTAGCGCATGGTTCAGTAATTAACAAGCGGACATACCTTCATGACTCGTTTTGAATTTTTTCTTTGTTGCTTGAGTGGTACCATTGGGATGAGTACGAAAGCAGATTTCGGCACTTTTTTAGCAAACGTGATTTTTTGAAGGGCACAGCCAGCGTCTCGGTGTATCTTATTTGCATTGGCTGCGTAATCCCCCGAAATTTATGGAGGTGATATTTACAACATTTCTGCTTTTGCATCGATCGCACACAATCGCTTTTGGAAGTCCCGTTCATGAACACTTACAAATGAAAACATTTCAGAACTTTACCTCTAATCAAGCTACTTCGGATTTCGTTGAAACATTAGCGTGTGCACTGGTTTGTGGTGGTGGAGAAGCGAAAAGGGAGTACAAGTGGGCGATAAGAGAATATTGCCATAAAATCTTGATAATTCTTGTTACCGTCCCTTCTATTGGACCACGCCACTTTTGACTTTCTACTTCTGAAGACTTTGAGACCTCAGCAGCATCTTCTGAACCAACATCAAACCAATGAAGATTTTTAAGCTTCTAAACAGTTGCACAAAGTTCGAAGAATTCCGTTCAACGTCATGCTATCTGATGGATGCTGGTCGTTTTCCCATATGGCGAGTGTGCCTACAGCCCACAACAAGTAAGCCGCCTGATACAAGCGATGAAACCACTTAATATCAGTTATCATAAGCCAGCATTTTCAACCGCTGACTAATAACTGCAGCTAAGGCAGCAGCGAATGTTGCACTCGTTGCACCCACTGCACGCGTGGCTTGTCGAATCTTCGCGTGGGGCTAGAGAATTTGAAAAAAAAAACTCCAGAGTAAGGTGGCAGGTTTCCTAGTCGTTATTTCAGGTTTGACATTATGATAAGAAAGAACATAAAAATAATGTAAAAATAATGGTTAGTTTGCGGGTCTCTAAATTATCTTGGAGAACCGCTGCATAAAATGGTAGGAAACACCCACCCCTTCAGTAATTACATTTATTTTATTTCTGCTTTGCAGATTTCCTGCGGATTGTATGTTAGAGAGGTGAAGTTTATCAAATAGCCGGATCAAAGTTTACCACAGAAGCTAGAATAGGATCGCCTACAAAAGTGTGTATAACTAACTAGAGGTGAAACTACGCAGCTCTGCCTTCTCTAATGATGATTTTTCACAGACAAATCGGCGCAGAAAAATAAATGTTCTACGGAAATAAACAGCGCAGATCTAACATTGATAAGAGTATTTGCAATCAGCGGCTCATGAAACGTTTCTTTTTTTCTTTTTCGTTCCGAATCAGTCATCTGTTCTCATTGCAGAACAATTTGTCTTTTTCGAATGACTTGAGGTCTGCATACCTTTTTCACACGGATTTGTTACCACGCACGTACCCTGGCCCTTATGTCACGCCCTATATCCCGCCCATAACGCCATCTTATAAGCTGATTTTTATTCTGTATCTCAGTTCCTTCTATGCCAACTTGTTCCTCAGGCTGTGCGCACAAGCTTATGCGAAATTATATCTGTTGAAAAAAACTCGAATAACATCCTCTTTCATGACCAGCGTTTTGTTCAACTTCTTTAAACGCAGCTTTGCCAGAATCAGCTATTATGGCCATCGGCATCTTATCTCTCCTTTTTCCAGATGCCTACGACTTTCCGGGCGTCAACCTCCTCTAATTTTGTATTCACTTCTTGATGACACCTCTAAGGGCCAAGAAGTGGCTACTAAAAGGTTGCCTTTTGGCACAGTTCTCTGCCTCCCATCTACCGTCATTTCGCTTCGCTGTTGATTCACATTACGCTTTTATTAATCTTGATTGAATATACTCAGCCGACGATAACATATTATAATGGCCGATCGCTTAAGTGATTCTCTGTGAGCGTACGAAAGAAGCAAATCTAATTTAGCGTTGACGCGAATACTTGTATGGCGAAGTGAAATGTTGAAGAACTAGTTTTAGGCTATTTTCGGAAATAGACATCCTAGTGAACGCTGGTTATTTGTTGCGGCGAAGTAATGGTGAGAAGCAGATGAAGATGAAAGGCGAGCGTGTGGATTTTCTGCTAAAGCAGCTGTCTCTCCCTCTCTCAGTTTAGTATCTCGATAGTTAACCATCCATTCGATCACTTCCCCTATGTGGCTGCTAAGGAAATATCCTATTGCAAAGAGCGAATGTGACTGTGTGCAAGCGAAGAGTGAAAAAATTGCATATGCAAATTCAATGCTGTTCTCTTCGAGGTAGACAAAGTCCTTCGATCCCCATAATTGAGTTCCTCGTTTCCATAAAAGCCTAAAGGCTTTTCAAAAAAAGATCATTTGGATATCTGTTTTGGCAGGTGCTGTTTTAATGTGTTGATCGCCTCAACCTTTTTTGTTTCTCATCATGCCAACTGCATTTGATTTCTGTTGCAATTCCTTGTGCCCACTGATAATAGTTACTGTATTTACGTTAGACAAGATTCAGTTTCCGCTAAGAGATACTAAACTTAGTAATGGTGAGAAGCAAATGAAGATGCAGTAGGCATGATGTTACTATTCTGTTACTTTTTTGTATGCAAAGATTCGGCTTAGCTGTTGTTCATTGTTGTTTTGCTTTTCGAAATCTTTTTCATTTTGCTTGTCGACTCTATCCTGTCATTTCTTACCGACAAATAAGCATACGGAACAAATAAACGAGTGAACTAAGAAGTGAACGACTGAATAAATAACAAATAAATGAATAAGCAAAGTATATAATCCGACTACAAAACATTTGGGCAGGAATATAGAAATTTTATATGTGCAACAATATAGAATATGGAAATTACCATTTGCGGCGTCTCTCGGTTTCATTCCAAAGCAACTTTACCAACTTCCACAAATAATATTCTTTGTGAGAATTTTGATCAGACGTATTCTTTGTATACATCTGATCAAAATTCTTAACTTTAATTTTTTTAATTTTTAATTTTTTTGTTCTTAATTTTTTGGCCAAATGATCTCGAATACCTCAAATTTTCGTCGAATTTTCATTGAGCTTAAAAATTTTTTGCCACCTTCAAATCCGTTCTTTGAATTAGCTTCGAATAAAATTATGCGCTATCCGATGAATATTACTAGTCATTCTATGGATTCGATTATCGCTTCTCCAGCCAGTACTGCATTAAAGTCGACGATACAATAAGCGCGCAACGGCTTTTGTGCTCGACGACATCAGCAACCACTGCGCGAATGATCGTCATTACGAAAAAACACTTTCATATACTATTTCAACTATGCAGTTATATCAGTTATCGTAGCGATGGTAATTACGCAGATGTATTTTATGCGATATCGTAAAGGCACTGATACATCGCTGTTGCTCTGAGTTATGTAATGTAGCGTTGATGATCTTCATTGTCCACATGTTCCACTTATAAATCAGTGTCATAAGCTGACATCTACAAATTGTACGTGTCGTCAAAACCGTTTACAAATCAGCGAAATCTGATTCTATGTAAAAATTCAAGTCATTCTGGAGCAACGCTACTCAATTATGCTTCTCAACCTTTCACACCCCTGCCCCCTCCCCAAGCTTCATCTTTGCCGTTTCTGAGCTTATTCCTCAGTAAAATTAAACACATTTCTTGTTGAATGCGCCACTTAATCTCATATTTCATTCCTCTTCAAATTTTGCCTATCTTTAGCCAAGCGGGAAGTTGCGCTCCGTAAACCACAAATTTAAGGGTTTCTGGTGTTTTGATTTCCTCGAGCAATCTGCGGCGACTCCGCGCAAAACTGAGTCTACAAGGACGACTATAGCATCGTTCTCTGGGAGTTAAGTGGCTGTTTTCTGAACAAGTGTTGTGCGTGCAATAAGCAAGGTTCGCGTGCAAAGGATAAGACTGCTTCAAATAGCATTCCGATCTGGATGAGGGAGGGCTGAGAATGCTGGGGGACTGCTACGGCCCAGTATTCCTACCGTCGACTTCTTCGTAGAGCTGTTTCCTCTCAGCCCATTCCCTTGAAGCCGATAATTGTCGTTGTTTTTATTTCTCATTCGCTTTCACAAATTTTTTATATAGAAAGCGCATTATGGCAACGTCGCTCCTGTACGTCCATGGGTGTCGGCCTGCCTTTCTGTTCGGTAGTTTCAAGTTGGCAGCCACTAAATTTAGAGTTAAGAAATTTCTCTACTTCTCTACTCTGAACCATAAAATTGCCTCATATTCCTCCTGGAATCCCCAGAAAAATTCATTAAAAATTTGGGGTTTGAAAAATTTGCATGCATTTTGCAACGGCTCATTTTGCCATTTCTATCAGCTGAATAGCGGTGAAGCAAATCTTTAGCGGCCGATTCATACAAGCCAAGAGACCTGCTAGAATATGAATTTTCTTATCCTGTGGGTGATTTAGAATATCTGTGAATGGGAGCGCTAAAATGCATGTCTTGTTTGTCATTCGAAATATTTCGCATAATTTACTTAGGGCTCATGATTAAGGATGATTTCAATAAATCTTTTGCCATACTTAAATGAACGGAATCCTCCATTTATGCGACAGCGAAGAGTGGCAACGTACCGAAGAGAATCACCCTGAACTAGGCTGGTCTTAGCACTTAACCAGAATTCGTCCCACAGAGATACGGTAATGCAGCTCAACCAGTAGTCTGACATTTGACTCGAGTTTTCTGCTGAATGAATAGACTGTTGTTCCCCAGCGTGTGGTCAAAAGTTTCAATAATTTCCATTTTCATTTCTCCATTTGGAGCATTCACAGGTCCTTTATGAATATTTATCATAGAACTTCTTAAGACTGGCATTGACTAACTAAAATATTGATTCGTAATCACAGCAGCATTTCGCTGCCCGAAACAGAACTCGTTTTAATGATAAGTAATTGAATAACTTTTGCAAGGTTTCATTGACTATTCGCATTGTTTAGTTCGTGAACGTTAGTCAGTAAAAAAGCATGGGCACGTGAGAATGCTAAGACTTATTACGATGGTGAAGTAATCAAACGGTAAGTGGATGAACGACGCAAAGGTGATCAAAAAAATCATCGCACTGCCGCGCCATTAAATAAATCTTTTACGCGGCTGTTGTTTCCATGAGTGATTGTACATTCATAAATACATTTTTCGATTTGCGAGCAGCATGCACTAGTTTATTTCCTTTCATTGTTGCAAAGAAATTTATTGCAAATGCATATTTATTCATTCTTTCTCGTTCGATATAGATCCTGCTATTTAGTGGTATTCACAGTGGCACTTCTTGTATATACTGTCGAACACGACGTCGATTTTCGAATAAGCGCATCCAGTCTTAAAACCCGTGTAACCGCTGAGCTGAAACGGTCTCAACGAAAACGATCTGAATCAGCAATCAGAAATTAACTTTTCGGTGAGCTTGATTCCAAAATAGTATTGATAGGCAATCGTACGAAAAACCTTAGGAATTTATGAGGTCACAGATAAGGAAGTCAAATATTGCTTTCGAATCTTTATAATTTTACAACGCCTTCAAAGATTTTGCTGTTTTGACGCCACTTAGTGCCTGCATGTCTTGGTGGACAACCTTTACCGTTTTCGAAAAGAGTCCGTGACGGCACCTCACAGCCTACTATCCGCATGTTGCAAAATGCAGGTGTTATTTGAATAGTTCCAGTTACAAATACAGGTATTATTTGGAAAGGTATTGACCCATTAGTTTCTCATTTCTGCTCCAAGTTGTCGAAATGGCCGAAACAGAGGAAGTTGTACAACTGACAACGTCATTCGATAAACCACCTACTCATTATGCGCTCATAAAGTTTAAGGGATGCCTTTACATTTTTCTATAGCATAAAAGTTATAAAGCTCAAAGCTTTTTTTAATGGTCAGCCGATAAAAGAAACGACATCCATGAAGTTATCAATGGCCGCAATAAGGCATTTTTGTTTCATGGAGACGATGAAATTGGTGATGCGTCGTTCTTCTTAAACTTAAAACGAATGAGCCACATTGACTTGTATATCTAAGCATTGCGTTATTTTGCTGTTTTTGAAATCAGCAATCCAATTTTTTGCACGGTGAAATTATGGGAGCTAAAAGTGAATATTGGTATGGTTTGTTACGCATTAGGTGGTGCTAGTTCGTACAGTTTTTGTTCGATTAATTGCCAAAGTTGGAATAACTTGTAATAATAACTCTCATACGTTGGGTGCACTTCTGCTGATGTCTTATGATGCAAAGTTTCCAAAGCTTGTTTTCCCATACTCGAAAAGAATATAATTCTTTTTTTGGCCAACATTTACTGAGAAAAACGTTCCATTCCTTCGCAGGAGTTAAACTGAATAGATACGAGTACCGTGTCCAAGTAGCAACTCTTTTGAAGAATTTGGGAATTATCCAATCTATTTAACACACCTTAAAATCACTACAATTCCCTTGCAGCAGGAACAGTGTACGTATTGAAAATTGCAGCATATCACCTTCCCCTAATAGCAATTCCCACACAGGCATTTAAAAAAAAAAAACTCTTTTTTTGGATTCTCACTGCTTATTGTGATTCATCTGAAATATTGATTGTTAAACCTCATCCAGTAATCTCGGTCGATCCCTCTCTGTATTACTTACTTCAGGTCATTACTTCACATTTGAGTTAATCGTTTCGGCATATCGCAACAAATCTCACATAGCAGTTTCAAGATTATGTTTATTGCCTGCGTCTAACGCGCGTTCACACCATGCACATTGCGTGCAGCGCAAATATGAATTTCAAGTTGAAACACGTCATCACGGCTAAGAAAATTGCAGCATATCACCTTCCCCTAATAGCAATTCCCACACAGGCATTTTAAAAAAAAACTCTTTTTTTGGATTCTCACTGGTTATTGTGATTCATCTGAAATATTGATTGTTAAACCTCATCCAGTAATCTCGGTCGATCCCTCTCTGTATTACTTACTTCAGTTCATTACTTCACATTTGAGTTAATCGTTTCGGCATATCGCAACAAATCTCACATAGCAGTTTCAAGATTATGTTTATTGCCTGCGTCTAACGCGCGTTCACACCATGGATATTTTGCACATTGCGTGCAGCGCAAATATGAATTTCAAGTTGAAACACGTCATCACGGCTAAGATGCTGTCTTTTTTTTTCGATTTCAAGGGATCAGTCATGGAAAACGGTATGAGAGGCCGTTATGTTTTCAGTATTGAAAAGAAACACCGCCATACCAGTTTCGGGAAGTGCTCTTAAAGCGAGTTAACCTTTATAATGTTTTGAGTAACCTGCAACGTGCACGGAATTACTGCTGTTTCGTTCTGGGTTCGTACCAAAATTTTTGTTCGTCGCTATCAAATGGCAAAGAACTTTATTGAAGAAAAAAACGTTTCGCGCATATCAGCTGGTGATTTCCGTTTTGCCGAAAGCTGTGCCACGGCTTTGATAGTCAAAGATACATGTTTTGAACCATCTGTTCTCAACGATAGACTGTTGGCGTTGGTTGTGCTCTCATTTATCCCTGTTCATTAGCATTCTGTACTGTTCTTCTCTGTTCTCTTACGCAATGTCACTCAATGCTACTCAGTTCCGGTCCGCTCTGATACTTGTTTATTATCTGGTTATAGTGAATATTTTTCGTTATGCTCGTTATCCCACAATCGGTTTCTAAGATTGTTGACCAACAAAAGTCGAATATGCATTTTTTTGATAAATTTCTTATACATTTACCGGTTGCAACGATGTATTGCGCGCACGATCTGATTTCAGATATCGGCTGACTGGATACAGTGGCTTAAAGAATAAAGCTAAGCTGTTTGGTGCACAGTTTTGTGCAGATAACAGGCTGTAATGCAGCATTATGCTGCATCTTTATCCACAGTTGCAATCCAATCATCACCGCATCTTGAGCATACTTTAAAAATTTGGGAAAATTCGCTATGGGAAACTGTTCAGACGAATTTCCCACCTCTTGCTTTTGGGGGAGCTTCATAAGAAAGCACCATTTCCTGTAATACTGGAGCGTGGCACAGGAACTCTGGCATGGCTTTCATGATCGATGTAGAAATAAATGGATTTCAGTTTGATAGCGATGTGAGCGATGCGGATGCACGGTGGCGATGATTTTACGCATTTTGTTTGTGCTGCTGATGAGGTTGTGTGCTTGTGATACACAGTCCGCCTTGCACGGTGATATCAAATCAACATTGGTGGCTGATCACTCGAAGCGCACACACGATTCGGGTCACTACAGCCAACATGACGCCACGATCACACAGATCCTTACTGCTATGGAAAAGGTGTGTGACTCTTTCGCTCGACCTGTTGGGAATTTGAGCCGCACCCGACAAGATGGATTTTTAATTGTGCCATAGTGAAAAGACTATGAAAGTCACCAATGACAAAAACTATGAAGGCAAGAGAGAGAGGGGTGAGGGAGGTAGAGGCGGGGGAAGAAGAGACGGTGAGTGTCCCAGCCCTCGCTTTTATTTTGCCGCAGGGGGTCTTTAAAATGCAACATTGGAAGACCCGGTTAAGCAGTAGTAACAACATCTTCTGATATTACAAGCAGCCGGAAATTTAGCGCCGAAAGTATTAAAACTTTCGTGTAATCCGGTAATGATGGAGAGCGTAGTTACAAGAGTCGAAAGGCTTTATCATGTCGTTGGACCTAGTCAGTCTGGATGCTACGGGTTAGTGAGTGTTCAATAAACTGATGCAGTTGATTGAGGACAGATTTAAAAGCACATTTCTATGACGGCAACACGCATAAGTAAAAAGGAATTGCGAGTTGCCTGTTGAAGTAAAAAAATGAGAGCGCCGCAACAGTGAGAGGAGAGGGTATCCCATTCTAGATGCAACAAAGTGAAGCGCTTTTGCAGCGAGCGCGCTTAAGTGTTCGAACGTAGCCACTTTTTCGACACAGTAGACAATCCCAGAAGGTGGTTTGATTGATTGATCGAAGTCGTTTGTTGCATAATGAGGCACCAAAGAATGTATATATGCAACGTTTCAGCATGAAACACTGTCATGCAAGCGATGAACACTGAAAGTTAAAGAGAGCCAATCGAGAGGTAAAGAGAGGCGCCGTGCAGGGAACAGTGCTCATAGTGCTATAGGAAGACATAAAAAGAAAAATTAAAGGGAAAAACTGTTGAGCACATGAAACGTTCACCCGTTCGGAGGAGAACTGAGCGTAATTCATCGAGTCTAGTTCTGAAAGTGGAAACATTCCTAGCAATCATAACTGATGGAAGAAGAAACTTCCAGAAATTTATGGCTTTGTTAGCGAAAGAGTTTTGACGACAAAGTATTGTGAACGATCTAAATGAGTAAAACCACATTTTGAATTTTGTACAGCAAAATAGGTAAGATTTCATTCTGCGAATTTAAACAATGCTCAAGAGAAGGGAATAAAGATGAACAGGACAAAAAAAGGACGCGATAAGGGGAAAGAGAGGCTAACATATTTGTAGGCAATCATAGTAATCTATTGGTTTTTTCCTCTCTTGCGCAATTTTTTTCTAACGATGGTTCCAGGCATTTGCTGTGTGCTTGAGAGTAGATCGCTTCCAACACTCTTTTAGCAAATAGATATCGGAGAGATGGATGATAACAAGTCCTCATACCTTATTCCAAGCGTATTCCCAAGCGGACGCTGACTTTTTCACACTGCTTCCTATGTACCGCTAATCATTTCAAGTATCGGAATCGAGACTGTAGTTGGTCGCCGACACTTCACTAATGTCCGTTCGCAACAGTCGTATGCGTCGTGACAATTTTCATTTGACAAGTTGATCACTTCAGTGTGATCAAAGTTTACTGCTTTTCTTTAGTTATCATTTCTGGGAGCGTTATGAGTTAAAGGTGCTACCACTAATTTCGAGTCTATTCATGAGCGCCGAGCATACTAGCGAAGTACATTGAGACAGTAAGTGAAGCACCATTGCCTCAATGGTGACAATCTTCCTAGTGAGGCGACAAACGACGACAACAAATTGTATTATTGCCTTTTCAGGGGATGCATGTGGAGGAGCAATTGCAATCGTATACTGCAGAATTTGCTCGTAGTACGCAGTCACATCGTCCGTTCAATCAGGAATATCCTGCTGAACAATCGAGGTTAATGCGTCGATATGACGTATACGTGTTGTGAGGCATCCCCACTTTTCTTTGATGAGACGGAATGAATCCTATTCTCTTGATGAAGTTTCAGAGGCGCAATGGTGTTCACAGTGCGCTCAGTAGTCACCAGAACAACGGCTAGCAGGGAATTTTTTTTCTGCTTGAAATACTTACTTTAGTCATCTAACTAACAACGACGGCTTTTTGTTTCGTGCCTCAGCCGGCTGACACACATAAGCAGCTCGAAGATGAACCGTAGCTCCACTTATATAGCACGTATGAATATATAACTGGATCACTGGATTGGCCAGGTCATCGAACGTTCGTGGCGTTGCCGGTCACAATGCGTTTCCATTTTGCTCTCGATCTTGCTCTTCTTTGCCATGTTTTTCCGCCTTCTTGTTCTATTTCGTCTCTCCACCTTCTTGGAGGTCGCCTGAGAGGTTGTTTTTGTTCCATAGGGTACCACTCGGCAACCGCGCGAGTCCATCTGTCGTCGTTTATTCGAGCTACGTGGCCTGCCCAACGTAGCTTCGCTTCCGGTACTCTGCTATCACGTCTCCGACTCCAGTCCTCCGGCGAATCTCCTCCCATCGGATGTGTTCGCGTAGCGTTATTCCTAACATACATCTTTCCTTTCCCCTCTGTACCATCGTTAGTCATCTTTCTTCATTTTTTGTTGTGGCCCACCTTTCGCTTACGTATAGCATGGCGGTAGGACCGCGATGTTGAATAGGTGGGCACGGAGGGTTTTCCTCATTTTCTTGTTCATCACATCCTTTATCGAGTTGAACGCCCTCCATCCTGCTCCTATTCGTCGCGTTATTTCGGGCTGCATGTCGCGATCCATCTTCACCATTTGCCCCAAGTAGACATACTCCTTCACCTCTTCGATTTCATCACCCTCCACTACTATTTGGCCTGGTTTTGTCGTTTCTGACCGCATGAATTTTGTTTTCATGCGGTCAGAAACAGTGCTGAGCTTGGCCAGCATGGCTTGTAGTTCGTTAGTGGTTGAAGCGATGAGCACGATGTCGTCTGCGAACCGGAGATGATTGAGGTACTCTGCGTTGATGCTGATACCACCTTCCCAGTCGATGTCTCGGATAACTGATTCGAGACATGCAGTGAGTAGTTTCGGGGAGATTGTGTCTCCCTGTTTGACACCTTTCTCCACTACTTCTGCCTTCGCAAAGCATGCCTTTATTTTTTGGATTAGCGAGTCGTAATCTTTGTCGATCTCTTCAAGCTGATTCCAGTTCTCTGTCTCGATGGCATCTTTTAATACCATCTCGTCAAAGGCCTTTGTGCGTTGGGTTTTCAATGAAGTGTGTGGTGCCCTCTTTTCTCTTTTGCTGTCGATGACGGTCTTTGCCCGTACTAAGCGATGGTCGCTGCCGGTATTGAATGGTTCAACGACCGAGACTTCTTGGAGTAAACGTCTTCTGTCGATCAGGATGTAATCGATCTCATTTCGGTACTGAGCATTCGGAGCTATCCAGGTCCATCTTTTTGATAATTGCTTCCTGAATAGGCTGTTTCCAGTGCGAAGCTTTTCGTCTCGGCGAAGGTTACTAGACGTTCTCCTCTTTCATTTCTTTCTCCTAACCCAAACTTTCCAACATATTTCTCATCTCTCCGCCCTTTTCCGACCTTTGCGTTTAAATCGCCCATGACGATGGTGTATGTGGATTTTTGGGCAAGAGCTGCCTCTAGCTCTCGGTAGAATTCTTCGATTTCATCGCCATCATTTGCACTTGTTGGGGCGTAGGTCTGCATGATTTTGAGGGTGGCCTTTCCAGATATCTGAACGTTCAGAACACCTATTCGCATCACATTTTATTCGCTTTTTCTCCTCCGTCAGGTGGGTCAGTTCGGTTCTCCTTGCCAATGACCTGCAGTTGTAGGTACATATGGCTAGGGTTCGTTTCCGGTGTTTTGACGTCCCATTCGAGCCTGAGATTCTTAGCAGCCTCTGGACTCTTGGATCTCGTCCCGCCGTCGGAGGACGGTTCGGTTGTCCTGCAGGGTACTGAGGCCCATGGTTTTGCATCGTTTTAGCGGTTTTGACGCTATCCCACTGTCTGGGCGGGCAGGCCCTTTTTTAAATTTTTTTCTATTTTAATGCAATGCCGTCATCAACACCTTATCAATGTCGTTGTCTAAATGAGCTCTCGAAATCGTCACATTCAATGACCGCATCGCAGCGTTACTGCTGCCTCCTTTCATCCGGCATCCTCATTTTCAGCTCCTACCAGTGGTTGCTTGCATAAGTTTATTTTAACACGCATGGATCTTGTTTCGATAAGGTGTCAGCGGTTTCTCACGGAGCTTGAATTTGCACTCCTCTTTTGTGGCATTCTCTCAGAAGAGTCATCCGCTGAATTTAGCTTACACATATGCATTCTTTTTTTTTTAAATCCCCGCTTTCCCTATGACTGTTTTCTCTCCTTTCGGTTATATTCCATTCTGTTTAGTCTTTCTGGTGATCGCGCATCTCGCATCGCCCATTTTACACATTTACAGGCAATTTCGCATATGCAAAATTTGCAACCTCGCACATTAACTGCTAGTGGCACAAAAGCGAAAAAAAGGGCTGTTCGATGAAAAGATGTGACCGAAATTGTAATTTTTTCTCACTAGTAAGAAATTACCGCTGTCAATAGATTTCTCGGATGCCACGAAAAAAACAATTCACACGAAACCGTTCTTCTCTTGGATATATTCTTTGTGCGCTTCCGGCAATCATAATGCGTGATTGTCCAAAATTCATTATTTATAATTCTACGCATACATAATAAACAAAGCTCCTTTCGTTGTTGATATTAGATAGCATACCATTGTAGTGACCGTGAACTAGAGAATCTTGAAAACATATGAAATGCAATTCAGAGGAACATACATTTTGGTTCATAAGTTATTCCGTATAAATGAAGAAATATTCATATGTTGTCCTACTGGACCCATTCACACGAATCCCTTGCTAAACAGTCGTTAATCTGCGGTTCGGTTGATCGACTGTGAAACCCCTCCGGTTCGACGCGTTGAGAGTGCATGCGCAGCTTTAAGTAAGCATAAGCTACTCCCAATGTCGTTAGACTGATCCAAAATTGAGTATGACAGCTACATGTTACTGCGTATGGTGGTATGACCGAAGATTAAACTTGCGAAGCTTTATGGCTCTGATTTCTGCTGTTCCTGAGTCGAAACTGTCGAAAAGACGGCGAGTTTAAACTCAAGAATGGCACATGGGCATTGACACTACATCATCGTAATAAGCTTCACCAATCAGCTTTTTTTTTGCCAAAATTCACAATAACTGCCCATCTTTTGTGGCACCTATACAAGTGGAAGTTGCGATGCTTTTTTTTGAGGGGAATGAATGAAATGTGTTTCTGTGCAGTCCATTGACGAGCACGTGACGTGACATTTGCTAACAGCGCAATAATGGACGCACAGCTTCCCGTCCATTTTCTACAACTAGGCTGACATTCACGAAAAAAAAAAACAAGCTAAAAAACTTCCGGTACTTTGGCTTCATCATTTGAATGACAAAGATGCATCACTGTCGCCGAACGAGATGAGGCAATCGGAAATTCAAAATTCGAAACGTCTATAAAATTCAGACAGTTACTAGTTTTTCATAGTTTTGCACTCTTTCTGTGTTTAAACGTCTGTAACTCAAAAGTTGTTCGTTGCCACAAAGCAATTAGAGATCGTTTTCGAAGATTGGCAATCCAAGAGTCAATATAAAAAAGATCGCAGACAGATATCGGTTGAAGCATTACATCTTGCGGTTCCGATTGGCACAATAAAGGAAACGACAAAGTCAACCCAAACAAAAATTAGAGTGCAATTTCTTTTAGAAACACTACAATGAATAATTGGCAAAATTATGCGGAAAGATTTCGTTTTCCAAACGCAGTTGAT
Organism: Toxocara canis; assembly: GCA_000803305.1. NCBI lineage: Eukaryota > Metazoa > Nematoda > Chromadorea > Rhabditida > Toxocaridae > Toxocara > Toxocara canis. The sequence continues at coordinate 243,121 of JPKZ01000850.1, forward strand.
CAGGGCGGTGATGGTTATTGGCAAATATGTTAGTGAGGCAGTATATCTCGTAGCAAAATATACCAGAAAAATTCTTCGAACCAACTGCTAATGACCGTTTACCCTAATATTTTTGCGGAAAAAAGAATTTCTTTCCCAGTTGTGAATTTTTAAGGCAACCGGAGAAAAGTATTCAGAAACTCGCATATTTGAATTGAACAATGACATTTGGTTTTCAGTTCGGAGAGCGGCCAACGACGTAATCAATTCAGTACGACGAAATTCGATGAGAATTTTAAAACACATTCGCTGTGTGAATCGTGGAACTCGGGAAAACAAACCGATAATCTTGAGTGGTAAACCTTTTCCTGAGGACTTCTTTCCTATTGTTTTTTTGTCTAGTTTTTGTAAAATATTTGCACAGTGATTTTTACTATTGGTAATGTCATCTACATTATCCATTCACACTGATGATTATATCACAAATAGTACTGATATCCATATTGGTAATAGTTTTATTTTTGCGTAGTATGGCTCTTAATCCAGAGCATGGAACGTCGTAGTCAATCGATCAAATAAAGGGAACTTGGCAAAGGTTAAATGAATGTTCCTCCCGTGATATTGTCCGTTTTGTCATAATGAAACCTCAAGAAATTTGATGCCATACTATGAGTAAACTGTATTCACCGATTTATGTGATTCTTTTCAATTCTTTTTGGTTCGAGCAGATACGCACACCCGATAGTCCAATGACATACTCATGAGCTCATAGATCAAGAGCTGAAACTGATAACAACGCTTATTTTTCTTAGCTCTGTACTACGTACGTCGAACACCCTGTGTCATAGTTATGCATAGGCAGATTCCAATTTGTGTCTGGCCATTTGGCTTTTTAGCTGAAATGACAAAGACCTTTCACTTTGTTTTACACATTTTCAACTGCTGTAGCAGTTACGCGTTTTTTGAGACAGTTGCGCTGTATGTGTGCACGGACGTATGCGCCGAACAGGTTAATTAAATAAGTGCACCTTCAAAATTGCATGCAACCCGAGCAAGTTAAGTCATTGTGTTAATTTATGAGCGTTAAAGTGAGCGGGATCTGTTATACGTTTCTTTGCTATATGTAACAATAACAGAATCCAGTATTCAAACGTTGTTATTAAGCATCTTCTCTGGTTAATAGCAAACGAAGACACTTATGACGCTAAATAATTTTTTAAACACTCATATTTGCTATAAGCGTCCAGTATCTTTGCCTCTACATTTCGGACTCTTCGAAGATGCAAAGCTGCTTCGTTCATTTCGTTATGATCATGCTTGTCGCCTATCGCCCTTAAGAGTATTTTGTTTGGCTTATATGATATATATGAATGAATCATTAAGCTAAATAAAGTTTACTGAGTTTACGCGACGGAAACAAATTTGAGCATATGAAAGATAAAATATATGCAACTTGTTTTGATGAAAAGCTAGCTTACCCATCTTGGGATGCACAAAATATATTTGTGTTGCAAATATGTGCTAATATTATGTGCCATTTTTGGTGCTATTCTTAGCAGCGTAACCCGTGTTAGCTTTTCGGTTTTCTTCAATTTTATAGCGTTTATCAGATGAGCGCTAGGCAACATTTGTGAAACGTTCCCGTGGGAATGAGCACGAAGCGAAACACTCGATTAAACGTCTCTTTTAGTGCTACGCATAATCAGACCATCTTGAGCGCCCTATCCCCCGCAATAGAAAGCTAATCGCTTTTAAGGGAGCGCGATTTGGTGGGCATATCTGAGTAACAGATAGCCTTCTGCAATAAAAATTTCCTAATTCACAGCGCACCTAATTATTCTTCTTCACAGCTACCGTTTGACATATAGTCGATCGAATAAGGCCTACGCCAAGGACATCAGATCATTTTCCTTCTCAAGCAAAGCAACCGATAGGAGCAATAAAACGAACAGAAACAACACACACAACAATGAAAGGGTTTAATAGCGCAAGAAAAAAGTGGGAAGTTCTGGAAACATACCGCAACAACCGGTAGTCGAAATTAGCTTTTAATTTGTTTTCTCGAGAAACAGTGAGGGAGAATGATGAAATTTTTTCTCAAAAAAAGTATTTAATTGCAAAACATTACTCTGTAGTGGAACTGAGTTCGCTATGACCGCCTAGCAGTAACGTAGAAAGGAGAAAGCGGACTTGTCATTCCGATGGAGCACCTATCAGTTAAAAAGAGACCTATGAACTGTTAAAGAAAACCATGATTAACCGATCGACTGATTTGCACTCGATTGATTTGTGTAAGAAATAAGATAGTGATGGTCAATGTTATACGGTGTGTGGTTCAACTCGATCGCGGTACCGAATATTTTAATTGAGGCTTCGGCTGTAGGCCATCATTGGCAGATGTCAAACAGCCGAGGCATCTATCTGCTGACAGCCGAAACGTTGCATAAATTATTTTGTGCGACACTTACGTTCATTCACATATAAAATTGTCCATTAGCATCTGCTTTTGTCCCATAATGCGCCTCGTCCAACGGAAATCATTTTAACAGAAATAAAATTTTAGCTTGTGCTTTGATTCTTGCGAGCGCCTTTTGATCATCATTTGTGAGCCCATTGAATGGACCAGTTAAAGCACTCATTTTGAACCGTATTTGATCTGCGTTGAATACTCATACGCTTAATAAGATAGTTTAAAAATTACCACCTATGTTATTTACAAGTCTGACAGTACTCTCTTGATGCAACCGACTGTTGACTCCTACATCTGTCGATCTCTCTTCTCATCATGAAGCTACATGCTTTCCTAGCGCAGGAGTGTTTCGAATCGTCATTTTTTTTCTCTCAAGCATCACGTACGCTTGGCTAGAAAACCCCTCAATGTAGTTCCTCCTCAATTTTGTGTGCCGTCGACGAAGCTGTGATCTGTAATGATCTTTCGATTACGATGGCTTTATGTGCTTCTCTTTTCTGTCGCTTTTTGATCATACGCCCGCAGATCCCCTTCATTATGCACTCCTCTCATTAGGCATCGCCGCACACGTAGATAATGCTGCAGTTCTTGTTTCGTCTTCTTTCCTGAGCACCGTACAAGATACGAACATCGCTGTCCATGTAAGTATTTCACCTCTTTGGAAGACCTGAAGATATCTCATGATGAGTACCTCCCACTTGTCCTAAAGTGGGAAACTTATAAGAATTTTTCTGATAATATGCTCATGGTTGTACTCATCTTTTTCCCAGCTCTGTCCTTCCACCACTTCTTTTCACTCCTATCCCCCCCTTTAAAAAAAGGAAATTAACGGGAATAAACGTCGGGAACTACCAGCAGATTTTATGGTCTATCACAGTCTTAGCTTCTCTGAAATTAAGGTCAGAATCGGCCGATCGTTTACTGCGAGTAATTGGCAACGGAGTCGTCAAAAACGGGTATAATATGTTCATGGCTCCCGGACAAACTGAAGGTTAGTTACATTGTTACTTTTTGATGCATTCTAGTAAACCGGATTTTCCAAGCGATTCCTTTGAATGAATACGATAGAGCGAGAAATTTCGACATAACTTTTCGTCGCTCGAAAAGTGTGAATGCACGGCCTTTAGCGGGCGGCAAATAAGTTTTAGGCGCCGTGTGAGTGGTATGCTATGTAGTTTCGAAGCCGTTTCACTGCTGTGTAGCATCACTCACTTCATTCTTATCACTCGTTAACGTTCTCCACACACCCAAAAAGTTGTCAGAATCCATGGCAGACGAACGTGATAATCGTTCTTCTCAACATATTTGTCCCATTACTCCTAACGCTAGGCGTATGTCCAGTTTTGACCATTTGTTCGGATAGTCCGGCGGTCATTACACAAAACCAAAACGGAATTATCTTCAAAACGGCAACCCACGTAGACTTGATCAAGAGTAGATAGTACTGCGGTGCCCCTTCAAATGCAGTTCTTTATGTGCAAAGAAAGCCGCTTTACAGAAGCGGCGCGGAAACGCCTCTGTACAGAGCAATCGCAAAAATGAGATGAATAGTGCTGCACGTCAAGCCTCTTATTACGTGTCTCAGGTAGTTGCGAAAAAAAAAAAAGTGGAATTCGTTGAGAAGAAACCGCTAGCAATGCATGCAAAGAGACGAAGCGATATGCGATCACATCAGCACAACTCGTAAACTGCCAATGACAGTGAAAGATGCTTTTATATAAACGGTTTTTCGTGCAAATTTTCTACCAAGATTCGTTTTCTGCGCTCTAACCAATGGGAAATCCGAACTGTTCGATCGAAAATGTGTGCGAACTCCTTTGCAATCTGAAGTGCTTGTAACGTTGCTGCGGTAGAACAATTAGCTTGATGTTTGGCGTGTTTTGTTACCGTCATATCTATCAACCTTTTATGGCATAACTGCTTCGATGATCACCGTGTTGAAAGTGCAAACGATATACGCATACAAATACGGAAAGACACAATATGGACATAATGTGAATTTGAAATTCACATGTTGCAAAGCCTCTCGAAAACGATGACAGGATGCTTATACTGTGTGCAGCTATGTGAAATTCCAGTACAATTTGTTTGCGGAAAAATGAGCGA
>JPKZ01000850.1:261626-275801 GCA_000803305.1 Toxocara canis
AGGGGGAGAAGGAAGAGACGGAATTTTGTGAATGCTTCCCCAGAGATGGCACTGATTATTCTAGTCCAGCAGTACAACCTGATTATATCTATGCTAATCAAACGGATTTGGCCGAAATCAGTGTTACCAAGTGAACTGCTTAGGTTTTGTGCCGAGCAACAGCGATCAGTCACAACAAATGGCGTTCGTCAGCCGATGAGATTGATGAAGAACTGAATGTGAGTGTGAATGCCAAATCCAAACCCGTTGAGCACGTTCGATCGCATGCTTCACCCCTATCTCTACCCTTGCTGCACCTCTTTAATTTCGTTTTTCATCATATCAGCTGAGATAATGAAAAGAGCATCTGGGTGAAAAATTTAGCATTGAAAGTGAGCGAGACTAGAATACGGACCAATATTTATTTATTTCGCCTGCTTTTTTTGTCAAATTTGCCTTCAGAACTCATCAATCCTAATGAGTTCGTTGGGCTTTTCCATCTGAAGACACTATCCAGTCAAACAAGATTATCCCTCTAAGCTATGAAATTATTAAATATCGTTCAGAAACATTAACATTTCTTTTCATAAATAATGCTTTTTAAAGCATCGAGTGATCATTGTGATTATCTCTGTTGTTCAGTTCGACCTCCACAGTTTTAAACTGCTGGTATGCCAAATCCCAAATGTATAATACGCTTAATTGTTTAGGTAATCTTATTGCATACAACATATCACTTAGATTGAGAACTGCGCTTCATAGCCGTAGAGCATAATATAACGAGTAATTATGGTGCGCTATGAGTTTCTTAGCCGTGAGCATAATATAAAGAGTAATTATGGTGCGCTACTTTCATAGGCGCTCCAGCTAAGAGATGGAATTTGCGTCTTTCCTGATATACTTAGAATGCTATGCATATTTTGAGAAGAATTTTACGAAATCGTGCTAAACGAATTTCCTGTTGGCACCATCCGCGCGGTTGATGTAAATTTCCAGCGAATTTTCGCGGTGTGTTCAATTTCACAAGGAGTGGCTAATTCGCGCAGTGCTATCAAAGCAATGTCGTCCTTCTTTTAAGAAATTTCTAGCGCGATACGAGGTAAGCTGATCTGAAGGAACGAAACGAGGTAAAAATGATGATTAGATGTCTGTCCTAAAGGCGATGAATGAATGGATAAATGTTTCTTTTACTATTTCTTGCTATTAGTTTTGCTACTAAGTATGATACTTTTGTCATTTGTTTTATTATGTCAGTTCAAAAATGATTTCTTCCAATATTATTGCAAAATACTTCCATCTGTCACCTCAGCAATCGAAAATGCAAGTGATCCTAGTATGCCAGAAAGCGATGTCCAGAAATCTGTTTTTAAAAATCTTTCTGGCGAGTCCTATAAAGTTATGCTGTTCACTGTTCTGAAATTTCTGCATAATTTAGTCGTCGTTTTCAATGTTGAAATTTTCTCTTTTAACTTGTCGACTTCATTATGGATTCTTAATTGTCACTTTTCTAGAGTGAAAATAATCTTTCAAATACTCTATTTGAAAGAAATTCAATTGTTAAAACATTTTCTTCTTCATGGTTTCTATGAGAATACAACGGTGTTCTTGTTGTTGTACGAATCTGGAATTGAAATGAAGAGAAATAGCTGATTGAAAACGTTGACTTATGGAGGAAGGCTAAATGAAATTTGCTGAGAACGGTAAACAGAATTCGCATTGTACATTTTGTTGAAAGCAGCAAAAAATTCTAAAAAAGCTTTCTATAAATCGAAAATTTATCCTCATAACGAGACCGAAGGAGAGGATGCGAAACAGAGGACTTTGACGACCATCCGAGTTCCCTTTTCCTTTCTCATACTCAAAGGGTTCTACTGTAAAACACAGCGATTATTCGTTCCAGAAGTGTACATTTTTACAAAGGACTCAATGCGCTCTCAACACGCATTAAACAGAACACAAAAACACCGATTAAACTTATTCGATATCAACTTTTCAGAAATCTTTTGTTTTGGTGGTACTAGTCCAACATCACTGACTATCGTAAAGTGTACACCACTGAGTAGCATTCTGCAGGAATCCCGTGCGGAACAGAATTCTCGGCTCCTCAAGGAAGTCCTCACCGCAAACCGCTCCCAAAATTCTCTATCATATTCCTTCCACCCTCATGATCCTCGTCCTCCACCTCCTCCTCTATCTTCTGATGAAATTGCCCTCGAGGCTCAGCTTGCCGAACCCTCTACCCCGCAAATGCACCAAAACCGGTACCACTACGGTTCATTTCCGAACCATTTGTGACAACTCGATCAAATCGAATTCTCCTAATCGTGCCCCAATTACTCCTCTGTAGGATCCCGCTCCATGGACCCAAAATTGCTATCCTGCAGAGAGCTGCTTTTGAAAGCTTCGACTTTTCATTTGCGAAAGGACGTTATGGGAAAATGTCATCTGCGCTAATTTGCATGTGGTGCGATGATCTGTTTATTACGTTTACAGCCTCGGCAAAGTACAAATGGATTTTCAGCTGCTAAGAAGGTAAAAACTGCATCAGATAAATGAAAAGCGTGGCCTCCCTGCCTGCTTGCAGCCTAAGCTTTTATTATATCGACATATTTTTAGCAGTGTTTGCTTAACTAAACAACTGCTTAACTAAATTAAACGACGTCATTTTCCTGCGCCAAAGTGCTAGTGGCAAAACCGTTCCATGAAAAACATTTTGCGGAGAACTCCTTGTAACTAAGGATATAACCTCCCTTATGTCGACCAGTCTCGTCAAGTACACTTTATCTCCCTTCGGAGGTCTATGAATATGTTAGAGCTTTATAGACGTAAAGCGTTCACTTTGTGAAATTTTTCCTAACAACTTCAATTAATTACTTTGAAAAATACTTCGACATTATCCGTGCATCGTTTTACGAAAAAATTTGCTACGATCGCAGCATTCACAAAGCTCAATACGTTTTGGCGTGGCATTCCTTTGTAATGGTTGCACTAGCACGTTGCGAGGCGCGCTGTGGTTCATTACCGCCTTTGGTCCCCTCCCCTCATTCCGTCAATCCGACCTTTCGAACGCGCATGTGATACGGATTAAACACCACACATTCTTAACCTTTACACATACTTTTGGGTTTGTAAGGAATATTGCGCCTTTTAATTGGCTAATGAATGAGTCATTTACTCCTTATATATTTCTGGAATAAAAATCGCCTTATTGAATTTTCTTTTCAAATGCAATCAAACACCGCAGATATTTTTGTAGCTTTAAGCAGAAATCACATACGGAGTATGTTCATTTACTATCAGTTTTTGAAGCAGTGTTGCGCAGTTTCTAGTATCATCTTTCGTCACCTATATCACTTTATCGAATGCACAAAAAATTTGATCAAAAGCCAGTAAATTTTTGAAATCTATAAATGCTTGAAACGCTTGACGACCCTAACAGTTCGTTATAATATTTTTTTGAAAATTTTCAGTAGTAACCACCGTTGAGAAATTCGACATATGATGAGCCACTAACTTAAACTCCTTAAACCCAATTGGTGGTTCGTTTTATTGACTTTCACTTCATATCTGCAAAACAATCATAACTGTTTTGCTAATATTGGAGTATTCGCTATTCAAACTCCAAAAGAATAAAGTATATCCAATGCACTTATTCGTTCTTTTATTACCGCAGCTTATGCTGCTTCTATGGGGAGCCTCTAAAAAAGGAAGGGGAGGATATTTTTTGACTAATTTTTAACAATTATTTAGAAGTCCGGTTGAGTAGTTTGATGGGGCCCATGTGAGGAGTCGATTTCCGTTTTTAGTCGGCATGCAATGATCGATAGCATGAGTGTTCATTGTTTGACCTTAACATAGCTGTTTATTGTCTTATCTATAAGCTTTTTTTTAAGAATATTAACCCCTAATAAGTATATTTTTTATTTATCCTACTGTTGCGTTCCAAATAGTCTAATGCTTGTACACATTATAGTTGTTTGCATAGGAAGCATGTGGCAGAAAATTCGTTTCTCAATCGGTTCCTTTCTTTTGGTATTTATTTCGTCTATATTAGTGCTTTAAATTGTTTTCGTTGTTTTGATGTTTTTGCATACGCATACATCGATTCGTTTTCGTCGAACATTTGTAATTGTGTTAGCGAGAAATGGGCTCTATTTTTACGATAACCTGCCTTCATGATATGAGACGTTCGTTCGTTGGCTTCTTTGAGCACAACCATAGAATCCGTTTATTATAATGGCTTATGGTCCTTACCTTTCGCATGTTTGGATGATCATTCTTCACAAACGGGTAAAGCATACGTACATTGGCGATCGTTCACAGCATGCAACACGCTAAATGGGAAATATAGTGAAGTGAAGTTGTGCACCGAGAAACGAGGATGGTGATCGAGAGTTGCAAGGAGATTTAGTGTCGCATAAGCGACGAGCATTTGTGTGGCGATGAGATGAGAATCTTTCAAATCTCGACCTACTTTTACAGTAACTTTTTGTTCTCAATAGCTCTGCACAAAAAGCTTAGCCTTACCAGCAAAACATTCTATTAAGTTTTACATCCTGTTGCTTTTTTTTCAACCGCTAATTTTTCTTCGCTTAGTCAGCAAAGATACTGGCTTTCGAAATAACATACTGCGTAGAATAATGTCTTCGGGAGGGGGAAGGGTAGCCATAAAGTTGGTAGTGATCTGAAAAATAGGGATTTTATCCGACTTTAGAGCAACATCGATCGGCGTTTTTTGCGTTTTTAGTATAGAGCTTCTCAGTACTTCGTAACGCTTTCGCGGTGTGATATGACGAGCGAACAGGCTTTCTTTAGCTTTATCATCGAAATGATACGATAGGCCGATAATTTTGGAGGGCAGCACAACCACAACTGAACAAAACTGCCATAGATGCAAAAACATATGAAAGTGTGTGCATTCTGAGGCGCAGCAAAATGGAGCCCGAGATAGCGTGGTAAGCATGGAATCGGCAGGGAATAAAATGAGTCTCATCCGGAAAGCGCTGATTTAAAAAAGTATCTTACCTTTTGCTCCACCTTACTACCTTCCGAAATCCACAGAAATGTTTTTCAACACGTTGAATTATGACGCCATTGCGTGTACGTGAGTAAAGCTAAACACACTTATCGAGTGGTGGAATGGTCAAAGCAAAAGATGCAGAATCTCTCTCCAGCCATTCGTCGTTCTCAGTGGGCGATTTTCTGCCGAATATATTTGCTATCTCAACAATAATTTTGTGTATTTTGCCCTAATGATCGTATTATTACAGAACTACGCCAATACAAAATCTCGTTCATAGCATCTTTGCTGTTCGCCAATATTATCGACTTACATTGATAGTTGTTGAACTAATCAGGGAGCACCTTATATGAGAATGAAAATTTCGAAAAGTATTCGACAACACCGTTCGCTCGCTCAGTCCGTTCCAATCAATACCGCATATACGTGGACCTAAAAATTGACAGTTGAAGAACAAGTGCTATCTGAAACTGCCGATCGGGTCGATTTACACCCCTTCCGTTTACTATTTTTGAAGCCCGATGATTTTTTACCTTATTTGTCAGTGCTACTTTTCTATTACTACCAATTTATGAATTCAGCTATGACTTAGTTTTTTGGGAAAGTCTCTTTGATAGCGGAATATGACAGAAGACTAACAAGATCAATTGATGAGTTCATGGGTAATAAAATGAATAGAAGTTAATCCCCTTCATCGAGCGCCCTCCTCGATCTGTGCACAACACAACTCTGAACATGCGGAAGATGAGGAACATTGTTTTTGGTTAATGCGAATAATGTTCAGGCATTAATGTCGGCGACACCACACGTTGGCGGTGCGCTATTCAGTAAATTCGACACAACGAAACCGTGTCAAAAATGTGCAAGTGCTAACGAGTTTACGGCGAGAAGAATTGATAAATGTAAGTTTCCGGAGTGGTTTTTTTTTCAATCTTTCATATTTCTTCTAATTTTGTCTTTTAAATGAGGTAACCTTTTGGAAAGATCGCGTGGCTTAAAAACGGCGATTTCTATCAATACGTTTATTGTATGCGAATTATTGCAGTCATTAGGGACCGCTTTGCATATTTCAAGAAGGCTGACGGTTGAGGATGATCGAATGGAAAATGAAGATTATGTCAATCTAGAAAGGGAAAAAGACGAAAAAGCAAGAGGGAATATAAGGCAGCGCAAAGATGGAGGTCATCTATCATTTTCAGTTGGAAATTTTATATGTTGTTCAAAGTATTGTGCTTGAAAAGTCAATTATGCAACGTTTGCCATTTGTTCGTAAGGAAATGCTAGAAAATTTCTAACCAGCAAATCAGATGCGTCTAAAATTAGAGAATTATTGGGCATTTGTTTGTTCGTATGCTTACCTCCGGGTATGTGTAGGTGGTATCTGTAGAGAAGGTCGAAAAGAGGTGGGGAGGGTGGTGCGGGCGAGGAAGGGAGGAAGAGAGAGGAGCGGGAAGAGAAAGGGGAAAATGAGGTAGCGTCGAACAGACAGCACCTGATCAAGTAATTTTTCACCGCTGTCCCGTCAAGTACAGTTACGGGGAGTTTCATGCAATATTTAAATACCTGATGCGAACATCCACATGAGCAACTCTTCAACCCTGAAGGGTTTTTTTAAAATGAAGGATGGATTCACCGCTATTCCGCTGGTTTTTCATTCTGGCAAGTAGCCTCCATGATCGGACAGCTACAATTCATGAACGGCCGCTATGCTGCCCTGATGAAGGTAGATGCGAATGCATGCCAGGAACACACCTTTCAGTGCTCGTTATCCTATCATCCGTGGTTCTCGAGTTGAAATCATCGCACAGACAGGCAGACATTAGCATAGATATGCACACATATGATGACGTCATAGTACGGTCTGTGATGACGGAATAGTCAAAACGCAGGGAGTTCGCAGTGAACGATCGACTCTCATTCTTTCACGCCCTTCACTCGCAAGCAAAGTCCTACTTGCAATTGATGAGAGGGGAGGGGGAAGGATGCACTTTGTTTAAAGGGCACTCAGGGCAGGATTGAGTTCTTTGTCAGCGGCAGCGGCAACAAATTTTTTCGGAAATACCTTGCGTCCTCAAATCTGTGATCTGATATAACCTTGCCTACCACACTTTCTAAACGTCTTCTGAAGAGATCTCTCAACGCTGATTGTATTCAGCGAAATGACCCATTGTTTGCACGAAATGATTTATCATAACACAGCTTGGCGAATAAGCCTGTGGCAGTTGTGATCCCCCCCCCCCCCCCTGCATTTGAGAATGACCTATTTACCAAACATTACATGCTATCTTGGGAAATAATAAGCGTTTATCGAAGCAAACTAGTTAGTTTCTGGAGAAAGAAAATATTCTTACCTCTCATGATGCCGTAGTTTTTCCATACTTGTAACTCTCGATGTAAGTCAACTTTGTCCTTTATGGCAAGCCTGTTGCATGTGCCGATAATATTAAGCTGCTTTATTCTGCTCATATCTCTGATATGGATCGGTAAAGACTTGTAAGCCATATCTGGCCACGTATACGAGATTGATGACAATTTAAAGCATTGACGACAACTTAAAGCATTGACGACAATTTGAAGCATCGATAGTTAAACGGTCTATCACATTTTGGTAGTATTATTGAATCGCACAGTGTAAATTTTTTTGCTCATAAATGTTAGCAAACAGATGAAATTCTTTCAGTTGTAGTGCGTATGATAATCTCTACATGAAGAATGAGAAAACGGCAAAAACCTTGCGATCTCTGAATTTATGCTTATTAATTATTGTTTTTTCTCGCAAAAAGTGCTGATAATTTCAGATAGCCGAAGTGTCTTTCCGACAGTATTCCTGATATTCTCGGTTTCGTATTGGCTTTACTACAGTTGGTATACTCGAGAAGATTGATAAGCATCAAACATGGTTACTTGTAAAAGTCGGACAAATCGGATTGCGTTTTCCTTTTGAAAATTCGCGTATAAAAAAATCAGGAAAAACTTTGTTTTTAAAAATTATTATGTTAACGAGGAGAAAAAAACTACTGTTCTTTTGGATCTAATAGACGACACATGTTGACCAAACAGATGCACTCCATCGCTCTTCACTGTTTTGATTACTATTCAGCCGTGATTGCTTCACAACTTTTTCTAGCAATATTTTTTGTACCACTTCCGATTAGCGCAATAACACCAATAAAAATTCGTTCATATTTGTCCGAATTTTGCTAGTAGCCCATCAAGCGGCCTTCAACTTTAGTATTCAATATTTTGACTTATTAAAAAATTTCGTCCCTTCTTAATTCATTCTCAGACTTTTTGTTGAGTCATAATCGGATATATGCCATTGCTTTTGTCTGCGTTTTAATTAGAAAAGCCTCGAAAATGACCCCATCCCTTTCCCTTTACCATCCATCGAAGTAGTCTTGCCCAAACAGCAATTATTATAAATACGTGGGCTTCCATTCGAGGCTATGTGGTAGCTCTTTAGAGCTTTCAACGAAGTGTTCATGCAAATGATTGTTTTCGTTTGATATTTATTGATTAACGGGACGATTAATTTTTGAGCGTAAATGAAAAAACTCTTAGTATGCTTAATAGTATGAATTGAATCAATAATTCTTCACTTCTATTCAAATAAATTTGAGTGCCTACAAATTATTTGCTTAATGAAGTAGTAACTCTTTTTCGAAACTAATAAAGGTAATTCCCATCTCGAACTCATCGTGTGCATTTGGAACAACGCATATGGGGCATCTTTATGAAGTGCTCATCAAATACTGTATGTTTGTTTAATTTTTCCTTTCATATTGTGAACTTGGAAGGAAGGGGGGGGAAGGATGAGAAGGGAAAGGAGAGGAGGAAGCAAGACCGAATTACCTTCAGTAAGCATGAGCAATAAGAAATTCCCAAGAAATTTAATCAGGAATTCACAGTAATCCAACAAGTCAACATTAAACTTACAGCTTGTAGTTTCTGATGTTCCTGGACAACCCAAACATGGCGGCTACGAGTCGAAAAATTCTCTGCAGCCAACAAGCGCACAGTAGAGCATCTCAAGAATGATATTCGTGCTACAGTTTTACCTATTCGGACCAAAAAGAATCACAGGCTGTCGAAAACGAAAAGCGTTTTTGCAGACATCTATGCTTGGCCATATACAAGCCAATTTCACAGACGCTCAAAAATTGGCAACGTAAGCAATGTGCTGAAGTTGGCTGATCTCGACAAACTCCTTCGACGGCACTAATAATCGCTTATGTTTACTAACGTTAACTTAACAAGATGGTATGCATTAACACAACAAAAATCCCTACTTTACAGCTGAAGTAACACACTTTGGAGCACAACGCCGCATAACTAAGATTTAATTAATTCTTTAACATTTACCAGGTTGCAGAAGATGAAGAATGAGTGATCACAATGCCATGCATTTTTTCGTAATTGTGGGCCCTGAGGAAATTTGACAATTAAGAGGAAATTTGATTTGTGGTTCTCAGTAATCAATTTAACCTCTGTTAACGCTATAAGTCGTTTTTTGGAGTCCATGATTACTCGAGTGTAACAGAAGCTATATCATTTTTGTTTTGCAAACGGCACTTAAATAATACATTCAATTCTTATCTAATGACGCTGATTCGAATATTTCGCTTTAATTTCTTCCATTTTTTTGCATTGTGTTTATCAGTTAGTTAGTTATTCGACGAAAACGCTAAACGTCGCATGCAAAGGGTGATCGTTTTGGATGGGATCTAACCGAACATAAAGCATATGTTTACCAAACAAGAATTAGCAAACTAGCGGTGTCAAGAACAAACATCTACCTTTCATCTGCTTAACCGTACTGCATAGATATGAGAATATCGACGTACTGGACATGAGGTGGGGACGCAAATTTCCTAAAACATGTGTCGTATCCTCGCCTTACCTCACGAGTAAGCTCACCCAAACCATTTGCAAAAATTGGCTGAAAAATTCACTTGCATTCAATGATTCACTTGCATTCAGCTTCGAATCGCTATTGTCATGCCGTTAAAAAGACATTTAAAAAACCCCTTTGAACGACCCTAGCCTTCGCCCTCTATCGAATACGCAAATGGCAGCACACTGTCTCCAACCATTTTGCAAACAAATATGAACGTTTTCCAGACAAATTTGTAATGGTATGTCCTTTAGACAAACCAGTTTCATAAACTACCATTAAATGACGAATATTTAAATTTCATCCAATCTGGCTGTCCGTAAAACTATTTAATCGAAGATTCGTTTTCGGTGATCTAGTTAACGCAGTATTCGTTCTACTTGATCAGTTGAAAATTCCTTCAAATTTCTATTCTTGTGGGGAAAGACGGCATAACTTCCTCCCCCTTCCCTCCCTCCTCCGCCCCACTCTTGGTCATTGAATTAGCTTCAAATTGGTGTGGGAGGTGAGCTATAGCGCATATTAGCTGTTCTCGAGTCGAAACTATGAGATAGATACGCATATGCGACGGATATACAGACACACAGACACGACGTCCACAATGCGTTTTGCATAAAAAGGGTAGCTGCTTCAGAAAATGCTGAACGCAACCGTTACTCTACTAAGCTGTGTGCATAGTAGCAACAGTAATGATGTTCGCATTTTTTGCCAAAATTCACTGCCGGCGCAGTTGCAACGAGAACATTCTGAAGCAATCCATGCAATATATCGACCCCTTTGCATCGTCCACTACAGATGAATCAAACGTTTTCGTTTCAATAAAAGGGAACGTCTGAGTTTCGTTGACAATAAAACAAAACAATGTAAGCGTTACATATCAACAAATTGAAATGAATTAACGTGCAAAATTTCCGAAATAAAAATTCGTAACAAAAAAAAATATCAAAGAGCAAAATTGATTGCCAACGACGCAAACGTAATCGGCTTGTAATTATTAATAGAAGGGCACAGACAACAGCACTCTCGTATGCGTGTCACTCAGCTGGAATTCGAATTGAAGGCACATTCACAGTAACACTTCAAACGTCATAAAAATTTTGCATAACGCAGAAGCCCGAAGGTAGTAGTAGTAGGCTCTATTATATCATGGTATAGAACAATACAAAACAGTACAGAGGTGTACAAGATGCCATGATAGTGTAGTATAAAAAAATCCCACTCAAAGCGGACGCCGACAAGCAAAATATATTTCTTTCAGACAAAAAGACTGCCCGCCGAGAATCATTGCAGGAAACGGGAGAAATTCTCCTGGTCTCTGAATGACTAGAAACGACCACTTCGAGTAATTGCGGTGGATGTGGAGAATGATCTCTGACTGCCAGCCCTCTTCCTCACGAAGACGCCGGCAGTACTTCATTCCCATGCGACCGGTAACCAATAAACACTTCAATAAGTATGAAAGCCAACGCACGTGACCTAATATCAACGTTCGCATACTCTTTCTTGGCTTCTGAGATTGGCATTCAACCTTTAGCCGCCCATGTTAGACATGACTTAATTTTACTTATTACTTATGACAATTCATACTTTCATTTTTTCTTATGACGGTGCCCAAGAGATAAAACTGACTATGGTTGTGAACATTGACATTGCGGTGGTCATGACTAATACGAGACTACTTTACTAAACATCATTATCTAATGATGGTGCTAGCCGTACTGCTTACGTTGCACCGTAGTCCAACGGTTTCAATCATCATTAGTTTCTCCTTCTGAAGTCTCTGAACAATTAATTCGTTTTGTACAACATGGCCATTCCATAATCACCCCTTTATTCGCACAACCTCCCAGTTGGCCGCCGATTTATAGACGGGGAAGGATACGAGTGCAAACACGCAGGCTCGCAACCACGAATTACCGTCGGACAGGCGCGAAAGGCACGACCGACAAATCCAAGCAGCCATACATTACTCCAGAATAAGGTATTGCATGAAAAAATAAAGGCATACTTGACCGTTCTACAGAACGCCTGGTCGATCCCGTGTACTCCCAGTCAATGCCAGAAAAAAATCCCCTAACATACGCCACTCATTGCATGTACGCCATTAACTGCGACAGCCAAGCTGCCCGTGTCAGTCAAAACTGCTCCGATGCGATGTGAAACGCTCGCATTCTGAAACCGAGCATCGGAGAAACGTGCAATCGTCATCACTAAATTACAGCTAACTTCACCCATTCCCACCATGCCAGCGAGTCGTGCTTACTCGAAAAAATCCGCTTTCCCGCTAAGCATATATCTAATTGAACAGTGGATCGTTGCCACTTATCAAATAGTTGCTCGAACGTATGCGTCGCGGACGGACCGGACATGACTGCACTGGCAACTCAACAAACCAAGCAGTTCAACGAATCTATTCATTCCCGATCGCGCAATGCAATCAATTGCATTGGTTTCTGAAAGCTGATAAGCGACTACAGCAACATAACGGAAGCTTTATTGAATTTCAAAAAAAAAAGAAAACTCACGAAGAACACAGTTATACGATGAAGCAATGAGACAGAAACACATCGTCCCATAAATATAACTGATCAACAACAGTCACTTCCAGTTTTCATCCTCACACAAGAACGAATATTTTTACGAACAGAGCGTAACCAACTAATTGTTCACACACAACAAAGCAACGCTCCTCAACTTAAAGAAGCATGAAGCGAAAAAAAAAGCTGACATTTGCTGAGGCGCGTTCATATATCAACACCTACTAAAACGCGGCGCAAGAGCGATGAAAATCGACTTGAAAATCACACCGAAACTTGAAACTTATCAACCAACCAAGCAGCACACAAGTTGCAATGGTCGCTTGAATACTTCTCTTTCTTTCCTCTTGTTGTGACAGCTGATGACTAGCAAAGCTTGCCCTAAACAGATCGCTTGCTGATCACCTGCAGCCACAAATAAATTAAAAATCTTAGAGAACATTGTGAAAATCGATTTAAAAATAGGCAAACAATAAACTTAGACTGAAATCAAAAACCAATGAACTGAAATCAAAAGTAAATCTTCATACTACTGTGCTTCACTTAAGACTATTAAAACACAACAACCAGCATAACCGTAAGGTTAGAAAAGCAAGCAACCCACCGTTCAGAATATATTAAATACGGATAAGGGAAATGCTGGAAGCATACGAAGTTTGATTAATATCAGCCTCAACTTACATATGCTCTTTCCCGTTGACACAGCTTCATACTATTCTGACTATTACTTTCTACCACACCAAACTTCTTCCAATAAAATAAAAGGCAACAACAATCGTCTTTCCCGCTTGAAAACTGCACAGGTCAGCCGCCATAAACTCACTGCGTAAGATAATTTAGCAGTCCTGATCCCCACAAAGTTTCTCTCAGTGACGCTATTAAAATAGTAAGTGTTTGCGGTTTTTGCACTGTACTGTACTTTACAGCATTTGCAAAAAAAAAAACAAAGTTCATATGTTTGATGGGGTTCATATCATTCTTCGAAAAATGTACAATGCATTCATAACAGAAAAAAAGTGATACGGTGATATCACTGCGTTAAACGCTTTTCTGCGTAACAATAAAGCATTGCGTTCAGGACGAAGCTGAGTGGAAGGTATATTCGCACTGTCTCTCCAAAATGTGAAGTAACTGATTTTTACTCTAGAAAAGGCGGCCGGTCGGATTGAAAAATTAAATCGCTGAAAATGCAGAGGAACAAGATCGACTTTTTGGATGCAGTTCAAAAGACCACCACCTTTGCCGTCTGACGCCAAAGAATTCAAATCGATACGGCCTAATATCGCCGTCCAAACGAACGCCCACCTTTGGAAAGGTGGAACTGTCGCACTGCAGGCCTGGAAAGAAAGGAACGAAAATCGAAAGTCCTTAGGAAGCAAAAAAAGAACATCACAAAAAGAATATCAGAAGGCATTTCGCAGACCAGAATAATACAATAATCCCGTATCAATATCAGGTCTTTGCAGGGTCGCATGAATATCTGGTTTTCACAAGGACGGGTGTCAGGTAACAACAGCCGGCGAGTAAAGAAATCATTCGATCGAATGCTACCTTCAGAAATGCTTGAGCATGCATAAGTCAAATATTCCGCAAAATTTCGTTCGCCTATTGTTTAAAAGTAAATCTGAATGTTTGAACGCTAAAAACAAACATGGTCAAAACAAAACCAGCTGGAAATGGACAACATCTCGAATACGTTTTCAGTCGGTTAGGGGGGGGGGGGGGGGGGGGGGGGGGGGGGGGGG
>JPKZ01000850.1:303868-323046 GCA_000803305.1 Toxocara canis
ACCTGGAAAGTGAACGAGAAGATGCAAACTGAAATCAAACGCCGCATGCCTCTACATTTCAGCAGCGCAAATATATCATTCAAATTTCATTAGCGACACATTCGCATTCCTTCACTGCTTTAACTTCACGCATTAAAACGCAAAGTCCGGAAAGGTTTAGAAAATACTCTTTGGATGTGAGTGCGATGCATAAGACCCGTATCGGGCGGTAGACAACAAACCGGATAATGAGGTTCGCTGTGGACAACACAGCCTTCTTTCATTGCAGAAATAGATATGTAAATACATAAAAGACAGCCAAGTGCAGTAAAGAGAAAGGTAACTTTTTGGAAATGAAACGATTAGTGAATGTCAAGTAAGACCAGTAACTGCGGTTAAGATATCCGTGAGTGGTAGATATGATAGTTCCTAAATAGGTGATGAGACTGCTAGAAGAGCAAGTACCGGATGGCAGACAGGTGCCTTAACTAGTTCAAAACATGTATACAAAAAACGATGACACTACCGTATGCCATACCAGTATCGAATAACTAACCGTTCTGCAACCTCATAACATCGCAACAAAGATAAGCACAGAAGTCTAGCCGGATTCGCGAATTTAAAAAATGCGACAAACAAAAACTCGGAAGAGAAGTGCTGCGTAAGCGTTAAGCCATACTATCGTTTACCACACCACTCCAATGCAATGCAAAAAAAAAAAATCCAAAACGATTCTCCCCAAGATTTCATTACTAAAAATGTGACATTTCGCACAGAAAATTTACAGCTTCCAGTGATAGCAAAGCGCGAATTAATACCTTTTGCTCGACTCTCAATCATTTTAAAAAATAAAAAATTAAATATAATGAATTCTGCTCTGCTGAACAGCTACCGAAACATTGCCAGCAACAGCACAGATCTATGTGAAGGGATCGTCTTGTTCTTTAAAAAAAAAATGAGAATGGCAGATTACGAAATGGAATTGAGGACTGCAAAAATGAGAACATTATCCCGCATGTAAAGTTTTACTCTAAGAAATCGACAATATTTTTTCAACCGCCGTTTGCTAAAGCTGAGAAATGTTTACGAACTCTAGCCGGTGTCATAACCTTCACGACGTCCATTGAGCACTCCATTTGAATGCAAGCGGTCGTTAAAATTCACTTCATCACTGCCCTATTACTGAACCAGTGAGCAACACATCATCAACGATTACGCAAATGAATTTGTGAGGAAGTCGAACTGTGACCCGATCCACCACTTAGCGCAGCAAACTACCTCAAACATTACAAGTCGAAAACTTCGACACAATCGTATTCGCGGTTGCCTTGATTTAAACGCGATCGTCCAATCCCTCCCCCAAGCCAAGACTGAGCATATCCTCCCCTCCTCCAGCAATTCACGACAGCAGAGCACGCAAACCAACCACCCAACGGCCAATATGCTGCATCAATCCCTCTCATGTGAACGCAACGCATCGCTGTTGCGTATTTATACGCCGCACTCGCGTCACGTCATTCAATTTTTGAATTGTTATAAAGATCATTCCGATGTTCAATTCAGATACGGTGGTGGCGGAAATTCAAAAAGCAGACGATTGCCAAATTTGCTGCTTGTTTCAGTTCAAGTTGTTGACGGAAGTCCCGTGCTGTCTAGATGAGTCCGGTCTATCTAGGCTCATTTGAATGGGTCTAGATGAGATCGATGTGATATAATATTCGCCGTATTATATTCCATGTGGGCTCTTCTTCGGTGGCGACAGCTAGACAGTCGTATAGTGCAAATCGAGCAAAATAAAACAGCATCCAGTGACGTGAAAACTAGGAAAAAATAAAACTACACTACGTTTGTGTCGAGCAATAACAGTTCTAAACAAGAATCCGAAGGTGTTTAACATCGGCGAATATCGACAGTGCAAATAATTGTGCTGCAAATGCTTGCAAGGATTCGTAGTGAAAATCTGAACAGACCACATTCGTACCACAGTGTCCTATAATTCCTATGAGAGTAGCTAATCGTTCGATTGCACCCTTAGCTTTGAAAGTTATCATCAGACGTTGTCATCAGCAGCTTACGCGAAGACCCCGAGGAGAGGGGGATGGTTAAGCGAAGAAGGGGGAATGGTAGATGGATTTTTACTTTTCTGCAAAATTATCACTAACGACAGAGAATTCAAGAATTATGATTCGAAACATGAGCAGCGCAAAAAACTTACTCAGACAGCTTCTAAGCGATTCTTAACCGTTTTCGACTTGGATATGCGAGGTGGCTGTCATAAAAGTATTTAAAAGTTTCGAAAATTTGCCAACAACTTCCAAAAAGACGAGCAAATGCGGGTGCATAGTCGGCCTCCCACCTTTAGCTTATGCCAACGATTATCGCTTTCAACAGTGTGCTGATGCGCTAACAAACTTGAGAATTCCGATATATTCGAAGCTGAGAACTTTTCATTTCATAGCTGTAGCAAACTTGCCTTAGTGAAGCGTATTGTAATGGCGTGTTATCCATGCCTGATATAGCATATCTGTTTTTCTGCCCGTTGATTTCATTTCTAGAGCCGTTGAAGCTATACGAAAGTCTCGACTAACAAGGGAATGGTAGATGGATTGGTAGAGTACTTGGCAAATTCTGTAAACTATAAGATAGTTTGTATGTTCAATGAGCTTACTAAATAAGCAAAAAATTTATATGACGAAAAGATACGGATGACGTACTGTTGAAAATAAAATCATTCCTGATCGAAAATGTTTAACGCAGTGTTTGCAAGCATCACAGCGGCGATCCGGATAAGTGAAAGTGGTAATAGTAAAGAGTAAAGTCTTTATTAACCGAGGCAAGTTAAAGAACGATGAGACCATAGAAACGAACAAATTAAGAGGAAATAAAACAAACGATCCCTATAATCAAACAAATCTCTCAACTGAAAATATCATCATAGATTTTTCCGTGATCGAGATGTTTCCAATCTTGAACGACTTCTACAAAGAAAAGAATTTTAAACTGAAGTTAAAAGCTGAACCTGACTTAAACAGTTGAAGGCTATGTGCTCATGATAAATTACGTCGCTTAGAAAAGCGGATCATTGAAACAAATGCTACATTAGAGTAACCGTTAAAAATTTTGAATCATAATGTGCGATCGGAATGTGAGATCGAATGCGACGGTACGCTGATTGTAGGCTGAAAATGCTCGGCGAGTTGCTTAATGCGGATCGTGCGGACACGCAAAAATGTTTTGAAATATTATTTCCGTAAAGTTTCCCAGCATCTGAACTTCCGATCTAAAAAGCGTTAATCAAACTGATGCAACTAATCATCCTGATTCGAACTCAAGCGGAAAAATCCCGCGGGTCCTACTCAAAATGTAGACTTTTTTGGTATAATCTACATCCTATCGTCACACTTCTAAAACATCAGGCCTAGAAAAGATTCATTAGTGAAAGGTTGATAACAACGATCTGATCACCTGCAATTGAAATTTTCTTTATCTGTGGTCAATTTATGAAATTACCTGGCCTGGTGAGTTTAGCCCTCAAAGTGAATGTCTTGCTAGCCCATTGGCGCCCATTCGGACATTGTTTCTATATGCGGTACCTCTGGTAATTGTTTAGCCAGTGCTAACCTCACGGCATTTCTTATATTTCAACTACAAATAACTTTTCCTACAATAACACCAGGCAGCGAATTAACATATCACGTGAAGCTGTGATCGTTGTAGTTGGATAAAATCCACGAGTGGAGTTGCACGACGCGAGAATTGCGCGAAAGTTTAGAGATCACTCAAAAGAGTTTAAGTTTTCAAGACGCTTTCACAAAATAGATGTTTATTCATTTGCAAGTGGTAAACGAGGAAAACACATAAAGATCAAAGAAATGAATATTGGCATGTGGGTTGAAGTGGGAAAGAAGCAATGAAACAAAACGAAAGAAGCCTGCAGAAGAGAACATAAAAGAAATGAAACGAAACAAAAGAAACCAAGAAGATACGCACAAATGGTCTATTAAGTTGCGAGTCAATCGTAACTGAATGAGATCATGCAATAACTGTTTTTTTCACAGCATTTCAGCTGTTTTTTCATATGCAAAATTCCACTTTTTACCCTCAATTTTTGAGTAGCTCTCTAATGGCCGTATAACTCTTGCTCGATAAAAGAAAGTTGCAGAATCTGAGAGATGATAAGTACTTTTTAGGATGCACTACAAAGGCCAATATATTCACAGGATATAACTTATGATTGAGTGGAAAATTGTCAAGTTTTGCAACTTCTTCAAAATCGTCGTTGGGTTTTGCCGCTTACTTGCTGACATTTTTCTGGTAACTAGGGAGCTCCACTTCATACTGAAAAAAAAAATGTTGCCATAAATGTGCGTAACAGCTTGAACGATCATTACGAACCGAAATATCAAATTTCACTGTGGTAACATCGGTGGTTTATCCGTTGAAACGATCGCACAAAAACACATTCTACAGATGTACACATTGGCGTGCATCGTGTTTTTTTCCCTGCGATGAAACGCACACAAAAGCAACATTTTTTAACTCAAAAAAAAATCACCTTCCTAGATAAAGCAGAGATCAAGTTTTCATGAATGATGAGTGATAAATCGCTTCATATCAAGCCGGCACCATTCCAAACTGGAAAGTGCTTTAGCTTAGAGTAGCGCTACGCATTCATCATTTCCATCAGAGCACTTGTGAGCCTTAGTTGTTATGTGCTTTAGCGAATATGTGTTTTGTAGAGCGCATTATGACGGCATTATGTTGGCGCGTATGCATGTGTGTGTGTCTGTGTGTGTCAGTCTGCTTGGTAATGCCGACTTGACATGCACCAAAGCGGGAGCCATGAAGTCTGACGAGCATAATTAATCTTTCGAATCACCTTCTATACCCATTTTCAAACCAACTGACCAACCCTGAAAAGGATTATGTCATCTAAATGGATTCAAAAATTTGCACGCATTTTACAAGCATATTCGATCTGTTCGAGGGTGTAATGGCGAGTCTTTAGCACAGGATTTACATGAGCGGTCGGATCGGATGAAATTTGAAATTTGTGTATTTGCGAGCGACTTACGAAATCAGCACGTCTGGTGGATGTGTTGTCATAGCGCATATCGGGCAGGTTTTCTGGCACACGTTCGCATATGTCAGAAATTCAATAACCTTTTGTCACATTTTTTTTCAGCGTTCTAGAGCGATCGTTCCGTTCTTAAACTATTCTTTTCTTGTTCCAAAACATCGACCATTAGATGAGAAGGACAGCAGAAATATACCAAAGTAGACGGCACTCTCGACAAGATTCTCATTTGCTTGCCGTCAGGGGAGAAGAACATTTGCGGGAACCCGGCAGGAGGTAAAAAAAATGACAGAAACATCACCAGTGATTTCAACGATGTAATCTTCTTTCTCTGTGACCCAATCACAGATGTATCACAGTGTATATTGAACATCGTGTGGAATTCGTTTTCGGTTCTCTCTCGCATTGCACGTTCCAGCAAACGAATCGATAGCGAAACGGTGATCATATTTTTTGATTGAAATCCTCATCCACATTCAGCAGACACCGTGATCCGATTGTCTTCCTTCGATTTCTTATCGTCTGGAACTTTATTGATCGTTTTTAATCAATGATCACAACTTTTTTCTTCTAGCCACTCGAATGCAGTCAGTCGCTAGATTTCGTAACTACGCGAGACAGTGCAGTCGTTTTGGTTGTAACAGAAAAAATCAAATGATCACCGGAAATGGCTTCGTTGGCACGAAAAAAAGAGGTGAGGGACGATTTAATGCTCTTGGTGACATGCCACAAAATCGTGGGATTGCGGGTGTTTCGTTTTTATCATTTTGCACGAATAAACATTTCAGCATTGCAACCTTTGCACCATTGCGAATTTTGAATTGTTGTGATTTTCTTCTTTTAAATGTTTTTTACTGAAGTGATTCGCACTCATCATTTTTCGAAAACCAATTTAGCCGTGACAAAATTGCCATCAAAAATTTGAAACAATTAAATCATATTATGCAAAATTATATTCAGATAGTTTTCTTGAATGTCATCGTACCGATGCGTTCCTTTACAAAATGCAATTATTAACAACACTTTTGTTGATCGTCATAGAACATACGTGTTTCCTGCACTACTTTGATTATATAATTTGCTTTATTTTTTTTCTTTTAGCAGAAATCTTTCAAAGTAAAAGGATAATAGAAACGATTTCCCCTATTCTATCGATATGCAATACAAATCAAATGATTTATCTGCACAGCAGAAATAACATAGCTTCAAATTCCGTACAGTATAGTATATTTTGTGAAGCATGAAAGATTGTTGAATTAAATATCTGTAAAGGATTCAGAAACGATGAAAAACTGAATTCGATTAACTAGCTTCTCATTGTTCCCTTTCTACTTCTTTGCTTTTGTTCCCCTCCATAATTCGGAACACATAACGGATGTTCTCTGTAGAGTACTATTAAGATTAAAAAGAGAACGCTGAATAAGTCGTTCCAGTGGTATGAGTTTTGTGTTGGTGAGATTGTTTTTCTCACAAAACATTTCGAAAGTGGTGACGGTTTGGTTAAGAGAGTTGCTATAGACTGAGGCAGTGTGCGGCAGCTGGTGTTCTGTGCATTCGACAGGTTTCCGTCAACCACTCAGTCGTTCCGATACCACGATCACTAATGCACGTAAGTCGTTAATTTATAGGCCAACTTCCAGACTCATTTTGAAATCGTTAAACTTTTTTGAGACTTTCTCTAAATTAATTCTCTACCTAAATTAATTCACTTTCGCCTTAAATTCTCTTCGATTATTTCCTATTTCAAACCACTGGTTTTTTATCACTATTCTTTATTCCGTTCGTAGTATACATATACTCCTTTTCTATACTGTAGTATGCGAAAATAACGAAGTCCATGACGTTGCATATTGAAGAAGACGATAACCGAATCACTATCAATTATTAACATTCACTGAAAGTTGTTTTGAATGATTTTAAAGGATTAGTAAGTTTAGCAGATAGCTGGCTCATAAGATATTTGGCAGTTATCTGTTCTTAATGAGTTTTGCGTACTTATTATCTCTTCTGAATTAGCTTTGCATATCTTTGCTACGTGAATGATGCATGTCACTGTGCTGATCGTTTGGCCAGCATTAACAAACGACTGATGAACCGATTGTCAGTTGATTTTCTTAATCAATGGAATTTTTAAAGTTATTTTTACAGATTATCTGACGTTCATCAAATGAGTACTTCATTATAATAGGAAAAAAGGGTTCGGAATAAAATACTTTTTCAACTTTTATATTTTTCAAATTCTTTTTTAAAAGATTGTAGTCTTTTTTCAAATTTGACTTTCCCGACACTTTTCAAAATTCGCTTCGAATTTTCTTTTTATAGACTGTTGAAGATGTCACATTTGTTTAGGAACAACTTTTTCGTAGAAAAAAACGCAAAAATGGTAAACCTTCTGCCACGTTCCCTATTCGATACGTTCTTTTATTTCTTTGTCCCCCCAGTTCGATCGCTATTTGATATAAAAGCGATTTTCCAGGTTATTTTCAGTTCTGTTCCTCTCCATTTTAATTTTGTAATATTCATCGCGTTTATCTGAAATCCTATTCATTCGGTATCGCTGATCCTTACAAACGAACAAAATAACGCCAATTTAATCGCCCATTTTACGCTCTCCTTTGTAAACCTCGAGATTTTATTTTTATTATTTTGCTTGCTTTCAACAAAAACATTTGTTTGCATTAAAGTGAAGCATTGACTCGATTATAGCTGTTGTTTCTTTTGTGATCTAATCGGCTTAGTGTAGTTGCGAATGTGTTCACCATTTTTTCAGTGTTGCTCAAATGGAAACTTGTGAAGGATTACCAGTGAGGGATTCTCGATTGGTTTGGGCCCTGTCCTCTGTTAGCTTCAACTTTTTTCGATTTCTTCTTTAAGCAAGCACTCCACATATTTGTACTCACGTAGAACTATATCCGAGTTAACCGCTTTTTCATATGTTTAAAAGGCGATCCTAACCGGTACTCGCTGGTGCTTGTACAAAATACATTATGAATAACCTAATGGTCGTGTGAAAATCAGCAGAGTTTCGGTATGCGTCTGTCTAATTCTATCTTCAACATCCGAATATTATGATTTTTTTTGTTTGAAATTATACCATAAACCAGCGCGGACACTGCTTTACAAAAATGCACGTTTTAAATTAATTTAATTGTAAACATTCTTTTTTCGGTCCCACAAAAGAACTAACTTTACCTTGCATCTAGATGTTTGGAAATCAGTACTTGCTGGACCGGTAAACTATAAATGGGCATTATTGAGTAGTTATTGAACAGTACTTCGATTGCCTCGATTAGAGTGAGCGAGAAGAGAGCGGTGATCCCTACAATCCTTCAGGCGATTTCACAGAATCTCAAAGAGAATAATCCTGAAAAGCAGAAAATAAAATAGTCCAAAAAAATCGACGATTATTTTCATATATTCCATGTCAAGAGGAAATTGATATTCAAGGCTACATAAAAATGAAACTTCATTACGGTAGATATGATTTTTTACCCGAGATGATGAGAAATAATACAAAAAAAATGTGAAAAGCAGCAAAAATGTGAAACCTCCAGAATTCGAAATTTAAACGAATATTGATGCGCTTGGTGTGCCTATTAAGTTCATTCACATATTTGCTATTAGAGGGTAATCTAGTGAGTGCAAATGTTCTCATTAACGTACGCAAACACAAATGGTTAATATTTGACACTCAACAAAACCACTCAAGTGTGTAAGGTAGCGTTTTCGCGACAGAAAAAATAACGAAGAAAAAAACTTTGCTGAATAACATTCGCCTTGTTCGGCTCAACCTAATTACTTAATCTAGGATCGCTGTTGTTTCGTGGTGTTTATCGGAGTAGAAAGCTTGATTTCTTTGGCATTTTATTTCCTACCTATAAAGTTCTTTTTGCATCTAGAAACAACTATTAGGCAGCTAACGTAGGTGACAACACTCAACTTTATTTTAGAAATTTTGCGCTTGAATCACTATAATACATCTATGACTCATTTTGCTTATAGTAAATTCTTTTATTTATTTATTCTTCGAAAAAAGAAAAAGTTTATGATGCAAGCAATGAGTCAGCGAATTTATGGATCGCAGAGTGAATCCATTCGTCGTTAGATTACCAAATTCTTGTCATTTTTACCACTTTATGTGCGATATCCTACTTAAGAGTGATTTTTTAAGAAACATTAAATCTAAATTCAGTCTTCAATTTTGGATGAAATAATTCGAATTTTGCAGTCATTTTGTTTACTTTTGCCGAAGTAAGAAGCATTCAAGAAGCGGCAAACGAATCCACAAAGATGATAGTTCGACTTCTCGATATTCTCGTCTTTTTGGTAAGCTTTAAGAAACCTTACAACGTTGTCACCTTCTAGACAGTCTAATTAATGCTTTGTAAGAATTTATATTTGTCGTTGACGAGAAGGAATTTTTTTAACTTAACTTTTTGTTGCTGCTTCTGCAGCTTACTGATTTAGAAAAAATGATGTGAAAATTTATAGCAGCAGGGGATGAAGCAGTTGGTGCTGATCGAATTGAGGAGAACTAAACAAAGATTGAAACGGTCAAGATATCCGCATTTTGTTTTTGAAAAAGAAAAAGATCCATTCGTAGCACAGTTGCACTGCATAGGTGGAGAGAGGGAGTGAGGGATTGGATAATACGTAGCATAGGGGGCATCAACTTATAAAAATACCCATGAGAAATATATGCCATTTTTCAGCTAACTGTTGTGCATTGTAATTGCGAAGAGCGTTGCGGAAGCGATTACGGTTGTTGGTTGGTTAATCTTTTTCCTCTAGCCTGAAATTGCTTACACACGCGAAATACCGATTTCATTTTACCGCTTTTGGCCTGTATGGCCATAAGCATTATGGCCTTATGGCCTTCTGCAAGTACGACAGCTTGTTGCCATAATTAAGGCAAAATTACGCTTCGAAGTGAACGCATTTTCAACAGCAAATTTGTGCGAGAATGGATCCACATCTTCCACTTTAAAATTGCGTGCGAGTATTGGAGAGCTCTTCAGCCGAACTGAACTTTGGTCAGCGTATTTCTGCTTCTAGCTTTCCTCTATAAAGCAACGCAATTGATCTGGTGCGAGCAAGAAAAAAGCTTTGCTGTGAACAATTCAACAAACGTTATTGCACGTTGCATATGCAACGATTTGCAACATTTGAATGAAGAATTCTTTGAGATCCTGCAAGCTGACTAGAATATATCACTCCCAAACCTAACTTTAATGAGTTCGCATTTGTAAAGCGCATTATGGTGGCCTCATATTTGTGCGTTCAAATGTGAGCGTTCTAATTTCCAGGAGACAACTTGAGGGGACAGTGAAGCAAGAGTTATGAAATGTTTTAATGAACTCAGCATCCAAAGATTGCCTCATGCGCACAATTTTAAGTAAGCACAGGACAACTTTAGTTAAAGGTGCTTACTGGTTTAAAAAAAAATTGCACGCACTTTTTTTCCAGTTGATCTGATCGACGAAACGCAGGATCGAAAAACAACTGAAGCACTCGAACTTATAGATTCACTCTGAGTTGTAGTATAAGAGCAGATGAACCAAGAACCTCAAGAAGCTCACAGTAACATGTTTTATTGTAGAGCAAACAAAATTGCGCTCATTAAAAAGGCAGCGAAGAATGAGAAGAGAAATCATTTGTTTGGCCCGCCACCATTTTAAACTTTTAAATGCTCATCGTTGGCGAGTTGCTGTTGAAAATAGTAAACATATAAAATTAACCACTTAGACGTGCTGTCGATAATCGTCTAGAAAATGTTCTTTGTAGAAGTCGTCCATGCAATCGGTATTTTAACATTTTGTAATTTTGCTCTTTTCCTTTGCGGCCAGAAGTGTATATGGGACTCTATAGCACAACACTGCTGCACCACCGATATGTCCTACTATACTGAAAACGGTGCAGCGCCATTGTACGTTAATATGATGCACTTTTCATCTACAACGGAAGAATAGCAATCGGCAACTTCGTCTTTTTTGTTGCAGGCTACTTCGAGCAAGCTACTTCAGTGCAAGCTACAAGCTACTGCAAGCTACTTCGTCTTTCACGTAGTTTCGCATTGCTTGCAAACATGTTTTCGCAGTAGGAGTTACTCGTAAAAGAGCACATAAAACTTCTTGAAGGGTTCAGAGTAATAGGATTTACATTGAAATGCTGAAGGGAAACTGTTGTGTCCGAGCGATTCGAGGTGAATAAGGTTTGGTTCGGCGATTCGGCGATCAAATGCACATTTCTGAGCGAAGCTACCTTTTAATTGGCAGGTCATACTTTTTTGGTTTAAAAACCCTTGAAATGCGAAAATGGCTCTCAAAAACTTTTTTTGAAACTTGACAGGTTTTTTGAATTTTTTTTTCAAAATTTTCAATGGTTTAGAGTGCTTTAGAGCCGCCAGCTGTGACTCATTCCTCAAAAATCCAAAAATTATCCGTCGACTCTTCTTGTCTCCATAGCGAGATGAGGATTGATCACGATTCGTACTTCGCTTTCAAGACGAAAAAAATACGTAAGCAATGTTGATGCTGCATATTTGTTTTATTTTCATAAATGAGTGCGTTTTAGGTTCGTTCCACCAGGATGTATTGCAAGTGAGTGTGCCGCGTCAATTCGATGGACGGTTAACGAAACAATTTTTCGTCTGCAAATTGATGCTTCCCTAGAAGATGTTCGACAGCACAATATGGGCGCCTATGTTGCACTTGGTTTTTCGGATGATAATAGAATGGTAAATTTTTGTCAATAGAAAAAAATCAGAAAATTTGTAAAACCTTTACCAAAATGTACAATGTCCTTTGCATGTTTATGTCGAACCGAATCGAATCGAATCGAATCTTTTATTTCGTCGATAGGCAAGGACTACCCTTGCTACAGTGCAAAGATAACACAAAGAGATGCATTTGTAGGAAGTCGCTTATGTGCATATCCGTTTATCGATCTGTCCAGCAGCTCGAATTCAGAATTCAGTATTGTTTGAGTTATGAAAAGTTTGCTATAATCTGTGCCCCAGCATCACCTCAGGCTTAGTCCTGAAGTTGCAACCACCCAAAAGCCATAATAAGATTCATCGATGTGGGAATTGCACTGTCGGCCAGAACAGTTGAGCTTTGAACTGTCATTGTTTGTGTCCTGTTTGCTGAAATAGCAAATCTGGCGGCATTGGCAAAGTGCATTTCGTGCCACTCCCAGCGCGCACTACCACTTGTCGTTCTGGAAGGAAGGGGTATTTTAACACCATTAATGAGTTCCAGATGGATTCCAAATTAATTTCCTATTAGAAGAGCACTTCTCTCGCTTGGGATGAGCCATCATTTGTTGCCAGAGACCGAGGCATGAAATAAGACAGGGCATCGAGTTGAACAACTGAAGATCTCCATATGGTTGAAGGAGAACGTTAGCTTCGCTATAGCATCGTTTTATCCGCTTTTCTAATAGGTAGGCATGGTAAATGGAGTTTGACTAATTCTTATATACAGTTTCGCTTTGAGCTTTCCACTTTCATTCGTTGTAGTATTGAGTATTCTGTGTGAGTTGATTTCATAGCTCACATATGTAATAAAGTTGATCGCTGTTTATCACATAGTCTGAGGCCGTAGCGTATAGAAAGCGCGTATACATATACATACACCGCATACCTTACGCAGGGTGCTCGAGCTATATGCATAAAAATATTCAACGCAGCTTACGTTTCAGATCTGCTACGATGCCTTTTATCTTCTTATACTACTCATTAGCGGTATAAAAATCAACAAGCTTGTAGCATATTTTAGTTAAAGCATTTTGAACATGTTTATGGAAAGTTTCTCTGCACGCATTTCAATTCGTTCATATAATTTTATGATTTCCATAAAACGTTATCAGTATCAGCGCGGATTGCTGTTTATGTCGCGGCCAACGCGAACGATCAACAGAATCTTTGATGAGCGAAGAAAGCTAACGAATACTTCGAGCGTCATTTTTAGTAATTACCTGTTTAATCCGACACGAAAAGCCGCGGATTAGATTCGGTGTGGATCTGCACATTTATTGAATTTGTAAAGGAGCTAAGTTTTTGCAACATATCAAATTATCCAACGTATTTCCGAGAGTTTATCGCTAGATTTCACATCATCAAACCGATAAGTGATACAGTGAATTCAGGGTGAGGATACTGTAATTGAATGTGTCTACGATGGCAAAGAAAATGTGCGCCCTTTTGTGTCCTACAATGACGGACTTCACAATGCACAACTGCATGCGGTAAGTCAACGACATCACTGTTTTGTTTAGAAAGCTCTACCTATTGACTAGGTAGGATTTTCATTAATGAACTTAACCTTCAGACGTTCTCATCGTCCAAAAAAAAATGCAGCTTCAGTCCCACGAAGTAGCATTTGCAAAGCGCATTATAGCGGAATCGTATTAATGAGGGCATCGATATGGTAATTTTAAGTCACGAATTAGTGGAGCTAGAGTTACGGTATTATGACTGACTAGCGTACGCCTCACAGTGACTGCTATACTAATTTTCATACCGATGCATGTAGTTCCACATGAAATATCCGCACTACAACACGTATAGAATTCGGCGTATGAAGTTTAGCAAACGTATTTCAAACGGTTGGTTTCATAGCCAAGTTTCTGTACAATTAAATGTCCGTTCCGCACTAGCAGTTCACTATTATCGATCTATGCTCATTGGTGAGCAATTATTCGATCGGCTGGCTTGAGGGGCGGCACTGTCAAAGAGCATATCATGCCAATCTTCGTACGTATTAACATTTTTACCTCTTTTATGATCGATAGAAGTGTGCCAGTTTTTGTGGGTTGTTTTTTTTTTCGTGATGCTGCTTTCAGAGTTTAAAATGTCACTTTGTTTTAGCAGTTGTAGTCGTTTAGTGCCGAACAAGTTCCTCCTATGAAAAAGCAGTCACTGAAACGAAAATACAGCCCGCGCTAATTTTTACTGATAATTAAGCAATGGTTTTTTCTCATAGTCGTAACAAAATTACCGCTGAAGAGTTGCGCACATTGAACGACAAGAAACGATAAGCAGAAGTGGCGTTTTCCACTTGTGGAATGCCTTTAGTTATCGTGGACAGGAGGAAAACTGCATCGACAACATGTGAAGTTTTTGCAACTAAATTGCTCTTTGCACGTGCAGTTGAAATTGATGTCATATTGTGAATACAAAGAAACTCGAAAAGATACGATCATGTTAATGATGTGAGCAATGTTAGGGCAACTCGTCATCTTCGAAGATGACAGGTGTTGGAAGGTAGCGTGCGTGATGTGCCATTTGATCCCATGCCCTAAATTTCCTTTCCATGATAAGTCAATAGTGGCAGAACGATTGTTCCTTCAAGCCACATACGACACTCTTACTGAAAGTTGGCTGTTCTCGCGGCCACGTGGCGCATGAGAGCGCCAGTGATTGAAATAGACGGAATCGTCGAACGCTACTTTTCTGTGAATTATTGCCTCGATAACGCTCAAGTACTTAGTCCTCTATGCTTTCGATGCTAAAATTCTATTTGCATCCCATCGACTGGGCATACGCTTCGCATGAACTGAACGGAAGTATGTATGTACATATATATATGTACATACATACTTCCGAGTTTACCGCATATCTAACGCTCATGACATTTTAGTCCACCTCATCGCAGATGCAGTAAAAAGGGCTGTTCGTGTCTACGTTCGTTGAACGTTGCTTTACTGGATCTGCATTTCATGCAAAATAAGTTTTGGCTCGGCAATAAATACCATATTTCTGCCTTTTACAGTACACGAGCTTGGCGCTCATACATATCACTTGAAGTAACATATAACCCCTTTCTCTCAGAGATGTTTTATAGGCGAGTGAGCTGCTAATCTTGGATGCAAATTTCTCGGTTTTTGAAAACAAAATTTTTTGTGATATCGAATTAGACTTCGGGCAACACGCATTGCTGAACGATGTCGACAAACAAAAGGTAAATTTTCATGAAAATTTAACGCCTTCTTTCGATGATACGGGGGAAGCTTGTGTTGATAAGTTCTATCTACGTGCTTGTATATGCATGTGAAAGCATCTTCGAACTCCGTTGGAAGGGTCTCATAATTTCTGTGCCTTCCGATGTTCGGCGCTTATTTGGTGACTTCCTCATCTCTCTCTAACTGCATTTCGCCCCCAGATGAAAAGAAGGAGCAATGGTCGAGCTATGAGGTCCATGCACGACCCCCCACCTTTGTGTGTGGTATTGAGGGGTGGAGTGGAAAGTTTAAAAATCTATAAACTGCCACTGCGGCGTTTCCTACGAATGCAGCTGGAACTGATCCTGCCCCTTCTATGCGTTTATTTCTGTACTGAGGATGGGGGGAAGGCGATGAGGACGGGAGTAGGGCAGATGTATCTCGGGCGAGAGGAAGAGAGAAAAACTAACGAATCGCAACAGTACCGTTTTTCCGAACCGAATAGAAATGGATCGCCATCATTGATCTTAAATTTCCCTCCACCTCGTACTCTTTAATACAGCATGCAGATCGTTTCCATTCTGAATTGCGCAAACTTCTTGCGGTCAAAGGGATAATCTCTCATGCCTCGACACGCTTTATGAATGTCGTTAAGGTTAACGTTTAACTGAAACGCTGCAATATGATAGCTGGTTGCAATGAACTGTAATATATAACAATATTGTGATTTGCAACAGCAAGTATATATCTCTTACTACAGTGCGATCAGCGTGTACACTAGGTAATCTCTGTTGCATAAGAACACCTATGAACAGCACCGTGCAACATTAATACCTTAAGGTTATCGCCCTTTTAAAAATATTATTTGAAAGACGATCATGATGCTAATTTTACAATTCGGCCAAATCCAAAGTGAATGTAATCATCACTCAATTCTTTGGTAAATATGATTTATTTTTGAATGTTCGCCTTGAAAAGAGGACTTACTAAACATATCTTACAAGAACCTTCCATTTCTGTTTTCGCTCATAAATATTTATAGGCTGCAAAATGCATTAAATTGCTATATTTCACTAAGTAGGCGTGAGATTTATTCATATAAAACACGTTTCTAGGTACGCGATGTGCTTTCGGAGCCGTTCTTCTTGCAGTTAGCTCGTGGTGTTGCTGATCCCTATAGTAAGTTCGTTATTCAATAAGGCCAATGAGCTGTGAGCGCATTTAAGAGGAAAAGTTTCATCCGCATTCGCTAAGCGACAGTAACATGAATTAACCGCAATATTCACTATGCGTTTGCAGTTTTGTTTAAATACTGTTTGACGGGATATAGAATTGATATGGACCTGGACATGTTAATGAAATTATGGGATTAATATGGAATTAAATGAATATGATGGAATTAACGGAATATGAGTTTGTCGATTATTTATTCAACATCGACAACTGATTGTTACCAAAGTAAGTGGGAACGCTAAAAAGTCTGTCGCAAAATGGATCACCCATTCATCGGACCAGGCGATTTTTTAAATTTTTTCGCAACTGATGAACGCCCAAATTTTACCTCAGCACCTAATCACCCATGCAAATTTTCCTGTAGTGATTCGTTTTTGTACGATCCAGTAAATGAAGGATACAACCTAATCGGCCGAAATGTGAGCCATTTTAACGGATTCAGGTTCCACCGGCGTCAATCAGTTGTATTGAGAATGAATTAAAGAGTGTGATGCTAAGATGTATATTATACCTGCCAAATTTCACTTATTCTACCTTCAGTGGTTCTTATTACGGAACTACCGAACAGAGAGAGACATACTTATACACATGTGTAGACACTGAAACGACTCCATTACATTGAGCTTCGCAAGTTGCGAATTTGCGAAAGCGCATAATAAGCTCGCTTATAACCAAACAGCCGCTGTGCAAATTACGTCATGTAGGCCACAATATTAGCTCGGTGTATGATGTTTGGCTTCGCATGAAAGACCGTGCATGATTCGAATGTGCTGTTTTGAATGCTTTCTGCTACGTTGATGCGTATATCATGTTCTATTTGTAATCTGAAAACAAAACTCTAATTCGAGCGGAAATATTTCTATCGAAACCAAAACTGATCACATGTTTGATTAGCGTTTGTAATTATATGCGTTATTATTCTTTATTTTTGAAATGTTTCTTTTGTTTGAGCGTTTGCTAAGAAGAAACACTCCCTTTGGGATGGTTCACTTTATCCGTGGACATCATCGAAACCGATTGCATTGCGCAGCATTTCAAATCGTTACGATTCGGCTGAAGATGCAACTCAGTCGGTCACATTCATATCCCGAAATCTCACCTATGTCTTGGTTACCCTTCATAGTAAGTACTATATACGTATTGAATGATTAACTAATTTATAAGTTTTCATCAAATTAAATTATTATTTTGTGAAGTTTTTTTAAACGAAACAATTGCTTTCTTGGTCGCTTCTGACGTATTACGGAAGAACTCGAAACGAATATTTTTTTTTCTTCTATCAAACGAGACTAGCCAGCCAATGCTTCTATTTACAGAAGCAATATCAGAACGAATTAGAAATGTGCAAGCTTTCAGCAGAATGCAAATTTATAGGCTTAATGATGCTTTGGGCTTGGTGGTTTCTCGCTTCGAATGCAATACTTTTGGCGCGATACTGTAGACTCGCATGGCCATCGACCCAGCTCTGTGGTGCCACCGTTTGGTTCCAAGTGAGCCATAATTCTGAACATGTATATACAAATTCAGAAAACACATCCGCCGTTCAGAAATTATTTAAGCATGAAATTTGTTGCATTGTGATTTCACTGCAGCAGGTTACTTTTAACTTGAAATTCCATACCTCTCCCAATGTTTTTTGAAATAAAATTTGCATGAAAAGATGCGCATATACATTGCATATTTATTGATACAAATGGTGAACGATTTCATCGCAATATGACTTAGAAATTTGAAAAGCGCAAATAAATGTCACTTATCATATAGTATACTTTAAAAATAATTGGTACGAACAGAACGCACATTTCGTAAAGTGCAACGAAAATTATAGCCTCAGTTAGAGGTAGGGCATGAAATTTCAAGTATCACATGTGTTTCCAAACATTTCGCAATATGTAGCTGTCGGACCTTAATTTCTTAAACATTCTTTGATTAATCTTTGAATTCATAGGCCAAAATTCGATCACTGGAGTGCGGAACTATTGCGAAATTAGTCGTGTTTGGTTTTCAGATTCATCGCAACTTCATGGTTTTATCGGTAGGCATACAAGTTGTCGCATTTTTGTTCATAATTACGCAAGCTGGCTTCTCGTTCTACTTCTGGTGCACAATGCAATGCACCATGGAGGTGAGGTTTTCGTACATTGCTGCACTATTACCAATCGGCGAAGTAAGCTGTAAATGAACTGGTTTTCTCGTAAGCATGCTAAAAAAAAGCAATTTTTTTCAGTAAAAGTGTCAGTCTCTGGAAAACCTCGTGAGTAGTCATAGTCTTAAGGAGGCTGCAGTTAAGAAGTTGTGCTGAAAAAATACTACACCTGTTTTATTCATACACGTAAATCTTCAAACCAATATCGCTTCTCAAAGAGGATTTCTTTTTCTGTAAACGCTTCATCGAATGTTTCAGTTTCATGCATTATTTTGCTCGCTATAAGAAGTACTGCGTTTTCTTAGCTGAGGCGACTGCGTTTTCTTAGCTGATAAGAACCAGTCGATAACTCTTTGACCTTGATCGACTACATAAAACATCAGTGACACTTTTGATCTTGGTGGCAGAAATCGCTTAAAGTGAACGAGTTAAGCACTTTTCGAAGCCTACACATACGTGGACGGGTCTAATTGCATTTGGCCTTGCCCTCTTTCAACCGTTTTTCGCATGGATAAGGCCAAGTGGTATTTCTAAATGGAGGTATGCGTTCAACTGTCTGCACTGGTTAATTGGCATGACGTCATTTATAGTCGCGTGTAAGTTCAATTATTTATTTTCATCTTTTAGTCATTATTACTGAATGAGTGGATCTAACGTGCAACGTACTCCGGACGGGCACTGATTTACTATATGAGGTAGAACTTTATTAGGGGATATTTCATTGTGTGCTGCATTTGAATGACGTAAAACTCGTAGCAAATTTGTAGAACGACTGTGGGACAAGGGGCGTCGCGGTCAGTG
>JPKZ01000852.1:0-24273 GCA_000803305.1 Toxocara canis
AGCAATAAATGATTAATTGGAAGATTAAGCAATAAATGATTAACAATTGCCACAAGCATGTGACAAATACAAAAAAGCTCTTTTTAACAAAAAGAACCTAAAAAGACTAATTGACAAGATTAATTCGTCATAACGAGATAGAAGCCGGAGTAAGACATTCAGGTGTTACCTTAGGTGGTAGATTTGGCCAACTTCAGGATCGACAACTATAGACGAAGATTTGCTGTCTTCCATTTTATTCACGACATGAGCGACCGCGACTTTGATCTTTTCAGGTAGAAGTATCATCTGAAATCGAAGCAAACATTTACGATCGAACTGAAAAGCTGCACATATGAAATGAGTAGTTATGAGGAAAAACCTCTCTGTACTTCAAAAAACTGAATGTTGTATTGGTCTTGATATGTTTTATGAGCTTTGACGAATTCGCATTTGTAAAGCATGGCGCTTGAAGTATACGTGTTCAAGTATTGTGTCTGTTTGTTTGTCTAGTACTTTTTGCATGATTACAGCTAAGGCAAGAGGGATGAACACTATTAGAACAAATTCTGCACACTACGTTCACTTCCAACATCCAATTTCAAACTCTTTCAGTGAACACCACGGGGAAAATGTAGTCCTTGAAGCGACATAAAGTAAATGCAGTTCCAAATCGGTAGGGTTGTAATTTTTTCCGCAGAAAACGAACATTTAGTGAAAGATTTGGATAGCAGTCAGGCAAGCTGAAATATGAACCTAAATTGTTTGAGCGAATTTTCATTATTTCAAGGCAAACAACGACTTATACCATTTCGTTCTAGAGTCTTTTAAATCACATACTTCGAACAAAGCCTTCAGAAGTGATGCCGTTTGAAGTTTTCTGAGTGCGACGGAAGTGGGACTGATTGGTTGCATTTTTTTGCTCACCCAAAGTTAGATAGTTCGAGAACTAGCTAACTTTGAGTTAGCATGAGCTCAATTAAGCTTATTAACTTGAGAAAGCAGTAATATCTCCAGGAGTTTACCATTTATTTGATGTGCTTGAAAGTGGGAAAGATTGCTCGAAAGATGTAAGGGAAGTGGGGGAAGGGGACGGGGGAGGCGGGGGCATAGAGGGAAAGAGTGGGAAGGGTAGGATATTTTATTCAAAGCAACATGTAACAAAGAAAAACTGTTCGAACGTGCATATTAAACCTGCTTTGGACATTTGTCCGACTGCCCAAGTGATATTCTCCAGCATAATTTCACGGTGTATATCGAATTTTAGCATCATTGGATGAGTTACATTCTCCCATTCATTCTGAAACGATTTCACTTACGAAAATTATGATAACAATAAGCGCCTCTCATATACTGTGTCTCTTTCTATGCGATCAGAACAGTGTTTCGATTTTGTTTATGCGTTTTAAAAAATTTTAATCTTTTTTCCACAACCGTTTGCTATGATCGGTTCATTTGCATAAATCATGAGCAACATCTCTCGAGTGAACAAGGTGAAGGTGAGGAGGTTAAAGGTTGCAGCTAAAACGTTATGTTTTCGCTGCTGGTGACTTTATGGTTTTAGAAGAAAGTGTAATCCAAAGACGAGCACTCCAACAAATACAGTCCTTGAGGTGTGTGCTTGTGAAGCGTTACACCCTTGTCTGTATTATAACTTATAGAATATTGGGTAAGATGAAATTCTACGGTAGAGTATAATGTTTGTCAATACTCATAAATTGTTGAACATGTGTCTAAAATGGTATCCCTTTCGTTGGTGGGACGTTTTTTTTTCTTCTAAAGGATGCGATCGGCATCCCTCAAGCAGCGCAAGCAACTCATCAAGCGGTTAGAAAATAAGTTGGTCGAGATACAAGTCCCATTTTTCGACTTATTATATATTTGGTTAACAGACTGCATTGCTCGGCAAGACAGCCACTTCAATGTTTTGCCGTAATACGCAGTTTGCATTCTGTGCAGTGGTAGTCTTCAATGTAAATGAGCATGGTCAAAGCGCTTATGCAGTGCCGCCGACGGACAAAGACTACAAATGCTTACAGGAAAAGTGCCATAAGAGCTTCGAAAAATAACGGCTCCAGCATCCGGTGATGCAACCACCAACTCGTTCACTGTTTCAAGCAAAGTTGAGTTAGCTCGGATAACAAACATTTCGTCGAGATCGGTCGATGCTACGTACCTTGCTTGACCTCGAGCACGAAGCAGGCAATCGTTGATGGCTATAATTTGCTGAAATTGAATACAATGTTAAAACAGGATCATGCAGTGGCCAATTCTTGCATGAATAGAAATTCTTTGACGCTCAACAATATTAAACCTGTTAGACGCCTTTTATTATGGCAAGTCAACAATGATCAAAAGTGAAGCGATCGTCCGCTCGTTATCGTAGATAGATTGCGCTTCGTATCAGTTAGTGCTGCACGGGCACATCTGCTAGCAGTAACTAGAAAGGCACAAAGAAGTGCGGCAAGAATACAGAATTGCACAATAGCACGGTATACCATCAACTGGAATATCTGTATTTTGCAAAACGAATTAACGTTTGTCGGTAAAAGAAACGTCCTCTCTTGTTTTCTTATAAATTACTATTAAGCACCGCTTTGATGTTGCTCAGCAGTCACTGAACTGGATGTGTTGCAGCAATAACTGAATTGTTTATGCACATAATTATTTCGCCTTCGATGTTACAGAACTTTGCAAATGTAACATATAGAAGGTACAAGTATGTAGCAAATTGCCTCAAAAGAAAATTTCGGAAGACCGGAGTGGATACCTGTCACAAGGGGATAGTAAAGAACGGAATGCGGTGAGGGGGATCGAGCTTATAACTACATCGCTATCCCCTCGTCACAAACACTGTCGCATCAAAAACTCCTAATTCTTGCATGAAATGAGTTTCAACGACACATTACCGCCTATTAGAGTTCAATGGCCAGCAGCACCTACAACCTTTAGCGGTTGTAGCCAGTTCATTCCCGTGGAAGCTGTGAACATCCTATCCTTTCAGGTGACTATTCTTAGATTCCTAAAATTCTCGCTTCTTTCCTTTGATTCTTTTTGAGCGTCAGTTGCTACAAGTGGAATTTACTTAGCGTTCTTCATAATCGGGCGTGCCGCGTCAACTGAACGACCCATTTCAAATTTTTTTTTGTTGTTGTTAATTTTTGCACTATAGTTTTATCAACTAAGATTACACCGTTCCATGCTACGAAATGTTGAGTGAGATGGAAAGCACGCATTTGCGTTCTCTGTGAGGCCGCCTCTTGATCGACAAACCTCTCCAAGGTAAATTTGGCCATTGGGATCGTCTTGAGGTGTAGTATTGGTTGCAATTGGTAGTAGACCCCAATGAACGCGTTCCACGTCAATATGCACATCGTTCTCGTAGATTCGCAGCATTGCATCGAATTCCTCTGAAGACGATTGAAGAATAATGAAGAATTTCGTCGCACCATGAGCGATCCAAGCCTTAAAAATTATTTTAAACTTTTGCACATCTCTGTAATACATTCTAACACAAACGGTGAACTTAAATATTGTCAGATGATTGTTTTTGGCTACAAAAGTGATAAATTTGCTAAGCGAAGCACCTCTACGAAATAAGTGCAATCTGCTCGAAAGCCCATTTCCCCCTACGTCGTTCAACATCCAGCAAAGCAACGCGCTCATAGAATCTGTCAGACTACTTGACAATATGGCAACCAGTTTGAAAAAGACTCTTGCATCGTTTACGAGAGCAGAAGGAGGCCAGTACGTAGTCATTGAAGCTTACTATGCTCCCAGACAGCAGCTGAGCTCATATGGACAAGACGAAAAGTCTTCTGCCTACTTTGTACTGTAATGAATTTAACTTTGCGACAACTTCAAAAATTGTGACAAATTCTTCTTCGTCATCGTTTCAGTTGTACACTGTTAACATTTGCTCAAAGTTATGAAACTTCCCACATCTATCAGACCGATTGAATTTTTGAATATGGCAATACCTCCATAAAGCGGACTAGTTGTGTCCAGTCGGTCACTTGAACTAGCGGACCAACACATACAGCCAGCTTGTGCGTTGCTTTTCGATCTTCGCTGATCCTCGAGTCAATCAGTTGCAGAGGTACCAAATTATGTTTCACGTCCGCATAGCCAATTTGCAATGTTGTATTACCAGCCAAGATCTCTTCCACTATTCGTTTTGGAATTCTCACATTTCCATACCGACCCGAGTATGCACAGCTGAAATTATATCTATAGAGTTTCATAACAATACTCAAAAAGTATTTGCTATAAGGCTGTCTAACATATGAGCGTATTATATTTCGATCAGGTACGTTTCCGAATGGTTAAACATACAGCGATGTCAAGACATCCCTTCTTCATGCGAAAAATAAAGAAAACATCATCCGAATGTAAATATTGGATACCTGCGAACGATCACCCATCGATCATCGCAACTTTGAAGTAGTTCGTGTTGGACTGGCATAGAAATGTGTTCACCTGCATAAATCCTCAAAGCGGGGAACGATTCACAGACAGTAAGCATAGTCATCCTGACCATTTCATCAGTAATGAGATATGCGTTCATAATAAATACCTGAAAATTGAAGCAACCTTGCCTACATTGCTTTTTCTTATCACGTATACATTACTAATCATTTGCTTAATTTGCATTTGCGGTTTTTTCAGGAAGCGTAAAAAAAGATGCCAAGATAAAAGCACACTGATACCACACTGATATTAAACCCTTATTAAAACGCAATAGACTCTACCAGCAAAATGTTAGTTTTTTCTCGTACAGGTATCCGAAGAATTCGCAAATTATTACCCACATAATGTATTGCGGTGATTGAGCAAAATTATCTAGCTTTGCTATGCAACTATTTGTGCTTTGGTTTATTTGAAAATAAGATCGATATTACCAACTGCATTATTTTTGCGCTATTCCCGAATGGCTTATGGGAAATGAGTGCATCAGTGCAAATGTTTATCAATTAACAGAAACGTTAATTTTCTTAGGAATAGAGAATTTCAGTGTAATATAAAATGCTATGAAGGTTTGTACAATACTTTGGAAGACGGGAGTCTTACAAAATTTTCACTATATAAATACAAAAATGAAAACTGCACATAGAGAGATTACCGAACGCCTGTTTATGCGCAAATGAAAAAGAGTAGAGCAAATGCTCTGTATACCATCTATGAGCATTCGTAAGAATTTGATCCTAGAAAACTTATGATCGGTAACCTCGTGCATAAATAGGTGTAAGAATTTGTTTACGTTGAATGCGTCATCCATCCGCTTGACATCGGAGTACTTTTGGTTGAGTGGAACCATTTTCATGTTTGTATTCATTTCAAGTTGTTGCAACACTAACAATGATGCTGATAGAATAAACACTGCTAGGAACAAGCCTCGCTTCTGTCCACGCATTGCTGCAATGGTACACTAGAACACTTAATTCCACAAATTCTTTCATACGATTCCGTCACTCCGAATGCCATACTGATTGCGAAGAAACAAACACGACTTGCCATATCCATTTCTAGCTAAACTCCAACTGGTTATATCATTGCTGCTCGAACACTAAACGCCTACATGAATGCGGGGGCTCCTGCTGCAATCGAACCGGCATATACACCTTAGTGAAACAATGGGCTTAATTGGGGAAATGACAATTAGGAGCGGGAAGAGTAGTAGGGGGAGGTGGGGATGGGAGGGGGGAAGGGAGATTCTGTTCCAACAAATGCGGTAGATCGTTCATGAAACTTACTCATTTCGCAATGCATTTGATATCATGCCATTAATGTGCGAAGCTGATTTAATTTTTTTTACCGCCTTCCTCTTGACATGCACAGATATATAACACTTAAAAATAGCAAGGTTTTCCTAGTTGTTCAAATTCGAATGGCACCTCATATTGATGACCTGCCCTCTCATACCCTCATCCATTCCATGCCTTCGCAACAGCCTACTTAGCCCCTTTTCGTTTCAGTCTTTCTCAAAACGGTCCCACATACTCGTAATCCGCATGATTTTACTCAAGACTAAACAGTAATTCTTCTAATATTCATACTTGCACAACGGATGATAAGATCCACAAAATGCAAACGACTTTCTTTCAAAGGCGATAGCAGTGGAAACGAGGGCAGTTACTGATAATAACTTCCAACAACATACTTTTTGCACGTTTGATTACCGTTACAGCCACTGAGCAACAAATAAATCATTTCAAAGAATCACTATAAGATAACTGACTGCATTTTTATTTTCTCCACTCCACTGCTCACCATTTTTTATTGGTTTTTAGAAATAAATGGCAACAAAGACGTACGGCATTCAGCGCACAACATGTGGTTCACCTATATTAGTGCGTAAATCGTAGCGCTGTTAATGTAGACAAACGGAGTCTTGTGCAATTCCTCAACAAACGTCTGTATTTTCTGTTGGGAAAGGTCGGAAGTCTTAGAGAAAGTTGTGCAGAAAATGATAGCGGCTAAGCAATTTCGATTATAGCCTAATTAACCGAAATTTTCGTTTAGTGCATTCGC
The DNA here is from genome assembly GCA_000803305.1 of Toxocara canis. Lineage (NCBI taxonomy): Eukaryota > Metazoa > Nematoda > Chromadorea > Rhabditida > Toxocaridae > Toxocara > Toxocara canis. The sequence continues at coordinate 6,511 of JPKZ01000852.1, forward strand.
ATCTTTTCAGTTTTTATCAAAAATTTCGTAGCCGCAGTACTGCTTGATGTTTGCAGAGTTCTACGATACTGAGACTAAATTCTGCTCTCGCAACTGAATTTGCGCGCATTTATTCCCCTTACAAGGTTTTTCCGTTTAATTCTTCCCCACGTGCCATAAGTCATTCACAGTTCATAAAAAGTTCGTAAATTTTTAAAATAACTCTCACAGTACCACGAACTATAAACTCTTTTCAAGTCATATTTCACAACGGTTCGTATTCATTCCTCAAACAGATGTACCGGTAAATTAACGCAAGAATTTTCAGTCATGACTACTCCATAATGTGCTTCCGCTGCTGTACAATGTGCAAAAACACCACATTCAAGCCATTCAATCTTTGATCTGCTGAAAACATCACCGCCATGCGTTGATGTCCTGTACATCTCAAACTGCGAAACATATTCTTTCAGGTTGGCAAGAACCAACTAATCGAAACTGTTTCAGTTGTCGGCTTCTAAAGTATCAAGGCTAGTCTATCTCAATGATTCTCACACATTTCATCGATAAAAGGCGCCCATATATCTTTCACAAAGCCGAGTAAAGAATAAGGAAAAAAACATACTGAACTCGGTGCAGCTGGAAGTTATCAATAAACATCTTACATAATATTTATAGGATCACAACCAGCTGCAAAGCGGGATCAGTGGAATCATCTCAGAGTGCAGACTGAATCTGGCAGGATATGCCGAATTATGAGAAGGAGTCGATGTAGAAAGAAGGTTAAATGCCCCGAAAAAGATTGTGCAGATATCGCCACGTCGTCTTAATATATAGATAAAGGCGTGCCGGCTGAATAATTACTGAAACCATTTGACCTAGCAGGGCAAACTGAACTGCTCTGAGTAACGTGAACCGGATTACTATCAAAAAACGCTTGGTCAAGAACAAGAGAAAGTCCTCGAGTAACTAAAGAATCACTCAGTCTTTTTAGGCACTTGGACAGAAACACCAGCTCTCGCGCATGGTTCATGGTGTTCTGGGCATTAAGTGGGGAACGATGGAGTGCGCGTCGCACAATCGCAAAATACAAGAAACGTGATCATCCTTTCGATAACAATCATTTCCGATCAAGTTCTGTTGCAAAACAAACACGCAATAATGGGCATTTTTGGCCGTTATGAAATTGCATTATGGCACTTCGCTCGAAATGTGTTGAATTTTTGGGAATTGAAAACTTTTAATCATTGTTGTCCTCATTTACGATTTCTAATGGAGTGAGAGTGTACCAGCTGAATTTATCATTGCACTCCTTGCAAATCTCAACTGTTTACCATCAACGTATAAACGGACTGCAAGTTTTGATCTATAAGGTCTGGCACATACTTTTGAACTAAGCAGGAAACGAGACTAGCTCTCTGACGGGATCTATGTTTTCCTTCCAACCAGTGGTCGATGGTGCTAGCGAGAAAGCGGAAGGTGAGGGAAGCGGACGATATGTCATGCAGCTTTCTTCTCGAATCAATGTTTGTTCATTTCTACGAGATATTTCACTGGCATCATTTAGAAATCATAAAGTCACCATAATGCTGGCGGCCAGCTTAATACTTAGCTAGTGCACAATAGCTTTTCTACTTACAGGAAATACTGTAACGAGAATGGCAATTCATAAATTCACATACTTTCGATTACTGAAGAAAAGTTGCTATAGTGTGAGAGCTAACCTAAAACAAACGCACAACGCGCACTTCATATTAAGTGAACACACAATTGCAATGATCAAGGAGACGCGAAAATCAGAAGCTTTTTAACTGTTACCACAAATATGCATGTGAACGACGAATTTTTCTTTTGCTCACTGTATCACTATTGATCATTATCATCACTGCATCATTATTGATCATTATTGATCACCAATGAGAAAATCCACTTTGATAGGAAGCGATTATTAACATGCTCATTACACTAAAAGCTTTATAAGAGTACTGCTGAACCTTCGATTATATGGCCAGCTCCTCCACAATAGTTCAGTGGTGAAGCTGTCTTTTTTTTAGAGAATTCATTTTTCTTCGAGAAAAATTGGTTCCGTATCGCTACTATCAGATAAACATAACACATAAATGTTATCAATAAATCATTCTATTTTTGGTCTTTCCTTGTGCATTTGTACTATGAAACGCTGAAGATTGTATATACCGCAGGGTATGATATATGCAAAGGTGGAAGTATGGAATTCCAAGGTTTGTGCGGTTTCTTCCCAAGTATTTGCTGAAGGAGAAGATGAAAGCGGAATTGAAAAAGTATAAAAATGACAGTAGGAAATACGAATAGAGCCGTTGAAAATTGTCTCCCCTCTTTCGCTGTCCTTCTGATATCTTTTCTCAACTCTTCTTGGATTTCTGTGATTTTTTGCGAATAAAAACTCTCCGGTGCTTTCCAGTATGAAAGCGGTCATTTTTACATTCGTTTATACGTTTCTAAAAAAATGATGCGACATTATTCAAACATTTTATTGCTTAAAAATAGCTCCATGATGCAAATCAAACATTCGAATGAGGAAAGCGTTTCGGTACATGAGTGTAGCTATGGCCAGAATTGTTGAAAGTTGTCTGAAATTGGTCGATAAGGCACCTCACGAGGAGCCTGCCATGGGGGCCACACGGGGGAGATTGCACAACTGTAGTGCCTGACGCTTGATTTATTATCGATAGGTGTTTAGCTTATATAGTTTTTTGTTTTGGATTTTATATATATATATGTATATATATATATATATATATACATATATATAGTTTTTTCCCCAGCTTTACCTTTCCCAACCACTTCCCTTATTTATTTCTAAAATTCATTTTTTGGGCTTTACATTTTAGAATGTATTGTGCAAATCGACGTCTGCAAATAAATGACGTAAAGGGATTAATTTCCCACAGGAGGATATCTTACATGGATGATTGCTCAGAATATATATTTCTCGAGAAGAAGATAGTTTTGGGAAGGCAAGCATGGAACTTCCAGGAAATGGGTGCCAGGAATTCTTATCTCATGATCAAATCAACCTATCACCGCACAGCTTGAGCTTAACGTCACTGTTTGATCGGGGGTTGAGGAGAAAAGTTTGTGTGTTGCACATTGTTGCTCATTCGTTTTTCGAGCGTTTATCACACGCTGTAAGCTCGATCGCAGTTAGTTCTTGTCGTTTCATTTTAGTTTCTTTCGGGCTTATGAAAGATGTTCGTTGGAAACTCAGACGAACGAGTTTATTTTCGTATTGGATGTACTGCAGTTGAGCGATCGGATAGCAAACAACTGTTGATGACGTGCACATAGTTCGGTTTTTATCGTATGTACGCTTTAGCATCATTGCCCTCAGAGCTACATTTTGAACTGCTGCTGTGTACAGATCGCCTCCTTCTCAAAATGTTCTATGCCCGCAGAGTGCGACCGGCGAGTCAGTGGAATGAATATAATGATCCCAATGTATACTGCTTCATCCATAGCCCGTTAAATCACTTCTTAACTCAACCAAGCCTTTTTTTATTTAGAAATTAAAAATTTTCATTTTTTTCGAAATGTCATAGTTGATGAATCGAGTGGTAGTTAAGTATGGATGTTAAGAGGAAATATATTTAGCTGCTATCTCAAATACTTTTCACGAAAGGCTTTTTCTATGAAAACATCACAATTTTGTTCTGAAAGAAAACCAGAGTACTTGTTTATTCGGATTTGGGTCAAGTACTGATTGAAAGAGGATTCACGTCAACTACGTTAGCATTTGAACTGAACTTTTAACGTTCGTTTGTCTCGCAACTTTTGCACATTCCCGCAGCCCATTTGAGCGCAGTCCACTATGAAATGCAGAGCTGGAATGTCCACTTCAAGAGTTGTACGTAACGCAGTCTGCAAGCGGTGCTTCTCCGTGTCGAGCCGCACATCGATCAACTTCAAGGTATCTTCTTTAGTAAAACTGGTAAAGAATGATCGTGAAATTTATATAATTTCTTTCAACCTCTAGCATGCATGTTGGCCTACTTAAATTTCCATCATATTCTACTTTGGCGAAAAGTGCGGTTGATTTGCAGTGGTTTGGAGATCACCACCTTTCTCGACCACAGTAAAGTAAGTTGTTGACATTGATATCGAGTTAGTACGCGTCACAAAACTGGTTACCTTTTATAGCCAAAGGTTCAGCCGCTGCTGTGCAGGAAAAAAATGGTAAATTGCGTAGAGCACTCAACTTCCTCTACACCCGTACTTTGATGCTAGACTTGCCAAACAACATCTGTTGTGGGTTTGAATGATGTTCTTTGGGAAGAAGCCTGTGAAGTAAATTCATGAGGTCCATTGCTGACGAAACGATGGACCGTTATGGTAGCTATCCTGCTCCCAAACTTATCTATCGGCTACCTGTACTTCCCAATGAGCTCCCGTTTCTATTATTGAATGCTTCTCTAAGCAGCAGATGAAGCAGCAAATCGGATCTCTCCACACTAATTTGTTTTCAAAAGTCCCAAATTCTTATTCTGAAATCTGCTTTCCCGTTCAGTTCCACTTTCACGAGCCCTTCGCAAGTGGAGTCTACAAACGAATATTGCAGGGCTATGATGTGATGCCTCCTCACCCAAATAATATAATATTTGAGGAGCGAGAGTATTGACAGTGGCAATCTCTTTTTTTTAAATGAAGCACTTCCTATCATTGCGAAAGCATACATTGAATCGCATATTTCTATTTTTTTTTCGGAGGCAACGTTTTCTTTATAGGATTAAAGGAGGAGGAGAAGTATTTGTTAAATAGAAATGAGCGCCTTTCAAACATCTTTTCTATTCAGATTCCTTGAAATTTTAAACACGTTACACGCCATGTATGTAATATAGATTAAATCAATCGTTCCTCGAGAGTACGTTTGCCACAGGTCTCACTTCTGAGTATCCAAAATAACTGCAAAACATACCAACTAGAGTCATGCGTTCCTCTTTCCTTTTTTTTTCTGCTGTATGATGGAGACCGGTTTGGCGAATCTTCAATGCACATCGCTCTTACATATCTAAATTGGTTGAGGGACTCAGAGATAGCGACTCCAAAAATAGTGGGGTCGTTTGGTATTCCATACGGCTAGAAAGCGGGTTTCCTGCTGGTCTAAAAACCTCTTGTCTGTTTTGATTAGTTCGTCGTCTGATTAGTTCATTTTCTTTTTAGATTGAAAAGAAACATTGTATTACTTTATAATATTTTCATCTCATCATTGAACACTTAAGCGGATATTTGAGTTTTTTGTGGTGTAAGTGCATCGCTTGGTATAGAGAAACTGGTTAGCCCTCTCTAACAGTGCTCACTATAGTAGCGACTCGATTGTTGTAGTGGTTATAATAAGAATAATTGCTACAAGTTGTGCTCAACTGTACAAAGTTCCAGTTAGATTTCTGCGACAATATGCGAATAGTGAGCTGACATCTAAAGAGTTGGCAGCACTTAAACTTGTCGAGCAAGAATACGCATATGTTGGTTCCGAGCCAATTGAAGTGGCAGTTTTCTTGTTGTTGTTCGCCCTCACCTAGAAAGAAAAAATACTGGTAAGAAACGGAAAGTTTGCTGTCATATACGCTGATAAACTGGCGGAATTTTAAAAAGTTTCGTAGCAAGTCACAGTTCAAAGAACACCTCAATTTGGAATAGCCATTGCCAAAAAGTTGTAAACTATTGAATTGTTTCCGAAGGTATCAATAATTTTTTGACGCAATAAAAAAATAAGGGAAATTCTCGGCTTTTCGCAGGTAACTTTTCGTTGAACTTGGGAAAAAAATATCCGTGAGAGATCGTTCTTTGAACTGTGACTTGTAACCTGCAAAATGCCGAGGCAGTTTGAGTTCGAACGTAGTATGCCGTTGACTGATATTCCGATTTGGGGAAAATGATTCTGCTTAAACCCAACGTTTGCCGAGCTCCATTTTGGTACGCGAAGATGATTTTGATCTCAATTCTCGGTCCGCTGCTGCAAAATGCTGCCAACTCGGCAGAGTAGAGCCGATTCACACGTGAAAAATGATCGCCAAAAGTTCAAGCCAGCTGTCCAACTAGCAATCGGTTTCAAGCTTTTTTTGCACAATCGAACACTGACCTTCCCTCATCTTACCAATGTGCACCCAGCAGTTGTTTTCTTGAATGGTTGCTTGGAAGGAGAGACTGGAGTATGGAAAAGTGAACTATGGGGAAAATATCAAGAAATGTTCGTTGTGCTCCTCTTTTATTCTCAGCTCCCACAAAACATCTGACGGGGAAATTTCATTGCTTGCCACAGTAGCTCGGGCTTTCGGATAAACGATTAGGTTATAAATGCTGATGAGTTCACTTTTAGTGTAATTTTTAGTGTAACTTAGTTCACATCCATTTAGCTAGAAACAATTTTCGACTCAAAACACTCCGTCAGGTATCCTTTAACGTAACAAGTCAACTCCACCACTTTCTTCTTTCCTTTAAAGTTTCTTTACAGGTTCACATTGCAATACGGTTGAGAGTCTTGATTCGTATATTTTCCACCTGAAGCAACATTTGCGTTACCCTTGCAGCATGTTAAATTGTCTTTTACAGCTCATATTCTCAAGGAATAGAGCTGCTTCAAAGAAAAATTGTCACGAAGTGGACGTGACCGATGCATTTGGTAAATGTTGCATAAACGAGGTGCAGAACCTCACTCAAACAATCCATGGAATGCGGTCCAAATTTCTTTTGCCAAAAAAAAATGACTTAAGGCAAGAAGATTTGAAAGAAAAATCCCTTGCTACAATCTTTCAAGTGAATGCTGGGAACGCGTTCTCGGATGCTGAGAACGATTTGCTGATTATTAGAGCTACTCATTAACCGGATCGGTTTCATAAGCTGCTCACAAGTGACAAAAGTTCGAATTTCGGTTCTTACTATAACAACAGTTTCACAATTTATCCTCCTCGACTGCTTTTGCAAGTCTACTTAACAAGACTGGTTCATCTCTTTGACTGTTCGACTGGCTATCAGTTTGATCGATAAAGGCGCAGAAAAAATTTCGGCCGGTTTATGCAAAGCTTTTGCTGCTTTGAGGTGTGCGCCTTTTTCTGCGAGGACCAATGAACTAGCATGAAACCGGGTACAGGAGGCGATCACGGAGTGTGAATTCAAAGCATCAAGTTTCATTATTCTAGCTCCAGATGTTCTCTAATTCAACTTAACTGGCCGACAGACAGTTACAACAGACACAGACGCACAGATATAATGCTGCCATGAGGCATCTCGCAAACTGAGAACTGCAAAAGCTTGTGAAAACTGCATGAGGATGCCGACTTGAACACAAACACTTTGCTGAAGCAAAAACTTTTTGATGCGTGAAAGAAAGAATTGAGAAGAAGATTTTATTATTAATCCCAAACCAAGCAGCGGAAAGTTTGATTGTATTCTTGTCCGTTCATTAAGCTGGAGATCATTAACGCTTGATCTTACATGCGATTAGCTCCTCATCTTTTCCGGTTACTTGATTTTTGTAGTGCCTGCTAAGATGCTAAAATTGTTCGGAATTTCCCAATCATCGACTGATATCGGTAATACGGGATTTCTGATATCCTCCAAATTACGCTCAGGTCCCCTCAAGTGAACTTTACCAAGGTTCTACAAAATATGGCCGGATGCGGTACGTATTTTGCTCGATGCCATTTCCATGTTGATTCGTTCAATCTGATCAACTTCTATATTCACAAAGAAGCCGTCCTGTTTTGCTCTATGTAATTTAAACGCCATTAGAAACCCTCATGAAGTACTAACGGGCTCTTGGACGAAAATGGCGCTCAACAAATTCCGTTCTGTTCAATGTTAAAACTTGGCGATTGTGATCGGAGTAGGCGTATGTTTTCTGGATGTCCTGGAAAATAGCAGTTAAAACATGCCGTTGGCATCACTGAAAATTTGCAAACGAAATTCTCTCACACAAAAGTTTCAACTGAGTCCTCCTTCATGCTGCCACTCATGGAATAACAACCATCAAAGACCGATGGGCCTTACATGCAACAGATAAAACTGGATTCATCTACTTCCATAGTGTTTATAGCATGCTCTTGCTAGGACTTGTGTAATGTGAACCATGGCAACGATAAGCGCACAGAATTCATACTCCTGAAATGGCCTTTAGCTATTAACTAGCAGCGTGCCTCTGACTTATTGTTCCTAGAAGTCAATTCGTAGCACCGTTCGCCATGAGAACTGCTGCTGCCCGAACTTGGCGATGTACGCGGCTTCTTATTCACACTTCATTTCCTCCTTCCGTTTTCGTGCATCTTTTTTCAGCAAAAACCACCTTAGCAGGAGAAGTTCCACACATCCTCATCCTCTTTTGGAAGTATTGACAGCCTGCAAATTTTTTACATAGCATCCAGGGTTGGTAAACCTTTGCGATATGACGCATAAATTTCAACCTAAAGAATATGACTGTTTAGGATGTTGTCATAGTTGGTGCGGCTCGAACACCTGTGGGATCGTTTCGATCTGCGTTCGCCAACACTCCGGTTACTGTTTTAGGGTCGGCCGCATTAAAAGGAGCAATCAAAAATGCGAAATTGGAGCCATCTCAAGTTCAAGAGGTTCATTTTCATAATCTTACTCTATCTCAATGCATCTTTCTTACTGCGTCAGTAATTGTTTTCTCTTTTTACGACTAGCGAACGTAAAGTTATGTGATCTGATGCAGTGAGACTTACGCGTTTCAAGGCTTTAGAGGGACGGAAATCGATAGAGACGGAGGAATTTCGGTTAAAATTTCAAATTTTTGTCAACTCTTCAGGAAAATCAAGAACGATTTGTGGAAGCGCATTTCTTTGATTGTACAGGTTTCATAGATGATTCTTCCCCAATAATTTTCCAGTCATAAATCTTTCTTACAATCTTTCTTACAGTTACCTGCGTTTGATTACTGATATATTGAGAATCCTGGTTTAATTTCGTTTAACTCACCAAAAACTTCCTATTATTTTCTTCTTACTTTTCATAGTTTTCTTCGCCTCCAGAAGATGCTTTTGAAGCGCATGCATGGTGACGCCCTTCAAGAAAATTCAGTCATAAAGTGCTGACGGTAGGTTATGGTCTAGTTCATTTTCGCCAACTAGCTGCGCAACGAAGTCCAAGCTAAAAAACTGTGCAATGCAGTCCAAGCTAAAAAAAAAAAAACTTTTTCTGAATGCTAACGGTCTGCTTAGTATGCGAAGATTTTGAGAATGAAGATTGGTAGTGCGTCAGTGGGGTGCAGCATTTACTGATTTGATTGATCGGCATGTCTGAAGTTTCAAACATATGTGAATGCTAACATCCGAAATAGGGTAAGAACGTGATCAGAGGGTCGAGTGGTGTTTTGCAAACTACAGTAACTCATTGCTTTGATCATTTCAAAAGGCAGAACTTTGCAGCACGTTTGGTAGATGGAAGACGAGGTTCTGTCGTTTATTCACAAAACACATTCGCGGATCTTATGGAAATTAAATTTATCACCACCTGTAGCGTAAAGCTCAATGTCACCTCAAAACAACAAATCTTCTCAGTAACTGTACCAGTTTTAATACTTTAAGAGGACCTCTTCTAACCACAAATTAGTTGGCGATCGCTTGTACCCATAAATTACTGTATCTATTCGCAGAAAACTAAGAAATCTTCTATTGTAATCGGAGCGTTGTCGTGATTGCAGGCGAACTTCCATAGAACGGATTTTTGGCGGGATGATTCACTTTAATTTATGCCGAGAATGAGATAGATAGTAGGACTGGGCAATTTGTAGCGCTGAATTTTATGGACTACTATGAATTTACAGGTATTCTTCGGCATCTCTGTTCCCTCCGATTGTGGACAGGCTCCAGCTCGTCAAGCTGTACTTGGGGCTGGTTGGTTATTTTACATGCTTTATCCCATTTGCACTATACAAGGAGAGATGAATGGCACATGCAACGCGAAGGCACCGAAAGTCCCCAAATCCGGAATGAGATACCTGAGGGTCAAATTTTCCTGAATTTCGAAAAAAATTCTGAAAAAAATTAGACCTCTTCTTGCATTCGCTCGATTGCCTTCAAAGGTGCTATCTCGGCGTTAATACAATGTGATGTTCGGTTAATATTGCTACAAGATAGCGCAAAAAAGGCAAAAAAAAAAGAAAATTGGAACAGAAGAGCCGTATTGGAGTAGGAAACGTTCTAATTTCGTGAGCAAAATATACCGATGAGGTAATCAATTAATCGATATTCCCTATTCTCCACGGATAAATGAACATGGCTGAATGTTAGATTATGTTAGATCAGCGAACCAGAGCGCTGCCATTTAACAGTAACAGTTTAAAAGTTGAATGAAGTTTCATGAAGTCGCTGAAATGCTAGAGAAGTTGCATGAAAGACGTTAAAGCATAATACGTACTTAGAGATATGCTATATTTCCTTCTTCAATTTTTGAAATAAATCAATAAAAATCATTTCTATCGTTTCAGTGGAAAATTGAAATTCCACATTTTTAAGACTCCTTTTATTTCGAAAACTGAAGGAAGTTTTTAAAATAGATTGATAAAAGCTCGCTCGTTATGGCTTTTCAATGCCATTTCCTCCGTTGAGTTAAACCAAACCCTGAACAAGGCACACAGTTATCCTCGTCATTCAACCATCAGCAGTCGCACTCAAATTTTCAGTCGAAAATATTATGTTTTGAGCTCGCCTCTCCTCCGGAGATTTTTTTGGGCGCGTCCTCTCTGCTCTTCGTCGTCTAAGCAAGTGGCACACTATTTTATGAGAACTGTTGTTAAAATGATAATGCTTCTTCGAGTGAGAAAACTCAGTTTTTTTTTTTTGTAATCTTGTTTCTGTAAACAGCGTTCTCAGTATTTTATTGCTCGTTTTCTTCGTAAGCATCATTCGTATCATGTTTCTTTCCGGTAGCACTGGGTAAGTCATCAAACGAGAGCAATAACGAGCTGATTAACAGTAATACTAGCGAATCGTACCTTTTGTGGTGATCAAATAATATTAGCCAACCTAGCCAACCTTCCCGCAACACTTACCGACTCACAACTTTGCTGCGTTCAAGATCAATCGCGATTTCTTTACTTCATTGCGGTCAACTTTCAATCTTTTTCAAGTAATATTATATGTGACCATAATGAAGATGAAAGTATACTTTCTTTTTATTCCGACCAAAAATTTAGTTCCCTTAATTTATCATGAAATGAGAGTGGCAATCATAACAAATAAAAGCGCTTCCCAAAATCCGTGCTAAAATTAAAACGATCTAGGATGTGAGAAGTCGACAGTCGTAACAGCACTGAACAAAGTGTGTGCTTCGGGCATGAAAGCTATTTCCTGTGCTGCATTATCGGTTCAGCTTGGTCTTCAACAGGTATTGTGACAACACTTCTTCTTTCGTGAAGATTCTGGCAAAGTATACTTCTTGCGCAATGCTGAGGTCATTCGCAGTTTATGCGAGAACATGATACAACAGGTGGCTTTCTGAAACGAACAACGGGGATCTACGCATTCGCTCATTTGGATTTTTTTACTCATTTTTCAGCTTGTGAATGGAACATATCAGCAACGTGGCTTAGCGATTTTCATTGAAGGTGGACGTTACAAATGCTGAACGTAATATGATTTGAACGAAGAGGTCACTCTTTCGTTTTTAATAAGCCCTCAAAACATCGGCATGATTTACTGGCATTACTGACTATGAATAACGGAGCTAACAGTATGAAAATGCCAAATGGTTCAACCGGTGACAATATCTCGTTGTTCGTCGATTTCCTTTCTGAATTCTCAATAGACTTTCCATCTTATGAAAACACTTAGCAAATTGTTTGATCTTTGTTTCTTTTGCATGTAGCTAGCTGTTAAGTATCTCGCTTTTACGTCATATGTTAACAATGAGTCACTGCTTTGCTTCGTCGGCGATCCAAGCGTTGGGACGCAATAGTTCTCGACCAACATCTTCGAATTCTTATACCACTGTACGCAAGTTCAGGTGGGGTAGAAGGGGTAGAACATCATATAAAAGCTTGCTCTGTGATAGACGTTAATAAGAGGATGTGTTTCAACAGAAGGAGCCAACATGGAAGTGAATCGCCTGTTGTCACTAACGTAATTTTTTTCATCCGATGTGTCACATTTAACGAATTCACTCTCTCATAGAAAAAAAGCCTATTTCAATTAGATAAAATGCCGTTTTAGCAAGGCTCGCAGTTGGATTTCTGCCTTTTTTTAAATTTCTAAACGGATTTGTCTTATTGCGCTAAGCATTGTATCGAAGAGATCTGAGTTGAGATGGTACTGTGTGTTACCCGCTTCACTGAGCAATGTTGCAGATTACAGTCGGCGGTGGTATGGAGAACATGAGCATGGCCCCGTACTATATCGCACGTGGTCAAACACCATACGGTGGCATTAGACTCGTCGTAAGTCGTCGTCAACATGCCATATCTTCCTTTCTTTTCATTTCCGGATTTGATGTCCCTCATATGGCTGATTGTGCACCCGTATGATAGTGTACACGGCAATGTAATTTATCGCCAAACCTTGGCGAGTGTTTATTCATTTTTTATCCATTTCCTTCGCGAGCGAAATGCTCATACTAAATAAGCTCTTATATGCGAGGAGCACTATGGCGCATAACGGGCGTTTTTTTGCATATGTTACCAGCCTAAGCTTTTCGTTGGAGCAAAAACATATCTCAAGTAAGCATAAGCTACAAAACGCAATACGAAGTGGAAGTGCCAAATTTCTCCTCACAGTTAGTCAGCTGAGTGACACATCAGGATAACAAGATCCCATATTTCCGTCTTACCGTCATGCTTTTGCAAGTGCAAAATCCTTCTGTTGTCTGCTTCATTCCATCGTTCTGACCCGATAATGACAGGAGGTCGCATCACCGTAGCTTGCGAAGTTTATTGTTTTATCAATTTGCATAACGGAAAGCAAGCGCGTGTTTGAGGCACACTGTACAACCTCGGTTGCGAGCGGTCACTTATAAAATGTCAGATTGCTGAAGAATGACCGCCGAATTGGCCAGTACAGTCGGTGCGTTCAATAGTTATGATTTAAACATGCTGCTAGCGAAATGTATATATCCGTTTTTAAGTATATTTTTAAGTGGAATGTCCAAAATGATGAAGCTTCAGAATTTTTTGAAAATTGGTGAAGGAATATCCATTTTTCGGTTGAACAACATTTTATGGTTAGGCTTTTTGTTCGATCGTAGCTTAAGCGATATTAGTGGATAAGCGTTGCCCCTAAACTGTGGCATATTAAAACTTCAGCAATCATTATTTGTTGGACAAAGGAAAGATTGCGTTTGCTTGAGTAAAACAAACAACAGCTAAAAATATAATTTGTACATTTTATAACCATGAACATTTCACTTAAACATCCACCGTATCCTAAATGCAAACGCTACCTAAGTGAAGTCTACTCCTTTGGAATGCTAAAACTGTATGAAGTTCATTCTGCTTTTCTCTATTCTCTCACCCTTCTCCCTTCATTACCTTTCATCCACCTCTCATTTTGAGAAGTATCCGAAAATAGAATAAAAGGCAAACATGGATGAGTATGAATAATTTGCTGTGATCACGTGGATGCTCGACTAAGTAAATGTGTTATAATAACAAAGTAGAGGATAAATTTCACTATCCGTTGGCTAAAAACTTATTTTAGTTATACAACCTAATGAATTTATATATGTGTTCCTTCCGATAACATGTGCCTCTTCGATTAAAGTCAAAGTTTATGCTGCGTGCAAATAGAAAGAGGTACAGCTAGAGTTATTTCCCTGCAGGATGGCCTGATGAAAGATGGCCTCGCTGATGCATACACTGGTCTTCCAATGGGTGCATGCACGGATATTGTTGCACATGAAAACGGAATCACTCGCGAAGAACAAGATGAATACGCCATCACCAGTTATCAGAGATCAACCGCTGCGTGGGAGGTGAAATAGCACTCTTTGTATTCTGTGTATTTTTATCGTTTTTCAGTTGCCATCAGGCATCTCTTCTAATCATCATTCCACTAGTTGGGTTCCTAAGAGTGGCCGGAGGAGGGAGGGAGGGGAAGCGGGAGCACATGGCATCGTTTCAATAGTTTGATGGGTCCAGTAGGGAAAGATTGAATTTTCTTTAGAAATAATTTTCTAATGAGCTTGAAATATTGCTGTTATTGCTTTGGGATTCGGTGCAGACGAAGTTTCATTAAAATAGAAAACGGAGTCTTTTCAGGGAAAATCACTAAGAATTTTGAGTTCTGATCATACTAAGATTCGCTGGGGTGCGTAGACGAGATGCAATATTAAACTCTCGATCCACTCGAAATCGTAATTAAATTGTATTGTTCAGAGTGGTGCATTCCAAGACGAGATAGTGCCGGTCGAAGTAACGAAGGGTAAGCAAAAAGTGGTAATCGATCGAGACGAGGAGTACACCAAAGTCGACTTAGAGAAGCTGCATAAGCTGGAACCTGCTTTTGTTAAAGGTGTATATTTTTCGTTCTATTTTCGCTGTCTATGCCTAAATATTTCTTGCATCGCGAGCATCTGGTTATTGAAATGTTTGATGATGTGACTTCTTTCAAGGTTGGCACATCTGATGAGGGTGCCGTTGATGCGATTGACTGCAGCACCAAAGTGCAAGTCGTTTATATTATCAACGATATAGACTGCAATGGTCCAGAAGATAAGACTAAAAGATTTCTTTTTAAGCTTTCTACTGACATTGACGATTAGTAAATGCATGAATGCAGAATTTACATGAACAGTTTCATACAATCTTTTAGAAAGCCTTGCGATGTGCTGCTGTATTATATGGTGATCATGCACCCGCATGCATACTCAAGCACTTATCACTGATTTATTTAATGAGCGCAAAAATAATGCAATTGTTCATGTAGCATAGAGCAACCTAGCGCATCAACTATAAAACATTCGAATTTCGTATCATTCCATAAGCAGCTTCCGTACAAATAGGGTGAAGAGGAGGATGTCAGCTATGGAGTTCGCTTACATAAATGTTCGTTTTCGGCAAACTATCAATGCCATTCGATTCAAATTTTTATCCTTCGTTGTATTTCATGGGCAGTAGCTCAGTGGTAGAGCTCCCGCTATGTATGCGGGAAGACCTGGGTTCGAATCCCCGCTGCTTACCCGACGGATCGCCACCAGGCTGACCACCCAGGCGTTCAGAGGCTGGTCAAAACAATCATGCGTGAGCATGGTTGTGAGCTGCATCGATACGAGAATCGATGAAATTACAGCTGCCTTCGCATCCCTTTGCATTGTATTTGTATTTCATATGCTTGCAGTGACACACCAGAGAGAGACCATTCATCTCCAACACACGTGACTTAAGAAAAACTTTTCAAATTTAGAGCACATTTTTAAGGCGTACTTTTTTTTGGGAAGGGGGGGGGAAGGAAAAATCGATGAAATTCAGCACGTACTGGGAATTGTTGCGTTAAGTGCAACTTTTGACTTTATAAATGAAGTCTCGTTCGCTCTTTTCCACAGAAATTCTAAAGATTTTTCCTTCCCCTTTCCCTATCCTCTCCTCTTCCGTGTTATCCCGTGCAGTTTCTCTGCCACTGCTTCGTACTTTCCATTTGTAAATCGCCTCAGGGAGTAGGAGCAAAACTGTTCACTCATCCGTAGACTCCGCTGACACATCCGTCTGATCTTTCTAGTGCTGAGAGCCTTCTCAGGATGTAGACCAGAAAGTTCATCGGCCGTTCCTCTTTTACCACCACGAAGGAACGATACGTGTGCGTTTACGAACAAATTGGTTGCAGGCAGCGGTGGGGTGACGGCTGCCAACGCTTCCACACTCAGTGACGGCGCAGCAGCGTGCATATTGACAAGCGTCAAAGAAGCAGAAAGACTTGCTCTGAAGCCTTTGGCACGTATTCTTGCTTATGGTGATGCCGCCACAAAGCCTACTCACTTCGCCACTGCATCTTCACTTGTCATTCCTAAGGTATTCTTGAAAATATTCCGAATTCATTCCACTCAGGGTAATTTAAAGAAATTCAAAATTTTCACATCCATCCGAGTGGATCTTTGAATGCATAGGATGAGCGCAAGATTCTAGTACCGTATCGTTGTGATATTTTTTACTCTAACAACCAAAAATCGCCCCGGTTTTTGCGTTTATGGTCTGGGAGAACAACTGGTTCGCTTCGCAGATAGTTAAATTATTTGAAGCCGTTAAGTCAGCTTACGGTTCAGTGCATCCAAATAGTCAATATTTAGGGAGCTTTGATAAATATTTGGGATTCCAGCTTTTTTTTTCTGTTTCCAAGTTTTATGCGACACGAAAATGTCTTCTCAACACATCGTCCTTTTTCCTTTTTTTTTAAATATTCGAAACACATTCGAAACTGATGGTATGGGAAGATGCTAGCTGTGCGGTGAGACGAATTGTTTCAGCGATGCCTAATAATCCTTTATAAGGTGTATTAGCAGAGAATTACTGCCACACTAGCAACTACTTATTGTTTCATTTCGCTTTGTATGCAACGATCGGATTCCGGTTGTGCAAAACAAAAACAGCTGCAATTTTCATGCGAAAATGCGTCGAATGACACGAAGAAACTGGTTTAAATCACGGCTGAACTTGTTAAGCGGCTTTAAGATATTATCGTTGCTATGGCTAGAGAAAAATTGCGCTATTCCATATGCTACTTTTATACCCGCATTCAAAAATTTGTATAGCTGAGAATTAATTTTGAGGTTCTGAAATTGGCCGGGCTTACAGTCGACGACATCGATGTGTGGGAAGTAAATGAGGCATTTTCTGTTGTGCCGTTGCATGTGATGAAGCAGCTTCAAATCGATCCAGCCAAGATGAACATTCACGGCGGTGGAGTCTCTCTTGGACACCCTATTGGGTTCGTTTACTTTCAAATTACACATATCTAACCATCCCATCATTAACTTTCTGCTGTTCCGAACAATTCACAACTTCTTCGAATGACAACGGGATGTGGCACGAGGTGCTATATACGAGTGGTACAGTTCAGGTCTGTTTGTTGTATGGACCATGAGTTCTTCTCGTAAAACGAAAAACTGCTAGGAGATTTCAAGTTTGATCTTCTATTTGAGTCGATAAGCGTAGCTGCCTTTAAAAGAGTATGACAAGAAAAAATTCACATTATGAACAAAGTTACTTTGAAGGGAGAATATCGTCCTCTTCGAAGTAGCGTAAGAGTGTTTAGGGAAAGGGCGGTAAAAGTATTCTGTACAACTGTTAGCGTTGAGAAACTGTGGGAAGTAACCACTTAACAAACCACTTAACAAAAAACCACTGATTGTGTAAAGACACCGATGCATTCGAAAGGTACATGCGATCATGCTTCAAGTTTACCTCGATTAAAAAAATAGTGACATTTTTGACGTAACACTTGATGCAACCCGTCCACAAAATGCAACTGCCCAGCCTATTCATCTCTCTTTTGTTGGTTTCAGCCAAAACACTTTCCAACACTCAAAAAATTTTCTCTCATTTTTTTGTGATGACTGGTTTGTGTAACTTTTCCAAAACTTGTGATGACACGTTGCATCTTATTCGGATAACTAGCTTCTTTGTTTGTCCTGAGTTAGCTGACGGATAGTCTCCCTGTTCAGCAACCACTGCTATCTCTTCGATTTCCAGAGCCCAATTTGAGCTTTTAAGATAGAGAACCTTGGTTGTTTAGCTTTTATTCAACCAAGCTGGCTAAGCGAATTTCTGGATGAAAAACGAGTCATTTTTGAGAAACAAGCAAGAAAGCATTA
>JPKZ01000852.1:73365-93180 GCA_000803305.1 Toxocara canis
GGGGGGAGGGGGGATTGAAGGAGGAGGTGGCATGCTATTTGATGAACTGAATATGAAGGCTCATTCATCTCGACTTATGCATCATTTGACTGGTCTTAGGCCAGCGGTAACTCTGAAGCTATCTTAGTGGAATCTTTCTTGATGTATATTCCTACTTCCGGTATTACTTTTCAGTCTTGCTAAAGCCTCTGAATCTTCTGGGCAGGTCGATTGCTTTCAGGAATACATGACCACCCTCACATTTGATAGCTCCTCTTGCAATATACGAATTAACAAACCGTAAGTATGCGCCCATTGAATGAATACGCTGATGAACAGCAAATCAGTAGGCTCGTTTTTCCGTCTTAATCCATTGACCTCAAGGCGAGTTAAAGCAACTAAATGATCTCTGTGATCTAATAAAGTATTCATATTTTCTGCTAACCAATCAGCCTAACAAATCTTCAGACAAAAGTCCCTTTAAGGGCAAACATGAGTGTTGCTTGAAACCCTTTTAGAAGATTTCACATTAGCCCTGCAAAAAAAAAATGTTTTATAGAAAAGCCAATTCTGCGGCGAAGCAGGTTCGACAAGTTTCATTTTTTTAAAACAATGGATGAGTTGTGGGGCTCATGCTCACCATGTTTCAGCATTTCTTACTTCGGTTGAGAGAACTGAAAGATGTAATTGTGCACAACTCTAGCGTGAACGAATGGAAGCGCATGCCACAGAGACGACATTATACGAGCTTAATTGGCAGCAACCGTCCAACCGAGCGGTTTCAAGAGCCACGCACAAATTATGAGAAGTCATATTTTTAACTCGTCGGCAATTCATGCAATTTTCTCGGTAAAGACTCTTTCATCTATCTGACCCGACAAATGAAACATGCATGCAGGCTGATTGCGGAAAAGGGAAATGGGGTGGAAGTGTGGGAGGGGGAGGGGGAAGGGGGGAAATGCGCACATATTTTTGGCAAATATAGCTCCTCGGGAAGTCGATGAGATGCTTTAAAACCAAATGCAGAAAATGGTCCTTAGTGTGAATTATAGCTGCCACTTTGTGCAACTTTAGCCTCAGTGGTTTTTATGTTGAAAATACTGGATAGGCAAGCACATGTAGATACCAACGCAACGACAAAGCAGCTACAACATGATGTGCGATTGCGTACTCGCCGAAACGCATGAAAAAAAAAGTGCATATCCGAAAGAATGAGTAGAAAAATCGGATGACTTTTACGTAGATTCTTCAACAATCCCTCCTCCATCCCCATCATGTTGTGCAACAGTTAGCGATAAACAGCATTCTTGTTTATACAATGCAAGTGAATAACATCCTACAAATTTAAGGAGAGTAAAAACACGTATATGAACTTTGAATTGATTGAGTCGCACGTTAGGAGTCTTTTGTGGAGGAATAAGAATAAATTCCAAACTATCTAAAGATGGAATGAGGCGCTTTTTCTATGATTAGATTTTTGCAAAAAATATGCAGTTTTGGCGAATCACTACCAAACAATTCAATTACTTTTAAACTGCCTACAACTATCAACGTTAAGATGTCGAGCATAATGAGAATTGAGCAATGTAATGACAAATTATTTCGAATGATTTCGAATATTTCGAAAATGATTGCCCAGGTTTTTCGGACATAATATGCGGAAAAAAAAGCGTTGTTTTCTTTGTCATAGGAAAAGCAAACACTGCAAAATCTTAGATGCTTCACCGCTTGTCAGCTAACTCTTTATGTATACAAAAAACAGTTTTTTAAAGGAAAAATGAATAAGTTTTGAAAATATGTTTTGAATTGCCCGTAACGATACGATTTGAAGTAGGGTAAAATTTGGATACCCAAGGTAGTCCTCTACCTTATTGGCAATATTTCATGAGCAATACACATAAGAAGTAAATTTACAGTTAACAACATACTTTTGCCAGCTTGGAAAGCTCAGGCACAGAGACCTTCTATTGAAGCAGGTGAAAATGAAAATGAAATTAAGGCGTTTGTGTGCGTTTACTGGAACGCGTGAGTACTTGGATTACGTTTGGTGGCATTACGTAGTATCCGGTCTTTGTTCTAAAGATATGTGGTTTCTCTTCCGGTGAAAAATAGACTCCTACATCTTCGTTCGTTAAATTTTCAATGAGTAATCGTCCGTCCGCTGTCACGATAGCATCATCACCAGTCTTGTTTGCCTAAAAGAGGACACTTTTTACTATGTAATGAGCAGAGATTTTACTATGTAGCTATATAATAATATAATCAGACTTACCACTTATTGTCTTGAATACTTTCGCTCGTAATCCCCAATCAAATCATGAAAGGTACCCACACATTTCTGAGAAGGTTTTCATCATCGTTTTAGTTTTTTTTTAGACCGCCGCCGTAGAAACGACTGAAAATTCAAAATACTTTTTAACGAGTGAGCATTCGCCTGTTTTGGAGACACGCAATAATTGCGCGGATATGCAGGGCGAACAACTCATGCGGTTTTATCTTTAACAAATTTTTTCATAAAAAGGAAAAGCTTTAACAAGTTTTTTCATAAAACGGAAATGCGTTGCAAACAGGACCATGAAAGAAACGTCTAGGAAGAACGCTTCCTCGTGATTATCGCATTCAAAAACTTGAGAAATTTGCACTGAACTCAATTTTCGGTCAACAACAAGTAAAGAATGGCCATTGTTGAAAAAAAAAAGCCAACATTATTGGACCAACTGTCGCAACTACTTCGATTGGTATTCGTCTTGAAAACCTCAGAGCATCTCGAAATATACTGCGTTCTCGTGGTGCCTACCAACTTTCGAGCCCAAACCGATACATTATTGCCCAAATCCAACGTAAGTGGTTGCCCGATCTGAAAATTGCGTCAACTATTTGCAAAAGTGAGACGAGGGGTAATGCTTATATATTGGTATGTATTAGCTTTTGATTAATGAATGCATTTTGGTCTGTATTTAGGAATTCCTTAGTGAAATATTGCTCGTGAACTGTAACATGCGACATGAATCGTCACGTTATTTTTTCGAGTTTCATATTTGCCATAAAATGTTCGGAATCACACTGAGACCGACATATTTGTATTTCCGCATCAACTTTTTCAAATGTTTGCGCATTGCAAAAGAGTATTGCGTTTGCACATTGCAAAAGGAGTATTGCGTCCGCACTGCAAAAGAGTATTGCGTTTGCACATTGCAAAAGAGTATTGCGTTTGCACATTGCAAAAGAGTATTGCGCTCCTCTAACGCATCATTTCCGAACGATCTCTTTGCAAGGTAAGTCAAAATTGTTTTGTGTATAGTTCCATTAACAATCCCACTCCTAATTTAATGCGATTTCATTGCTTTTCAAAAGTATCATCATTTATGTGTGCAGATCTTCAGAAAGGTCCCGTTACGTTTACAGACAAACCAACGAAATCGCCAGTTAACGAAGAAGTAGAAATGTTAAAATTTATCTCATTAACTCGTCTATGCCATGATCTGTTCGGCACTTCCACTTTGCGACGTTACGACGATTGCGCGATTTGATCTGAGGATCTTTATGGCACATAGCGACATCATGCTGGAAAGACGATCGGCTTGAAGGTTCTCGTTTTGGCATGAACTATTTCGCTGATCACATGTTACTTTGGTTAATTAAGGTAATAGAAGCAGCACAACGCCACATTCCTGATAACCTCCGAATTCATCCCTTCTTCTCTAAAGGTCCCCCTTTTCTAGAGATGGAGAGCCGTGAGAGATAGTTGCACCGAATTCAATCACCCCAACGTCCCCTTCGAGGGCATCTTTTCATGCGAAAACTTCAATTCGTGTCGTAAACTTCCTTGTCGTAAAGGTAGTTCTTGCCTATCGACTAAATAAAAGATTCGATTCGAATTCGACTCCACCCTGAACATGGTTCCGCTTCTCTTTTGGGCGACTGCTTGACATCTCCTTCTGCTCTAAGTTATCGTCCTCTCCCAACCCAAATTGGTCCACCTCCCCACCACACTTCAATCCTTTTGCGCGAGCTGTACTACTAGAGCCATCGGGAACGAATCCAGGGCGTGCAGTCCACTTCGACTGACACTGGTGCGGCATGACGAACAACACCTCAGTACCGGTGAGCACAGAAAAAAAATCTGGTTAGAAGTCCTCCTCGTTTGCAGCATCTGAATCCTTACATGCTCAAAACTGAATTTTTATGTGCCGCGAGTCTTGAACGTAAGGCTACTCGAATACAAGCAGCTATTATTAGTTGGGAGAAAGAAGAGACATTCACCGCCGGAAAAAAGCAAGAAAACTTGGAAAGAATGCAATTCTTTTTTCTCAATTTCTAATGTGCTTTTTTCCAATTAGCAAAACTCTTCTTTGTTCAATTTGCAATGCTCTTTTTTTCTCGATTAAGTCTATGTAGTATTTTGCTTGCGTAGTTGTGCGAAGGTTACTAACGCTTCGCTTCAGAGGAGGCCGAGATACACTCAAACGTTGTCACTATCACTTTGTGCCACTAACTTGTATGAATGTTGTGGCCGTTTTTGTCAAAACAATTTTCGTTACAAAACCGGATAATTCCAACTGCCATCGTTTGAAGAAACATTGCAGTGATATTTTACAATGCTAGCCACACCCTTAATTTGGGCACGCCCGTCAAAACTATTAGAAACACCAAATACCATATTGTATGTCCGTTTCTTACATTTGCCGTTTGCCAAGCAAATTTGCATTATGCTTAAAAATGAATCTGAATAACAAATTAGATAGCAATTTTTTGCAATTGTAACATGTAGAAACTCAAACGTTACGCATGAACGACCGAAGAGGAAAACTTCGTATGCGACAACTTTGACGAAAAAATTCAGGCACGAATTCGGTAAAAACTACAGTTCGAATGGTGCTAATTTTTTAACCAAATTTATGAGCTCCTCCCTTCTTCTCCTTCCTCCACCTTCCCACTTCCCCTCCCCACATCTGTCATAAACTTTGAAGATAAAAGACAAGCTGCTTAGGCAGTGGTCTTGAAATTCCTTCTTCTAGGAAGAAACTCACACCAGTGCCTGGCAAAGCTTTTTTTAAATGAAAATGCATTGGAAACATGTCGAGCAAATAATGAAAATTATCGAGAAAAAAAATCTCTGTTGACTGTACTCTTTCAAAACGGTCAGTATCAATTTTTCTTCCATAGCCATATAGGCGTTAACAGCGCTCATGCATAGGAATAGTCTAACTATCCAACCATCAAGGAATACCGCTGTTTACATTATGGATAGATGCACCTTAAAGGTCATCCTATGATAAACAATTAAAGTAGCAAGCATTGCTGGCGCAACGACAAAATTGGCCGTGGTGAGGCAAGAGGTTTCAAATGGCACGTGTCGCTTTTAATATTCGACTTCTGCATGAGCTATGTCGCAACATATGACATATTTTCTACGCGTTTAAACAATCATGGGTCAACGTAGACTTACTTCTTGATGATAGAAGAATTCAAAGACCCCCAACTAATCACGTAAACGTGCATATACAGGCGTTATCAATATCTCATTAAACAACCTATGTGTTGCATGAAATTAAACTACTATCACAAACAGTCAAAAGTGGGGAACGCCGAGTAGGAATATCTTTTATAGCGAAATAGCCTCCATAATGCTCTCGTCGATTCAGAACATGCAATTTTAAAATTTAAAAAAAAAACAAAAATTGATCTCAAATATGAAAATTCATATTCTCTTTCAGTTACGATCAAAATGCTATAGCAAAGCTTACCTCACCCTCGATAATAGTGATCACGGCAATAGATAAAGTGCTGCATAAGAACACAAGCAGCAAATTTGCGACAAGCAACGACATTCACAAACGACTGCAATATAATGTGATTATGGTAGAAAATGCATCTGCGTTACAAATATAAACATCGCTCATTTAAAACCGGTTGCTTAAACTTGAAAAAAAAAACGAGGAGACAATATTTTGCAAAAACAAGCGTATTCATGATGTAATGATGAGATAGCGTTGAGTTATGTAAAGCAGAAACAACCATCGGTATGCACCCTTACCGACCGATAATGATCATTTGCTCACAATTACGATTATTATAGCTGGTTTACTTTCGCTGAGAAAAAAAAAACACCCACACACATATAATCGAGATATGATTTATTGAAATTTTTTAAATTAACTTTCTACAACGCGATTACAACTTATCAGAAGTAATTTTACTCATCGATTAGGAACGGATTACGAATTTTGATTTAAAGTCGGAAAATTTCCATATATCTTTTTTGCTCGTCAACCATTTTCGTATTGATGTTTACATATATCTCAAATTAGCACCTAGACGAGTTTTTTTACAATGAACATATGTTTGGCGTTCGTAAAACAAGCAAGTCACAACTGTTGCAAAATATACTTCAATCAAAAATCACAATATAGCCGAGCTCACAAAATTTAACCATTCAAAATTCATAACACACGAATTATGACAATTGTTGTACGATTCGATTATTGTTGAATGCAGGCATTTCATTTCGCAATAGAGTTCGAGACAACGAGACTATCAGGAGGCGGTTTTTTTTTTCAAACGAGTACGCAAAACTCATTAATGAGCGACTTCTATCTCGTAGTGAGTAAAAACTTCCAATTCGATTGAAAAGAATGGTTAGTTATTTGAGGCCGATGTTATACAGTGTAACGATTCTTGAAAGATGCTGCTTTTCTCGCTCAATTTTGTGCGGTAATATCTATGCGTATGGCATACGAGTTGCCTCGTAAATCTGGGAAGCTTAAAAATGTCATTCGTACGGTTGGCACAAAATTTTTTATGTTTAGAATATTTGCGCCACAGCTGTTCGCATCGAATGCTTTTTGACACTTCGCCTATTCTAAATGATAGTTCCGTTCAATATAATTTGGTTGACGCGCAGATCATCTGTTTGATAGCGCTGTTTGCAAGAAACTGTGCAAACAGTTCGTTGCAAAACCAAGCACTATAGAAAGAATAGGTCGAAATTTTTGACACATCCTCAAAGAATTGTAAGTAATTTTTCATCCTTAATTATATTCTTTTAAAAAATGAAATGAACGAGCGCTTGTGAATACTCTCATTTCCTGCACTTGGAACACTGCAGCAGTATGTGTTATTTCAACAAATTTAGTTTATGCCAAACTTTCAACAAACTTTTTTCTTGATGTGGCGTGTTTGATACTATGTTCAATGCGCTGTTCTATTGTTGAAAATGTTTGTGCATGCCATTCTTTCAAAATTTTCTCACCTTTTTACATTTTCCCAGCATTAATAACTGAAACGTCGAATTAATTATGTGTAGTGCCAAAGCTTTGCAAAATAAACTGTACAGTGAAGTAGTACATAGTGGCGAAACGCAGAAACGCCGAACGTATTTCAGTGAGTAGCTGGCGATGAAATTCTCTGCGCGTCAACCAGTTTTCGGAAGCAAGGTTCATGGAGTACTACTACTCTCGCGGTTGGAGGTATGTTTATCTATGAAGCAGATGTCATACGAATATGGATACCTATGCTGACAATGTACAACGAACCGTTTGAATATTCACCTTAATTAAAATGCTCAAAACGTCGTCAAATAGTCGGCAAGTATGCAACTCAACAAAGACAATTACAATACTGTACCATAAATATCGTAAGGTGTTACGATCTTGAAGTCAAATAGCGCAGTTGTTTCTGCAATCTGAAGCGTTATTCCTATGAACGCCGCTTCATATAGCATATATCAAAAAAACCTGTTCGCATAGCACTCCTATTGAATGTGCACTCTTCAGTAACATTCACTAAGATGTCTTTATTTAATTGCCTATGAAAGCGCACAAACATCCGCGACAAACATAGTTCTTAATAAACATGCAAATATAGTTTTCATTAAGTTTGCAATCATAGTTCTGGTCAAGTTTGCAATCATAGTTCTGGCTAAGTTTGCAATCATAGTTCTCACTAAGTTTGCTAACAGTTTTCGTTAAATTTGCAAATATAGTTCTGATTGAGTTTACAAACGCGCTTATATTTTCGATCAGTTTCGATCAAAATCGGACTTGAAAATTTCCAATTTGGCTATGGAACGATTTTAGTTCATTGCATGTCCGCTGTACGTAAGCCATTATCATAAAGCACTCATAAAACAGAAATGTGATATCAACCATAACAGTTGATCAACGGTGCATCGCCTTATAAATTATAATTCATAAAATTTGAATATGAGATTGCTTTGCATTTCACGATCAAATTCAGTTGGCAAATCTAAATGAGCCTTATTTCAGTGACTATGATCAATTCATGGCCATTTAATGGCTTAGTCATGGCATTTGCATTTCTGTTTTCCGATTTGGTGTCCCTAAGCCCTCAAAATTATGATTTGTCCTCTAATCGAGACTTCTCCACATTTTAGCGCATTCAATTGGACCATTGTTCTATGCTCTTTTTGTCTTGCGCAAATAAATGTTTTTTTCGCTCCACTGTTGCGCAAAAGTATTGGGTTTCTTCTTCTTATGCAATTTTGGCTGAAAACGTTTCGGAATTTTTAATCTTTCTCATTGGTTCCCCACAAAGCTTCCAGCTCCTTCATCTGTCCATCTATCGCCGGTTTGGCTCATTCCTCGAAAATTGTAGAAGCTCGCAGTACGTTTCTTTCAGTTCGTGGGGCGGTGGTGGGAGAAGGCGATGGGAGGAGGCTTGAAGATCGGATGGACGCCTGTTGTATCATGAAACAGTGGGGCGGCTTACTTCACTCGCTCTTTCTAGCAAATCTCATCTGTGCATGCTGATTCATGTGCACGACAGCTGCTCAATACTGTTATAGACAGAAGCGGTGTGTTCATTCGAATTTTTCAACTGATAAGCTTCCGGCATCCGTTTTTTCCCCCTCCCCCTTTCTTTTTCCGGACACCTTTGTGCTAGAGACAAAATTTTACCGCATCACCGAAATGAAAAAATTTCGCAGCTAGTTCGCACTCAACAATCAAATTTCTTTTTCCGCTATACGCACGACGCATTTAATCTGTTACTCAAACTTTCATACGATATAGACAAACAACAATGACTCCGTCTTTATCAGTTTTTTTTTTCAAAGTCCTGACGGCGATTTTGGCTTGGAATCGTTCTGTTTTCATGAATATTTCTTCCGTTATACACCGTGAATGCTGCAAGAACTTCAGAGTTTTTCCAGCATTTTTTTTAGTCGGCAGTATTGATAATACGAAAATTGTTGCAAGAACAAATAACAATTTGTGGTTTCTGTGATATCTAAAATTTATCATAATCAGCGATTCCCTCTCCTGCAATCCTCTCATTTCAACGTTATTGTTGTTCGCACTTCTTTTTCTCACTATCGATAACAACACAGCGACGATTTGTTTTTGCTTTTAAGTAACGTTTCAGTGTCCCTTATCATAGGTAAATAACTGCTTGTCAAGTGAAAACTAGTACAACAGGGAAGCGAACCCGAAATTGTTAGCAAGCGTTTCGTCCATTCTTCATAGGTCAAACTTCAAACAAACGCGATTAGAGTAAGTAGCCAACAAACTTCAGACATTATTTAGTGAACAATTGTTGAATGGAGCTCGACGATATTGTGTAAGCATTCAAAACGAAAATGCTAAATTCATTTAAGCTGCATCTGCACTCATTCGAAGTGCCTTACCTTAAAATCCTCATGCAAAGCCTGAACCCATAAACAGGAACAGCGGATCATCGTCACGCGCCTTATAAATATAAACAAGGATTTCTTGCATTTTTAATAGGTTTTCATCCATCCAGTAAGTTCATCCATCCAGAAGGCTAGTTATTACTGCTTTTTCGAATTCATTATTAATTATCTTTTAGTATTTTAATTTGCCATTACTTATTATTTTTTTCGCCAACAGTAGAAGCATGATTATCGTTTGATGTTTTTGTCACAACAATGAATCTTTAGGTCCACTTCGGCCGGTGAAGCTTTATTTTAACTGGAAGACGTCTTTGTTCTCAGTTGTATTCAATACGTCCTTTTATGGAGTCAAATCAAAATAGCGGAGTATTTTGGATTGCTGTTTGGAGTATTTTCCCAAACCAGGTTCAAATCCTCTATTTTATATATAATACTCATTCTATCTCTGCTTTATACACTTTAGCTATATGCATATTCAATCGGTGCAGTCATATTAAGGCAGCCGGGGCTGCTGCAATCTCGGAAGTTGCTCAAATTACGACTGCGAATGCATGCAATGGATCAGAGTGCGTTTGAATGCGACAAAACCCGACCTGTTAACACAGGGCATATACTTTTCATAGTCAAAATTGCCCATCAACACTGATTTGTGTCTACCTTCATATTTGCCTGTCTGCCGGGACACCTGAAGGAGTCATGACAATATGAAGTGGGTAATAACGTGATTGATTGCCCCATTTGCGCATCGGAAGTTTTTCCTCTCCGCCTGTCTGTCCGAATACCTGGGCTGATATAGCAAGCCGGTTCTTGGATAGCACAGCATTCACTGGTCACAATGTTATATGCTTAACTGCAACCTAGCGAGATGGTGAGATCTGCCAACGTTATGTGCTTTCTAAACACTGCGAATACACTGCAAGCTGTTGTCTCGTCAGCTGTAGCTTGGCGAGAAGGTGCGACTAGCTGCACGATCAACGGGAAGGTACAGGCTCTCGATTCACACTGCTATTCGCTGCATTTGATGATCATTTGTGAAATGGCTGAAGCTGATCAAAAGGATTCATTTCCGGGTAACCAATTTGAGTTAGATTTCAAAAGAGGGTATAACTGAAGCAAGCTAAGGAACTGTTGTAATGAACTATTATTGTTGCTTTTGATGGTTATTCCGCCAAAACAAGACAACGACCGTCTATCAAAACAAACACCACTTGAAACAGGAAGTATTTATTTAGTGCGGTCTGATAACGAGTTTCGTAGAACGCCTCTTCAACGTTAAACGAACAGCTAAAGAAATTTTGAACGAGTGTAGCACTCAATTGCCAAAAACCAGCCTAAGTTTATGGTTTTTTAATAAAGCTAAAGCGACACTTGATTTTTTTAGTAAGTGTGCGTAAATTTTTCACCATTACGAAAAAAGAAATGTTGTAAGTCGTCCACCATTTTTAATATGTTGGGGCATTTCATGAAACGCTAATTAACGATCTTAAAATGTAAGCTCAATAAAACCGCTGGGGAACAAAGTGTTTGCTTTCGTTGTTTCAAATCAACGAAACGTCTAAACCATTTTTCGTAATTGAAAGCTGCAAGAATAGCTTTAATTTAAAAACTAACGTGGAATTTTAATGATTCATTGCTTTTTTTTAAAATCCATCAAGAGTGTTGAAATAGTTTGGAATTTTGCCGTAGAAGTTCTCTGAACAATTTGTCGCTTATATTGCCAAGATATTTCTTTTGCATAAAATATATTCGAAACGACAAATATAAATATCCGATTAGGCAATGTATACGCATATTTTATACTACACTGTTTCATGCATCGCGCAGAGTCAGTGACTACACTGAATAAAAATATTCAAAGAAGCTCTTCGATGAAGTTCATTAATTTTCAGTTAGTTTATTCCCCCCAGCCACGTCATAGTGGCAATTTCTTCTCACCATATAAAAAGCTTCTTTTAATTCGTCACCTCGGATGACTGTCATAGGAATGGTCGTCCAACTGGAAAGAACGACTGCAACATTTAACAGCAATATGCATTCTAAATTAACTTGCAACCAGCTTCATTACGTCTCGTCGGTGCTCAGACGTACGCTGGACAAATAAGCCGTGTGAAAATTACCACGTAGATTTTGTGGAACCATTCAAGCTATAACGAACTTCCTGAGCTCTACCCACTCTTTGTTTCTTTTCTAATAGCCAACCCTTGCGTTTACCTATAAACCGAACCAATTTGTAGGTATTCCTGTAATTGAAAGCTTCTCCATGCGGAATTGCACAAGTATGAGATATTAGCGTGCTTGGAATATCCATCCCTACAGCGAAGTGACCTTCGATCCAACAGAACAGTATGAAGAGGGTTTTTCTGCTGATTTTCTATCCTAAACTGGATTTTGGCGAACATAGTAGTGGAAGTATTAAACGTCAAAGGTAAACCTACTGATGGCGTCAGCTCGAGCCTCAGATAACGTTCGCAGCCAATAAATTTCTTCATGAGTAAAAATATGTGTCCCAAATCTGAAAGTTTTGTTAAACGATATGTATATTAATTACGGAAAGGCTTATAAATACGTACCTGATGACACAGCTGTACCCTTTGGGGCAATTAGTTCCGCTCTGTTACGGCAAAAACTTTCGCTGTTTTTTTGGACCACTTACTATTTTTATTCCCTTTCGCAGTCTGTAATTTTCATTGTTGCATTTGCGCTTTTTGTTATAGCTATCACAATGCAGTTTCTCTCTGGCAATCGCCTTATATGGCTGGTCGCTAAAACCACAATACGATATGAAACCAAACTGAGTAGCATTTTTCTTAAAGTGTTTTGCAAGAAGGCACTCCAAAGAGAATCGTTTCTTTTGTTTTTTGTTATACAACTGCTTGAGTGGGACAATAAACTTTCGATTCGTTGTTAAGATGGTCAACAGCTATTGCAAAAGATTGTTTTTTAACTGCTGATGAATCCACTTACTACTTGCACGAGGAAAGAAGATCCAATCACGATGTTTCAACGAATCGATGTTTCAACTTCGATTGAACTGTCTATTTTGATTTTCTGCTATATAAAACGGCAAACAGTTAGTTAGTTGGCTTTAGCTCTGCAGCGCCAACAATCATTGTGAGATAAGAAGTGTGCAATGAACGAGTTGCATGATTGAACACTCAGCGATTGAAGTAATGCGCTCAGTGTTGTAAATGAAAAATTTACTATCTTTGCCTCTTATCATGTGCATGCTCTATTGACATAAACTTTTATATGCAAACGTGAAACTATTTTGTATCGATTCTCGAGAATGTATTATGGATTAAGTTTGGCGAGAAAATTTGAAACGTTCAAGTCGAAAAGTAAAAAAAAGAAAGAAAAAAGAAAAAACAAAGAAAAGATTCTCGAGGCGTTTCATGGCCAAGTCCTTTTTATCGCTCGTATCGCGTACTTCAAATTTCAAAGGAAATTATAACAGCATTTTCGCTAAAGCTAGATATTCACATTTTATAAACTAGGCGATTTGACAAATTCACCTCACCATTTGTGCTCGACCATAAAATGTTCAAGAAATTTCTTTTTTAATTAAAGGAGTGTTTGTCATGTAGGTTCGATAGTCAGCAGGATTGTCACTATGCCGCTCACGCGTTGATGCTCAACAATGAAGAAAGCACATTTTTTTGGTTACATTTTTGTTCACGACGACTATGCGTATGGGAGTTTCGTTACGTTTATTTCGAGTGACGTTCATCGTCGCACCTTGCGTAGTGTAATTTCGGTTTATTCTATCTCTTGCAACCTGTTTACAGCAAGTAACTTCAACGAAGTAGTACGCAAGATTTTTGAGCATTACAATCCAGTACTGCTCCTAAAGGAAGGACAGCAACAACATATTTTCTTTCAAAGTACTCGTTATGCATAAATTCAATCACGAGGACGTGCTGCAGCGTTCTTTCGTTCCTTGGTTTCGCATGAGATCATGCTTATTTTGCAAATTGCATGCAACCGACTTTTAATTTGCAAATTGCAAGCACTTCGCTCCAATCAAAATTTATTTTAACGTAGTCATCGTACCATTTGACGTCATTCTCATTATGTTGGCTTATCCTTTCTACATTATACGTTTTATATGTAAAAATGTGATTTGCTTTAATTTCTATACTTGATGAGAACTTTATCGTATTCACATACCAACGATTATGTGTTGGTGTGTGAAATATTGTTATGAGAAATTGCACGTAAACGACCACAGAACAACCATCTCTATGCGGAACCAGGCTTTAACTTGCTTAAATTTTTATAGTTCCTGCTAACGCAATAAACAACCACGAATTTGATTCGAATGAAATAGAATTTGGCACAACTAAATTACACACACTTGATGAGATATGTAATACCATTCGGGGGGACTAACATCATGAATTCTGCATATTTTCTATAGAGAAAAAAAATGCAATTTTTGTCGATATACACACCTTTCCGTCATGAGTATATTTGATGAAAGATTTAAGCAGTATTTTTTTTCTGAAATTTTTTTGCAAGACCCTTTCAACTGTTCTATAACGTGCTTGTTTACAACGACGCGTTTTTGAGACAAGCGATATTTTCTTCTACAGCAAGCAATTAACATATAAAGCGCCCATAATAATCAGGTAGTAAAATTTTCGTTCAAGTATCATGAATGACATCGAGATCTTCCTATGACACTACCAACAATCGCCTAATTGCTTGAAAATTTTGTAAAGATTTTGTACGACAACTATTGCACAGAGTTGAAGAGATTTACTAAACAAAAAAAAATGAAATTCTGCCTACGTGTATTTCTGCTGTCGTTTGCAAATTTGCATTGCAAAATCGCATAGCAGATGGATGGGTCTAAAATCGTTAACAATCACTACTTTCTATTTCAACAAAGATGAAAGCATAAAATTTCCCTAATGCGGTTTGAGTCGTCGAAGAGATTCGATTTTTATAGTGTGCTTTGCTAAAACATTTAGATGAGTAGTACGCAGTTAAATTTCATTAAGTTTTCGAACGCTCTTGAAAAATGAATTTTGACAGATCATTTCTAAGTTTCATGATTTACTGGCGAGAATACACTTAAAAATGCAAAAACTGTAAAAAGCAAAATCGATGGCGGTGAAGAAAATTGGTGTATACGGTTGCGTTGCGACGTCAAAATCTATTTTAGAGAAACCAAATGAAGTAAGCTGTCAATTTTCGACATTCTTAGTTCGAAATTTCACTAAGTTTGTATTTCCGTTACGGAAGCTAAAGCTGCTTAAATGAATGAGGAATTTTTTGAAAACTTTTGCACTCTTTGTCCTGAGAGGAAACTTTGCAGGTTCAAGCACGTTTTCCGTAGGTTAGTTGCTCTTCAAGGAATATGTAAAAATTCTTTACTCCCTCGCTCGCTCTCAGGCCGAAAAACGGTTAAGGCTACAGCTGCATCACCGGTATTTAATCAAAAAATTTTAACCATGTAAAATGTCACTCACACTTTTCTCCCTTCGTTTTTATCACCATTTAAGTGCATCGTGTCCTTTTTCCCACCTTTAAAACTCGCTGACCTTTTCGTTTGACCTTATCGATGTTCCAACCTGCCAAAAGAATGTGGTGAACGCAAGTGGAAAATTCCAGTTATACGTCAGCTAGTCAGTGCGATTTGACGGGTATGTCATAGGGAATCCGGTGCGTAAACGTGAAACCACAGCATCAAAGGACGCACTCAGTTCAAATGATCTGAAAATGCACCCGGATGCTCGGAAAGTTGAAGGGCACCTCTGAACTTAAGGTTGCGCCGTCAACACCATTTACCGCTTCAACAAACAATCACTACGCTATGATCATTTGCAGACAAAACGATGTGCATACAAAAGCGGTTATGAAAACAAGAAACGCTATGGTTGTGATTTTATGTATTCATGTTTTGTCCTTAGATATTCCCTTGTAATCCAAAAATGTCACTATGGTATTTGCAAATCAATAATCAGAACGGTTTTCGAGCGCACAATTTAAACAGGTGCATCCACTGCATCACTGCACACATCAATCCACCCGAGAAGCTTTCGATATGGGCATATCAATATATTGACGCATTGTGCTAAAACTTATCGGTATAACTCTTCATTTTCGGACACTAACTTTTTGATGATCAAAAGTTGTGGATCATTGAGCTTTAGGTAAAAAATTTACTCTCTTTTAGGAAAGGCTTTCATGTGCACTGTATGAGGCTTCAATTAGCCATGATGAGAGGCAAATTGCGATTTCAAGAAAATTTTAAAAAGTACGTGAATTTATAAGAGGCGCAGGATACTTAACTTTCTCATACGCTTTCTCTTAAAAATTCTCATAATTTCGACTTGTTCCTGGCCCTTCCTCAAAAAATTTTTGGTTGTTTATTGATGTGCTAGTTGCACATCTCTTCCATAGAATACTGAAACTTGCGAACAGCAACTCCCTTTCTCCATCCTTCCATACTCTCAATACCTCCTCCCTACCACCTCCCCACCTAGCTGTGCACACCAATCTCAATGTCCCAATGTAATCCCATAAATATATAACGCTCGGGCGTGCAGTAGCTCAGTGATAGAGCTCTCGTTTCATATGCGGGAAGACCTGGGTTCTATTACCGGCTGCTTAACCGACGGATCGCCAGCAGGCTGACCACCAGGCGTTCCGAGGCTGGTCAAAACAATCATGCCTGGGCATGGTTGTCAGCTGCATCGATACGGGAATCGATGAAGTTACAGCTGCCTTTGGATCCCTTTGTATATAACGCTCAGCCAACATGTTCGTGATTTCAATGCACCAGTCCTAATCGCCAATTAACTCAGGCCTCGTATTCGCTTATAAATGAGTGATATTCTCCGTCCTGGGAAATATAGCACTAAACTATGCCAAGTCCTCACACGAAAACTTGTTTGATCTAATCAATAAGCATCGGACGATACAACTTACTATGTGAGGATTTGAAAAAAAAATCAATTAATGAAACTTTATATCCGAAAACTAAATAAGATCGGTTTTCCATTTTTGCATGCCTTTCAAAAGAAAGTCCAAATTGGCAACATATGAGTCGGTTATCGGCTTGCATCTAAGTTTTTATAAGCCGGTTAACATTTCTCATCAGTCTTTTCTTTATATAAGGCTTGTAATGACCAACCTTCTTTGAGAAGAACCCGCATGCCGTCATTTGACAGGAGATGGAATTTGATGGGTGCCATTTAAGACAGGTCATTTGCTCCCTGTCATTTTGACTGATTTTCCTCACTATCGGCATAATGATCTCGTGGTGGTGTCATGCTGTGATCTCGTTCTCTGTACATCTAAAAATAACACCAAAGTAGTCATGGTTGACCACGGTTTCAAAGCAACCGACAAATGAATCCTTTCTGATACGATATTTGCGATACTTTTTTTCGCATTCATTGACGGAAAAATTCATCGAAGAAAAAGTGGAATTAGTGATCGCAAAAACATTCGTCGTATTTTGTGCGCTTTGACAAACTGGCGACTTATAAAACGTAGTGTGGCAGCGTCATGCCTGTTTACGCACCTGTATAGCTGCGTATCTGCCTAATTCTTCAACAGCTTAGCTTCAGCATGGCAACCACTAGAGCAAGAGTTATGATACAAGTACATCCTGCAATTATATATCACAACCATAACTCAAGTCAACACAACAAACAGGGGGAATGAAGTGTCCTTGAGGACCAAAAATCTCCGTGATTTCTCGAACAGTTAGATTGCACTTTTAAGCGAGAGAGTAGCAAAAAAATATCACTGAAGCTATGTGCAAACTGTTGCTTCGCATAACATTTGAAATTCCGTCATGTGAAAGCAGTTTATGAAACTGGCTAGTTCGATAGCTGTGTCAAAAGAATCATATCCTGCCTGTGTTCAGAGCACGCATCTCCATTTGTGAGCTGCACTTGCCATCATGAACTCTGATAGACGAGCGAAGCAGTACGACGTGATAAGCGGTGTTCCCCATCGTCTACCCTACCTGCATAAAGTGCCGCTCAGCAGAGTACGCTCCATTAGCAGTTTTATGTGCGCCTCTACAATACGACAGATAAACTTCAAACCATCACCTCATCGCCTGTATCGAACATTTAGCACACCGCACGTATTCTGCTACAACGACGAATGAAACATTACCGAGCACCAGAAGGACACCTACTAAATATGATAGGAGTATTTATATAAAAGCGCATTCGAGGTAGAAATATTATCTAAAAAGAAGCAGAAAATATTGTTGATTAGATACAGCATGCAATATTTGAGATTTCCTTGCACAGCTTCAAAAATTTTCAAGATAAAGCATATAGTGGAGAAGACCTGCAAAAACCTTGCAATTTACAGTTTGCGGATTGCAGCTCCCATAAGACAAGCACATAACCAACTGCATTCTAATCATTCTATTGTTTCGGGAGCACACAGATATCCGCCGTACCAAATTCGCATTTACAATGCGCATTATAACGATATCACGCCTAAGCGCATGTGTATTTGTGCGTGTGCGTAAGTGCGATAGTGCGTGCGTGTATCCATGCGCACGTGCATGCATGCGTGTGTATGTGTGTGCGTGTGTGTACGTTTATTGGTGTGTATGTGTGTATATGTGTGTGTGACTTTGTGCTCGCATGCCTGTATGCGTATGCATGTCTGCATATGCAAGGGTGTGTGTGTTTGCGTGCTTACTTATGCATGTATCGCATGTTCGTGCGTGCACGCGTGTATTTATGTTTGAATTTATCTGTGCATATCCAAATGCTTCAACTAAAGAATCAATGAAACTCGAGTTAAGAAATATGGCAGGTATGATCTTAAATACGATCTACATAATAAACGCGTCTGCCATTTCCTACTTTCAGAACTCTGCGTTTCACTTTTTGTTTACACCAACTTTTCCGCTCCATAATTTTGGCCTGCGGTTTCTTGAAGCGAAGTTAGAATGGAGTTTTCAGAAAAAATCGAAAAATGAAACGTCTTGTAAAGTTGCAGTATAGTAGCAATGAACTGTGCGTATCAAGTTTGCTACAATTCAATTCATGCCATCGACGTGCTTGATCATTTGTTTGCACATTTTCTCAGTTAGAGGTTTTTTCTTTCTGCAGTCGTTATCAGTCCTTATTGAGCTC
Source organism: Toxocara canis (assembly GCA_000803305.1). Classification (NCBI taxonomy): domain Eukaryota; kingdom Metazoa; phylum Nematoda; class Chromadorea; order Rhabditida; family Toxocaridae; genus Toxocara; species Toxocara canis. Next base: position 92,119 of record JPKZ01000852.1, read on the forward strand.
CGCGACATCTCTCAATGGTTGCGTGGCCTATCATGCCTGAAATAACTGTAATAAACGAGTCACATATGGGGTGATTGGATAAAAATTGTCGATGAGAGAGAAAAGGAAACATACGTAATAAAAGTTCTTTGCGAAGTATAGTAAGTTTAAGAGGAACAAAAGGCAACTTTTATTCTTCAGCACTCCGAAGTACTCTACAGCATGGACGCGTTATGTTTTTTGTTTTAAAGAAGTTATATAATCGGTTCTCGAGAAGACTGGAAAAAGGTAACATCGTCCGGTAGTGGGCAATTATCAGTTCTTCAATCAAAGTTCTTCGCCTTCCGTTTTCTTTGTAACCCTTGCGCAGTGGGAGCTTCTATTGCATGAACTGTTTTTTATCACAGTTAATGCATCTAGCAGTACAACTTTAAAGCGAACCGTTCACAGGCCTTCTGAATTTTAAAATAATGCACCTTCTTTGAAATGCATCTTCGATGGTTAATCAGATTTTTATTTTCTAAATAAAAAATTATTTATTGCACAGTTTACGAATGAAGCATTTTTACACCCCTTTTTTTAAAGCTATCCTTGTTGCAGACAGTTTAAAAACGCTCATTAGTCATTTGAAGAACATAAAGAAATAAATGAAACGCGATTGACTCGCCCAGTAGGGCTTCAGCGAAAAATCATCTGGCCGAAGGGGAAGCCCACGGAAAAAACCATGGATGTACGACGCTGGGGAACATTTTTATGTTACCGTACCTGCGCAACATTTTCTATAATCCTCATTTCTATGCAGTAGTTCCTGTAAAATGCGACTTGCAGCTCGTCCAGCAAATAGTCATACTGTTGTTTCTAAACTATTCTCTCCTGTTCCAAAAACCTGGTCAATGGGCAAACTCAATTACGAAGAATATTGTAAAGAAGTAGACTGAAATTCGTATATTGATCTACTTGTTGGGTAACAGTCGGTTTAACTAACAGTACGAGGAGCAGCGATATCGTTAATTTTGTAACCATTAATGTGGTGACGTTCCAAATGCCGAAGAGATACGCCTTAGCTCTTGCACTCCCATAAAT
>JPKZ01000852.1:105324-117908 GCA_000803305.1 Toxocara canis
ATATGATGTGAGAAAAAAAACTGAGCCTACAAAATTGGGTATCACACTAGTTTCCTCCGTGCGCCACGCTTTGCCCAATTCTCTGCCACCGTTGTGCTCAAATGTCCTTGGTTCTCAAAATATTTTTTCAAGAAAGCCAGGCCAGCGCTAAATTTGGAAGGGCAATTCTTCGTTTGATTAGTACTCCAAAAAGTTTATTCAAATTACCAAACTAACATCCTTGGAATTTTGAAAGCACTTTTCAGTGAGTCGAATATTCACATTCACCGTCTCCCTCCACTCCTCTGACGAGGTCGATCCCTGCCTAGCTTTTTCATTGAGGTCCCTACCCTAACCGATTTGCTTCCCGACGGGAAGTATCTATGCGGCCAGAAAATCGCTCCTGGCAGAACATTACTGCTAACGCTTCTTGAGTTGAAAAATTATTTCCACGAAACTATTTCAATCAGTTCAAAAATGTTCACACCGTTTCATGTTCGGTTTTCATGGAAAGAAAACAAAGCAAATACGAATAAGGTAAATTTCGCGTAAACTAAGAAACTGTACTCCGAATGAACAACGATGATACTCCCACACTCCATTTCCAACATACAAAGAAACCAACTGTGTAAAATGAGTCGAAGCGATTCAAACAAAATAACCTCCAGAATGTATGCAATCACTTCAGCGCCTGTGAATTCTTGTAGCTGATCAGTTCCATGTAAATATCATACATGCATCGAACCTGACAGTTCTAGCCCTGCTTATAGAAGACATTTCCAGTCGCTGTTACACAACGTTATCAGGTTGCAATGGGCTCTGTCACTATAAGTAACCCATACTTATTTTAGATTAAACTCTATTAAGACGCATGTGGAGGTATAACTTTTTAAATACCATATTGTAATTATACAACGTTCTTCCAAATTGTCATTCTTGACGGCATATGATTAACTGCTCTGTTTCTTTTTTTAGCCCGGTGATACAATAGTGAAAATAAACGATATAAAGGTTTGTTCGCAAGCACACCTTGCATCTCTACTTCTTTCGAGTGGCCCAGCATTGCGATTCGTTGTACTACGTGACACAGATTCCGAGCATCAGCACAGCGAAGACAGTAAGAAAGCAGAAGTACATCATGACGAAAATAAAGCCAACCCCTCCGAATGGGTCGTAGGCGGATATCGCTTTAAGGTTTCTTAATTGATCACTTTAGTCTAATACGCTTTGGGCATTCACCGGACAACATGACCGATTCGTTTCAAAAAATTTAAAAAATAGAAAAACAAACGGTTACGCTCCATAGCGTAGCTCATATTTACAATACGCGGTGACTTGATCACATTCTTGACTCTCCGATCAAAGGGTCACGAGTTATGATCCCATATAATTCACACCGGTCGCATGCGAACTACTGAAGTCTTACGGCGAAAGCACACTGTGTGCGTGTGTGTGTGCGTGCGTGTGTGTGTGCATGTGTGCATGTGCGCGTGTGTGTGCGTGTGTGGGTGCGTGCGTGTGTACGTGTGTGCATGTGTATGTGTGCTTCGTTTGGGCAAAAGTAGTTTGCTGGAAGGAGGAAGCAGCAAAGGTGGAGGAAGGCGGGATAGGGAGAAAAATGTACTACTTCACGTTTGGTGTGAATCTCTGTAAAATTTAAAGCGAAAATTTGATGCTTATCTTTCGGCTGATTTGAAAAAAAAAAAACAGATGCTCCATTGTTAGCGCAAATATCGACATCAAAAGTGAGGAACGAGGTTTGAGGATGTAATCGTTTCCATCTGATCGAAAAGACACTTTAACTTTTAATCATATAGATACTTTAGAAGCAAGAAAGTATCTGAAACGAGCACCATATTGACTAAAGACTTTCGGGATCAAAATTCCGCACTTTCTCCAACTGTTACTCGCACTAAAGCCATCACGAGTAAAAACTTCCAGCTTTGGCAATTATACATAGGCTAGTGGTCATCCACGATACAAAGACATGAGCGCCCTTTCACTTGAGGTACTCACTGAAAGATCGGTTGGTTGATGGAGTAGTAATCCAGGAATCTAATAAAGCAACTGGACAGAATGAAAAAAAAGTGTGCATTTTTTTCGATCGTGATGAATTTCTGTTCGTACTGTTGGTTAAGCGGTCGTACGAGTTGTGGAAAAATTGCATCCCTTTGCTTCATGTTTTTCATCTTAAACGTGGTCACTTAAACTGAACTTACTGAACGGCGGGTAATATTTAGAGAAGTTATTCCTTCCTAAGGTATGCCATCCTCCCAGCACAGACTTGATTCGTAAATTTGCTAGTGGTCTCATAACCTATTCCCGACCTTCGATAAAATTTAACTTAGTTGGACAAGTATATTAAACGCAAAATTCTGTATTTCTCGAATACGTAAAAGTAAGCAGAGCATTACAGGAAGTAACGATATGTTTTAACGGTAAAACAGAAAGAAAACTAGGGCTTCGTATAAAGGATTACTGTCGCATGGTTATTGTTTCGCATACCGACCCAAATTCGGTGTCAGCTGAACTCTTCAAAGAAGGGGATACCATTGTCGAAATTGAAGGTCAAAAAATAAGGAACAAGGATGACGCGAGATCATTACTGCTCAGCTCTTTAAAGGTATTCTGATAGTTCAAATATAAATAAAACTTTTGGCTTCGTACTTAGTTACTTACATAGGATGCTTAAACTGGCTCTTAGGAGAATCAGTTCTATCGTGGTAGAGAAAGGAGATATGTCAGCAGCAATGAAATACTGCCTTTTCACAGAGAAGGTAATGAATGAGGTTTACACGCAGCAGGATACCAAGTCTGATTCTGTTCGAATAAGAAGGTTATGGGAACGGAAAATACAGAAGCGCGTTACATCTTTTCGTTAGTCGCCCATACCTATGCAGGACCTTTGCTTGCATTCAACTTTGACGGTACTCGATTTCATAAAATTCCCTTACATACAAATCCTCGGTCTTTCTAGCTCAGTATCGCTATGCTTTCTCAATTTTAGATAATTTAACTGCTAAATTTCTCATGAATGCTCCATTTGACCGTTGATGATGCAGAAAGTTTTGTTGCGAGTACAGTGGAGTTTCAAGCGGTCCCAATAAGGGCGAACGATGAATGGTTGACGTATATGCGAATACCGATTGGAGAGCAGAGGCATTTTTACGAGGATGAGGAGAGTGGAGGGCGGGAAAAGGTATATATGTCGTTCATACAATTCGAGTAAAATGTTCCCCATTGTTACTCTTTCAGAAGAATGGTAAAGCAACGCTGAAAGTGGTACGCGCCGAAAGTGAAGAGGCACAAAAACATGCTTCGGATCGTTTGCTCAGCTCACGATCGGATCGATCAGCAAATCAACCATCTGTCCCTATGAAAAGTGATGTCATCGAAATTGCCCAACGTGAAAGAAACCGGCTGCTGAAGCGTGAGAGTGTAAGACCTATGCCTAAAATGATACTTTCTGAAATGCATACAAATGTATTATTAGTCAGTTCAAATATGAAGGTTTGCAAAGAACTAGTCATTTCATGCAAAGGGATGCAAAGGCAGCTGTAATTTTATCGATTCCCGTATCGATGCAGCTGACAACCATGCCCACGCATGATTGTCTTGACCCGCCTCGAAACGCCTGGTGGTCAGCCTGCTGGCGATCCGTCGGGTAAGCAGCCGGGATTCGAACCCAGGTCTTCCCGCATATGAAGTGGGAGCTTTGCCACCAAGCTACTTCCCGCCCAGTCATTTCATGGGACACTAAAATCAAAAATATTTCACGCCATAAGAAACGCAATCATTGAATTGACATAGGTGGCGAATATGAACACATCAGACAATGACGTAAGAGCAGCACGTTGCAACTGGTTAGGTGAAGAACGAGAACGAGTCTTCTAAACGCTTAAATCCAATTTGATGTGGGCACTGAATAAAAATTTTTAAAAAAATGCGAAAACTGCCGCTGACAAAGAAAAAGTATTTTATATATTACTTACGGGTAAAGAATATTGGAGATCTATTGAGAAAGCGATTGCCATCTTTTTGCCCTTAACTTTTCTAGCCCATCGCTTCAACTGGGATTTCAAATGATTGTTACCCCATCATGGAATTTTCGGTGATTCCTATTACGAGATCATTGTTTACTTCGCTAGTATGCTAAGAAGCCTGAACTGAATTACAAGAAAGCTTCATTCATTACCTTTCTCCCTCTCTTCCGAGTTCGAAATCGTCTCTTGGCAAGATTCAGGTTGCTATTCTTGACACTGTGATCGGCTTCGTCTATTGTCAACATCTATGACCATCACTATCACTTTTATTCTTCACGATCAAATGAATATTAGCCGAAAAAACTCGCATGCGTCCGTCACGAACTGCGACGAGATGTCGCTAACAAAACATCGATCACTGAAAAGGCTTTTTACTGTGAATTGCAAATACAGAACGCAATTTCGCCTCCGGAGCCTGCGCACAAAACTTGTGCCGTGAAAGTGGACTCCGTGCCAGCGAGTAACGACTCCGAAGAGTCTACCTTAGAATCTCACTTCATCATATAACTATAAATTAACGGTTGTAAAAATGAGTAGTATAAGAATTGCGTTAGATCCGCTATCCGATGAGATGCGTTCCAAAATACTTTATAAATCAGGCTTTGCGAGTGTCGAACTTCGAAATCGTCCAGCATTACGCTGGACTTGCTTGCGAGTTTCGTTTTGTCGGAATGCTCAAATGTGATCATTGTATTTGGCATAGATACCGCGGAAAATTTTCACAGATCATCATGAGATCCGTTGAACGAAATCAATATTGATCATCTACTTGCTTCAAAATGGGAGTGTTATAAGTTAGGGATGATTACCTTTCATAGCTATACTATAGCTTGTTTTACAGCCGAATCCATTGCGTGGCATTCTTTCACATCATACCTCTCCATCACCGTTGCGTGCCGCCATCGATAGTAGACATCAGTCGATGTATATCGGCAAGGAGGACAACGATGAAAAGAATCTTCGCAAAGTTCGATCCAAAGAGGATCTCCCATTCGGCGAACTATTCCCTCTTTTATAGATGCATTTAAGTGTGACTTAAGAAGATAACTGTCGAGTGAATTCAGCTCTCATTTCCGGAATGATTTTTCGCAACAAAACTCTAAAACATATATATTCTACAGAGAATGCAAAGTTTGTACACCGGATACGGTTTGTTTCTATAACGTTGTCGCATGCTTGCAGCCATTCTCCACCAGTAGCACTTTCTATATGTAAATTGTCCACCTAGTTCATCGCTCGCTATGAAGTGCAAATATAATCACCTATATGATCAGTCACAAACACGTTTATATCGTCAGCCATATTCTCTAACTTCATGTAGATGACCCTGATTACAAAACATTCTCTACCAATGACAATCCCTACTAGTTTCCTATGGCGACGACCGACTTAAAGAGGAGGGGAGTGAGGAGGTGGGGTGGGGGGTGTGAAGGGGAAGGTGAAGTGGAAGGAGAGGGAAGGGGATGGGAAAGATGAAGGGGAGCGGAAGGAAAGGGGGAGGGAGGTGGGAAGGTTGACGAAAGTTTTGAAGAATGAAAAGTGGGAGAACTGTTCGCAAATGGGATGGCTGATGTCAGACTTTGTTAGGCAGCAATGTCCCAGCAGTGCTAACAAATGGGACGTACTATGGGGTTGGCACGACAAACGCTTTGGTGGTTCGCTTGGCGAACCTTTGCAAACAAATAGTGCAATAACGGATACTTGATGAAAGATTTTGTCCGAATCGACCGCTCATACGAAACCATTACTGAAGAAATGTTTTTCTTCGACAAGAATAGTTGCAAACTGCAAATAAATTTCTTTTCCGTTTAAGCGAATATAATTCCCAGAAGGTCGCCGGTGAGAAACTGGGTTTAGGAGGTTATCCGAAGGTGCAGATTACATGTAAACATTAGCTTCAGTGATTTCCGAGTTGAAATTCGGGACAGAAATGCAGGCATATGCACGCGCACGTGCATGAATTCACAAGGACTGCAATTTGCAAAATTCTTAAAGCGAATAAAACGCAGCTTTCAACTTGGGCAAGGCGTAATCTAGCGCGAATCAGCTAATACGAAGCAAGACTCCGAGGAAACAACGAATGGACAGCAAACAGCCCTGGACTCGCTCCTCGACGGGATCCCCATCAGGGGAACCAGCTCAGAACAGTAACTCATAGGGCTGAAGAGTAGGAGAAGGCGGCACAAGAAGAAAGAATATTAACAAGTGAGGGGAGGAGAGGGGGATGGCGGACGCATAACTGACCCCTTTCCTCTCCAATCGCCGTATCGCTAAGGACCACGCGCTTTTAGATCGAGGTATATCGGCCATCAGTCGATTCATGTCGGTTGCCTTTGATATGACAATTTAAATTTACAGAAAGTTTAAATTTTCCGTTCAAACTTTTCAATGATTCTGATACAGCTTTCAGTGCGCTTTAATATATGACTAGAATTTGTTCTCAGTCCTTTGAGGTCACTAAGTGCTAGGTCGAGGTACACCGAGACCCAAGAGGTCACGAAGCGCTAGGTCGAGGCACATCGGGTGCCATGAGATCAAGAAGTGCTAGGTGGAGATACATCGGGAGCCCTCCAGTTCGTATAAGTTGTAAAAAGTTCATATCAGTTCCCAATAGACATTGCAGTGCTCTTTAAAATTTAAATAACCCTGTATTTTAAATCTCCCATCTCCAAGGTGCGTACCACCCCTCTGTCTCTCTCCTGCTCCTGCACTTGTCGCCAAGTGTCCCGACTGCATTCGAAACTATAGTGACGCTCAGGTTTCTACGCGACGACAAACAATACGTACGCGCCGAATTTGTTGCCGCAACGCGTCTCCCATCCAACTGCGTCATGCTCGTCAAATCGCGTCACGCTGTGGTTACGAAATTTCTTCTCCGTATAATGTTTCTTCATTTCATTCAAATTTTTTAGCATTCTAGGCTTAGAATTAAAGTTCATGTCAACGTTGGTGGGCTATTGACGTTACGCGTGATGGGGAGGGGGGTCATGTCTTTACGTTGCTTTCGTTTTCGCTTTGCATTTTTTTCGTCTCACATGTTGGCGAACGTTGCCGAAAAATATTTGTGCGGTGCGACGTCCGCAAGTAGATACAGGTTTGTAAGGTTGCTTGGGTTGTCGCGAACGCTTGAGTGTGTGTTATACGCTTTAAATTCTCGGAAGACTTTTGATGATTGTGCTGGGTGTTCTGCAACCGTTTCAATGTTAAGAAATGTGAGTACCGCAGTTCTGTTAGTAGCCATTGAAGGTAGTCGAACTAACGAAAGATTGGCGAGAACGTAGGGTTATCGAAGAATATTTGTCGAAGTGTTGAGGGTTTTTCCTCCGTTTGAATTATCAAGCTTTTCAGAGACTTCATTGCGAAAATGTAGGGCACACCGCTGTTGTTGGGCTATCAAACATCACAGTAAGAGCCAAAGGCTTCACGTTCGACCTGTTGCTTCTAGAGTTACTATCGTTTCCCTGAAAAGGTGCGAAATCAGCAGTAAGCCCCATTTTCGAGAAGCGATCGCGATGGCAATTACTAGCGGCTTTGCCGTGTCAGCACGTTGCAGTGGTGGTGCGTTCAGTTCCCATCCGGCAGGGCAGGGGTTGTTTTAATCTAGCAGCTTATGTTTCTTCTCTGCGTGAGCCTCGGTACTGTTTCTGTTTGGTCGTGTTCACTCCCGAAGAGTCAGTTGCGGAAACAGACGAATGATGGAACTTTGTCTCGTTTTTCGTTAAACCTATTTATGACTTTGTGAAAGCTGTCTCAGTTTCCGCCAGAGATGCATGTATTTTGATTGTGCGAAACTGATAGTGATCGGCGGATTTCTCTTACACATTATGCAAGCATGAGCCCTGGGCATACGCTAGGAAGGATGAAGACAAATCTTTGTGGATCGAGGCGCCGTCATCATTATTTCATATGCTAATGCGACGGCAGTCCAGCTAATCAAAGCGAACCCACAGAATCTACACGTCCCTCCTTACCCGCAGCGCGCATACATTATGGTGCTTCAAGCACGAGTTCATCCGAACTGGTCTCATCTCATGTTTAAGGCTGCTAATAGTATTTTATGCAGTTCATTATGGTTTTACTGAACGTCATAAGATCTCCATTACTCGTAGTCGTCGTATTCATGAAGGGCCACCTCGATTGCAGTTTTTTTCGGATCGCAACTAGGGATGATGGTCGGCATGTAAAAGCTTTTCATGGAAATAGTGTTGCGGAAAACTTTTCCAGCTGCTTTCGTTCGGGATTACACAACTGATTTTCGCATTTTCAAACTAAATTCAATTATACTTCGTCGTATTGAATGGTATCTCTCTTACAGTGTGTTTAAAAAAATTGATTAAGGTGGCTTTGGCATCAAATTCGATCCAGTGTTCTCTTATTATGACGTATGTGATTTATGCTCGCACTTTCAACCATAAATTCGCTTTATAACTTTTCCTTTTCTGGTCAAATGAGTGTGAATTAAACTACCTACTAATGTTGCGCTGTTGTTATTTTTTTCTGCACTGATCGCCTAAAGCTTTTTTACATCAGAGGAATCGAAAACCTTGAGCTCAAATGACATATGCGTCCGGTTGTCATGATCTCGTTCCTTCCCTTCTTATGTGATTGCATTCCATTTTGTTATCGTTCTTTACTTTGCATGCATTCTCTGCACCCATGCATGGTTAATACAGGCTTTGCGAAATGCAGATTCTTGCTATTCATCGCACATCGTATCGAGCCTCTTGCCAGCGACGCTGCAGAATTTGGAGTATTGTCTTTACGGTTTGTTGTCTTAACATCTGTGAACGAAAGCGATTTGCGGTTTCGCGCTTATGTCTTTTGCGTTATAATTCAGTCATATGGTATCCGCTTTCATTCTGCAGTAGCTGTGCGCATATCGAAGATTGCTGGAAATGGCGAACATGGATGAGGATCAGCTTCTCGACTATGAAGAAGAGCAAGAGGAAGCGACTGATGCCAATAAGGCTGAGAATGGGACGACTGCTGAGAAGAAGATCAAGGTGCGCTTTATTCATCTGTTGTCCATTCGCTTTTTTTTTAAAGATCATTTTAATGCAAAAGAAGCATTTTTAGCTAAACTGTTTTAACCACTTGATCCAAAACAGAGCCTTGTTTCAGTACTGTTGTCGTCCACAGTATTGCATGGAGGTAGTTTTCGGACAAAGGAGTTGTGATACAGCAGGTCGGGGTACTAGTAGGGAAGGCAAGGCTGCCTGCAGCAAAGATTTTAATATATGAACTTTCAGGAGGCTGTATAGAAGTAAAGCATGTTTACATTAGGCGTAGGCATACGCAGAATAAATTTACGGAAGAATCCGAGATGCACAAGTTATCTCCGTTTCTGACAAGTTTCAGACAGATCGCTAGCTCATGAGAACGTTTGTTTATGTGTTTACAAGGTCGAAAAACTATGCTATTCATAGTCGACTGTAAAATAGTTTCATCTGCTAACAGTGATAATTTCCTTCTTGCGATCGTTGTGACCTGTACAGGGTTGGTTGTTCCAGCCCTAAAAATCCGCCGTACTTCCCTACGCGGAACTGGCGTTGGACTTCTCGATGGGTCAAGATCGCTTGGTTAAACCCTCAGGGCTGGAGGTTTTAGGGTCCTGCTACTTGAATGGCGGATTTGGGGAAACGACCTTGTTAGTTGAATTTGGAGACGAGAGAGGGAGAGAGAAAGGGCTGTGACCTCGACAACACAGTTGAGGTATTCGAAAATTTTGCTCACTGACAAAATTCTCGTATCGGTTGCATTGGGCGTTAAGAAAAGTGCTTTGTCATCAAGCTCATGAGGGAGCTGTTGCGTGTTCTCTGCGGCACCAGCACTGAACATTTGCGTGATTGTTGAAATACACGAATCCGACGCAAAGGGACAGAAGCAAGGCTGTTTTTTGTTTTTTTGGTTTTTTTTTTTGTTTCAGAGTTGTAGATGAGAACCGACCAAATCACATTTTAGGTGCTTATTTATAGTCGATTTTAGATGCGTGTGATTATAACAACCGTTTGAAAGTATAGTTTGATAAGGCAAGTATCGAGAGGCAAAGGCCACGCAAGTGACCAGATGAATTTGAACATAAAATCGTATCGGAAAGGGTGACGAAGGGCTGTTGTAACGTGATTTTAGATGACTTTGAGTCATTCGCTGTGAACAGTTGAAGCACCAGGTTGTTCGCGTGACCTCGCTTAAAAAACCCGTATCACGATCGTTGCCTTTTCATTGCAGGCTGCATGATTCCATCCTCGATGCCTTTCCTATTCCTTTTTGATCTGCTGTTACAGTGTTGTGTGGAAGCATGAATTGTTTGTGTTCTTCAGGGTACATACGCATCGATTCACAGCAGTGGTTTTAGAGACTTCCTACTAAAGCCAGAACTTCTTCGCGCGATTGTCGACTGTGGTTTTGAACATCCGTCTGAAGGTAATGCTTTGAATACAAGTTACGTGTGATGGGCAGATACTGATTCAGTGATGCAGGATCAGTTGTGAGTTTTTTGAAGAAACTCTAGCTTGATGAAGTGGGTCATATGGGGAGGGAGGGGGGGATGAGGGAGGGAAAGCAAAATGGATTTTATCTTTTGGTCGTTCATAAATTATCCTCCGATATAAAATGTTCTAAAATTCAAGCCTACGCTATGTAGTAAGGACAGGTGGATAGGGGTGAGAATTCATGAAATACTTTTCCATAGTTTTTCTGTTGTTTGCTGACAATTTCATAATGCCATGATTATCGACTTATGTGTTCATTCGAGTGCAAATATACCGTGGGCAGTTGTCTTAACGCAGAAAGCGTTCTGCTGCTCAGTTTTAGGCAGATGATTGTTGCAAGCCAGCGTTGATGATCGATTTGTGAAATTTGAGGACTGCTACTAAGTTTGGTGGGATTAATTTGTTGTATGTTGTTGGGAAGAGAGGGAAGGGGGAGGAGGGACAGCGGTATGTAATGAGAGGTCCACCATATAGGTTTGCATTTCCATTTTATTGTGCATTGGGTTTATATTTGATATGTTACAGTGCAGCACGAGTGCATACCGCAAGCAATTCTCGGAATGGACATCGTTTGCCAGGCCAAGTCTGGCATGGGTAAAACGGCCGTTTTCGTGCTTGCCACTCTGCAGCAATTAGAACCGGTTGATGGAGAGGTAAGAAGAGGTCGTTTACGCCGTACACATTTTTCTGCGGTATGAGCCGAGGGCATGGCATAGGTGGAAAGGGGTAGGAAAGAAGAGTATACTGAAGCGAAGCAGGCTTTATCGTTTGTCTTCAACTGCATGAAAGTGTCCTATGTACAGGTATCATAATACGTAGTCATTTCACGTGAGCATTACCACCGAGCATTACCACCGATATCATTAAATCGTAAATTTGATCGCCATTTCGATTTACTATGTACTTGAATTTAATGAGTTTCTTTATAGCAGAATAATATAGACCGGTTGGTAAAGTGTGATGCTTTAATGCAAGTCAAGTGGAATGCCTGTTGCATTGAAATGTGATCACTTTAAGTATTGAGCGAGACTAAAATGATGCTCGGTTTTGTCGCTTTATTTGACATGGGTCGTTGAAAGCCAGCTAGTACTTGCTGACAGCTTTATAACAAATGTCACCTTGTAAATGATATTGAGCGGAACACTTCATACCGAGTGGTGACATGCGGAAACACAGGGCGCCGCTTTTAAGTGTATAATGTGATCAAGGGAGCGCGTCGCATTTCAGCCCTTTTCAGGTCTACATACTTTTTTTTTTAATTCTAAAAATATATGAGAGATTTGGGGAGTGTCGATGTTATCAAATCTTTAGTGATTTTGAGTGGCTTTTTCCTCATTTTTATCGTACTCATCTCTGGATCAAAACTCGTTTAACGGAATACTACGGTCGTTCCCGAAGAGAAGAACATGCAAAATAGAAAGTTTGTACGATAAAGCCGTCGATTCATCTATTGCCGTGATTTGTTCGACGATTGTTTTTATGGTATTAGTGCTTCGTAGCCTCGTTCGACCCACAATAATCCAGTTTTCGCTTTCAGAGAGAAATTTTCAAATTAAACTTATATTGCAACAAAACTTGTTTGTAAATGAAAAAAAAATAGTCGACGTTCAATGGGTATCAGTAGATTGCGATTTTCAATTTCACATTATTATACGAACCACAATCCTAAGTTTTTCTACGGAAATGTTTTCAGGTATCAGTGCTGGTGATGTGCCATACACGAGAGCTGGCATTCCAAATCTCAAAGGAGTATGAGCGTTTCAGCAAGTACTATCCAGGCATTAAGATTGGTGTCTTCTTCGGAGGAATGCCCATTAAGAAGGACGAGGAAGTACTCAAGAACAATACGCCGCACATCGTTGTCGGCACACCAGGGCGCACGCTGCAGTTGGCAAGGCAAGGCAGCCTCAAACTTAACAAGATCAAATACTTCGTGCTGGACGAGTGCGACAAAATGATCGGTGATAATGGTAAGCATTTGCTTGCATAATTCGTTATACACTGTTTTTAGGAACTGCAGCGAGCTTTATCAGGAACTTTCATTGCGTCTGATGCTGTAATCCATCAAGAG
>JPKZ01000852.1:130713-151274 GCA_000803305.1 Toxocara canis
GAGGTAGGGTGGGATAATGCTTAATGCTCCATGGAAATGATTGTAGGGTGGGTCATTCAAGACGGTAGGGCATTGATAGTGGGCCTAAAGGTGGAAGGGGATTAATGTTCCGTCAAGTGTGCTGATCATTTTCAGATTGTGGCGATGGTGTGAATAAATGATTGGCTACAGTGCTGCAATATTTTCGCGTGATTCCTGAAGCTTTTTGATAACGATGAGTTAGTTATCTCGTGTTTGGAAGGCGCGTGGGATTGCTTTTTATTCGATGCGTTTTATTCAGCCATTGATGTGTTGAGGGAGGATTGTACGTGCTGAAACATTCCAGAACCCAAAGTCGACGATGCTGATTTTTATCGGGAAATCTCTTTCAAGTTTCGCAAAACTTGGGTAAATGCTTTTTCTCTTTTTTTTTTGATTTGAGAAATGGGGAAGATGGTTCGCTATACTTTGTAATTTACAATTTATTTTGTAATCATCAAAGTTCCTTTCACAAAACCCATCAACCAACGCTTAGCCTAACCTATTCAGTGCGGAAAAATGCGCTTTTTTTCATTCATCGTTGAGATCTTCTTTCCTTCATCCCCTTTCCTCCATTTTTCTCATCTGTTTTCCAGCCTGCTCACTTGTTCAAAAATCTTACATATGCTGACAATTTTAATTAGTTCTGAAAAAAAAATTGTTGAAATGTTTTATGAGAGTAAAACTTTCGATGCACTTTGTATATTCATATCAAGCGGTTTTAATGTGTACCGAAAATGATTTAAATGTACAATGAATGACGCCTTGCGGTGCTTGATTGTGATTAATGATTCTTCGAAGTGATTATGTGACATAAGATGAAGCTGTCCATTGGATGTACTGAAGCGAAATTCTCTAAGTATATGTGATTCCTCTTTATTAAAATATTTCAGCTTCGAAGAAACGCTCATCAAATAAATCGAGCAAAATCATTACACAGAAATAATAACCATTTCATGGACGTCATGAACCATAATATGAAATATGGGTTGATATTTTAGCCATGGAGATTTTAAATGCAATTATCTGGTTTCGGCGTCGATGTAGCAGCAACTGGCTATGAATGGGTGCGCAGTAAATGCTTTGAAAGGAGCTTATTGGAATATGACATATGGGACATGTAACCGATTTATGAAAGGAAAATGCAAACCGCAGGAAAAGTGGTAAAGGGAAGAAAGGCGGAAAATATGAAGTTTTACACCAAAATCAACTCATAATTTTAATAGCAAAATCAACTTGTAGCAGAAGAAGAATGGGGTTCTCATGAAATGTAAAATTTAGGAGGGATAAGGGTGAGACGTACGGAGAGACCGCCACGGGATTGTTTCTGGAGCAACAAATAAGGCAGTTTGGATGAACGTGTAGAGAAATCTCAGCATAGTGAAGCAGGTGTCCACACACTAGTCTTCTTTCTCTCTTCTTCTTATGCTTGTTCGTCTGCTGCACGGACGCTTCGAAGAGAGAGAATCAGAACCGACGATAGAGGTTATGATCTAATCTGGGATGAGATTATCAATCTCATATGCTAAAATAAAAGTGTGACTGTAGAATTATGCAAATTATGTTGCGGAGATTATTTGAGGCTAAAATATTTCTTTTCCAGGCTAACATGCTCGCTCATTCTATAGCTGAATTTGATTATGGCTAAAGTACTCCTGTTTTGTTGTCATTTTGTTTCCGTAAATCATACATGGCGCACATTTTCTAGTATATCATTTCGTACCGTTGATATTCCCGCGAAAATATATAGGGCTGCACAAAAACAATTTTTTTAATGTTAAGAATACTTCAGCTGCTGTAAAAAAAAATTTTCGTTTTTGGAATTGTAACGTCATCGGAGACATAAGCAGATATTGTTCGATTTTGGCGCTTATCCAAGAAATCGCTCAACACGTAATGTCTTTAGTGGTTTTAATGACCATAATCACGATGAAGGATAGATAGTGTGGAAACAATAATAGACTAAAAATAGTTGAGAAAAGACCATTTTGGCCATCTTAGGGATATTTCCTTGGAATCTGGAATGCATAGGTAGCGGATAGGGGTCAGTCGAAAAATCTAGCCAAGCTTAAGAGTAAAGCAGTTGAGTAATCTTGTTGGCACCAGAGAAAATATGAGTGGCTAATGGCATATTTTGAGCACTGCATGAAATATTCGAAAATTACAAACAGTGGGGATAACTGCCTTCCATAAGCGAAAAAAAAGGCCAAAAAAAGTTGCGGCTTCAATAAAGCTGTTTTTTTTTTAAATGACGTTCTCTCCGTCATGAAAATAGTACATGAGGATCAGCGCAGCCGTCAATTATCACTGAAGCATCACTGAACTACAGCATTACTTTGAATATATCTCCGGAGTACTTCAGTGCTCACGACTTTTAAAAAGGGACGGAATAGTTGAGGTGAAGCTGTGTTAAGAATGCGCCGTTGGCCATGTTAAGGAGGAGGGGCTTTATTCGAGGTGGCATGGTATGGTGAATTTCTTTAGAAATTCCATTTCCAGTTTGGTTTAGATTTTTTACCCGTAATCGTTTGTATGGCGGCTAGTGACAACTGTGTCCACAAATGGGGTTCGTACCTGCGATCATCTCATTTCTATTTGCTCGAGAAGTTGTAAGTTGTGATTTCGACCTGTACGTATGGATGTAATAACTTTCATTCGAGAGTCTAAGAGAATGGTGCATTGCGTTCACTAAGAAGACGGTATATCCTGTCACATATCCAACATCCATACTTCAGTATAGAACCCCGTCATTCTTTATCTCACAAAGCATATGGTATTGTGCTTTGAAGACCTAACCACCTGACCATCTTTTGAAAACCAATAGAAGTGCTTGTCAGAGGGCTGGCTTGATAGGCGCTTTGGCAACTCACCTAACAAATCGGCCGATCTCATCAGCTACTAGCAATTGATGACAACTGAGACTGCAGTTGACCTGATCGCTCGTAAGAAACTTGCTACTGAAGTTTCGCTGTTCTGCGACCGCAACGGTGAGAATGGAATACGACCGCTAGTTAAGCGTATTAGTTTATGTCGTCTTTAAATAGTTACAACCTGGCACAGGGATGAGGGACCATAACTCTTGGAATATCTTAAACATCTCTGAAATAACTGCCTGTTTGTGATCCATATATACAACATTGTTTGGAAATTGCGCTTGGAGAGGCGATAGAGAAATTGCGCACTGCTCAGTTGATGTTTCGTACCCGTTACAACGTGGGCCGCTCTCTACGACTTCTTCCGCATTTAGAATACAACAGGCATTTCCCATGAACATTTTAGACCAAAATTAGTATTCGCCATAGGCACCCTTCATTAATGACTGATTTTAAGCGTTCACCTGTGAGGTGGGGAAGGGGGCGGTCGGGATTCTTCCAGGATACTGGCGCAACAGTACTTCGTTCAGGCGACTAGTGAAAAAAGTTTTGCCATGATTCAGATGATACTTGCTGTGATGTTAAAAGCAGTATGGGGGTGGGGGGCGGAGGCGGGGAGGGACATTGAAAAGAGACGGAACAACTAGACACGTAGAGGAGAGGGCAACAACGAATCGATAAAAGACCCCTGCGGGAGTGGATGTATGTGTGTGCCTCTACTCTCCTCTCCCCTCGGAAGGAGCGAGCACATCACCGTGCCCCGCCCCATGCGCCCTACCACCCCCTCTCCCCTGCGTGCGAGTCGAGGGGAAGCAGCCCAGAGAACGCAACACAGCACACCGCTACGCATCGCGCCACGCCCGCCCCACGGCTGCTTTTGCCATTCCATCACGCAACAACCGACGATATTTCCCTCCCACTCACAGACAACAACCGCCACGAACCCCTCCTTCCGCTGTCGCCACTAACAAATTTCGGGCTTCATCCCAGGGCTGTTCCCATCGTGTAGCTTTATTTGGTTCCAGTTTTGTTGAATTATGGTAAATTCATGAAGCGATCCGCTTAACTTGTTTCGGTTCGCCTAGGAGCGTTGAGCGTCGTTGTCCTTTTACCTTTTAACTAATGAAATCATCCGCCTTTGCGAATTGCGGATGTCCTTCGCTAAGTTTATGCAAATGTGGATGGAGCGTAAGTTTGCTTGAGGGTTAAACGTCTTATTTAGTTAGCGCCAGGTTCGTCTGCTTAATGCATGCCAACCAGGACATGACGGCCATTTGAATGAAGGTAAATCATTCGCTGAATTTATATAACATTTGTGTTACACAACAGGTAGACATTTGCCATGGCTTACAACTTTTCGCTTATTCAGATTGACGTTCTTCAGAGGTATGATACGTACAATTTTGTGACTGTAAAGGAGCTAAACTTACAAGTTGCCCCCCTATGACAACTTACGACTGTTTTAATTAGGCAAACACATTTTTGCATGAAGGTAGCGCTTAATTTGTCGATCGACCGTCAAATCGATTAGCGGTTTGATGTGCACTGTTTAAGATTGATTTGATCAGCTATTGTTAATTTGATGAATTAAAACCAAGTGGAATGCGTAATTGTTATTCCAAACGTAATTAAAAAATCAAACACAATCATTTATTCCCGAGCAAAAATCCGGCGTTTTTTTTTTCGGTTATAAGTCCAAAGTCATTAATGGCAAATATTTTCGCATCCGATCTTGGTTAAATTTGATCAGCTTTTCGAACAAATGTTCAACAGGGAAATTTCAAGATAAAACTCCATAATGGACAGATATTTTGGGAGAGAATAAATTTCAACGTGAGGGGAGGTGTTTCCTTAGCGTTTAACTTCGGTGTTTCTATTATACCTTTTTATGCGCATAAGACGAAGCTATAAACTAAACTGTTGTCGCTAAAGATATTCTAGGATCTTTTATATATTATAACTAGTTATAATAGTATTCTTTTCTCGTTAATTAATAGGCACTGTATGCCTTTACGGTAACGTGAAAAAAAATTTACATAACGTTTACTATGAGCAGCTAACAATTGGCGTCTAAAAAATACGGCCATATTGCAAATTTTAGCCCAACGAAAATTGACCACCTGGAGGGAGTTGCTTGGTAGTCTAACGAAGTTTGTTTAAAATATGGATTGGTGTTGTTTTATTGTCTTAAGTAATTGTTTGAGAGTAATGATTCACATCGAGGTTCTGCAAATTAATTTGATTTTCATGCAAAACGAAATAGCTTGATTTCAAGATGCGCAAGGAACTGATAGATGGAGCTTGTTTTTTGAACAGTATTTCTTGCCATATATTGCTCATATCTTAGAATCAAGCATTGAGCTCCAGGGTATGTGCCTCTCAAAGGCATGTATCTTCTTCCATACATAACGGCATACCAGGAGAGAAGTAAATCATGCCTGTTTTATGCCTTGCATCCTCTCCAACGTGACGTGACGTTCACGTACTGTATTGTTGAAAAAACTCCTAGCTGCAAACTCTATTGCTTTGCCTTCCACATACTCGCCCCCCCCCACCCCCCATCCTCCATTCATCTCCGCCAAGATCTCCTGCAATCTTTTTGTGTAATACAGTTATCTTAATTCTTTCTCACTCCTTTCATGCGACTTAATTGAACCGATCGAAATTAGCAAGTTGTCAGGCAACAAAATATCAATTTTAAACGATAGATGATGAATAGATATGTGTTTGTAAGTGAAATGACACAGTATTCATGAAGTATATCAATCTTCTTCCTCTTCAACCAATAGAGCAGGTAGCTAGCTCATCGTTAGAAACTAATTGGCTATGTATGTTCCTTGAAACTTAATGAGGACATTTTTTTTTCGAATTTTATCGCATCTTTCCTATATAATTTATAGTAAAAGGAATAGATACGAAATATTCGGGAGAAAAATTTCTCCGATTAAAATTATTTTCGTCCTTTTCAAGGAACAGACCGAACAAATAATTTTTAATTACAAAATAGTAAATTGTTTGTGAATATTACGCTGAAATGAACTCGAAAGCTTACGAATGGATTAGCTGTGTTCTTTGCAATGGAATATTATTGAGTATATATATGCGGATAGATATGGATGAAAGAGAGTTGATTGTTTGCATATTATGGTCTCCATCATTGCATCCTTGTAGATAATAGTTAGTGAAAACAGTGAAGAGAGAAGGGCACTAGAATACGTAAAGGTTGGTTAGTGTGGGAGAAGAAAACTGTGTCCTGTGGTGGGAAATGATAATAAAGGTCAAGATAATATCCAAGAGTTAGGTTTTTCTTTTTTTTTTTTGAAGGGAACATCGTTTTAGTCGTGAATGTTGTATTTTAGTGATCATTTTTTTGATGGCCGCACGACCAATAGAGTTGCGTAATAAGCGCGCACATTCCGAAAAGGTGTACCCTTGATGCAGCCTCTCTGTCCCCTCATCATCAATATCGCACTTGCTTCCCGCAGACTGGAGAGACAGACGCTGCGTTAGAGTTGCATGGATGATATATTGTGAGTGGGCGGGGAGATTCCTCTTCATGTTTGACTCTTTTTCCGGGTCATGGTTTCGTATAGGCCATTAAATAAATTCAACAAATAATTAATTAAAATTAAAATAATTGAATAAAATGGACATTATTAAATAAATGTTCATTTTAATCACCTAAATAAAAACTACAAAAATGAGCATTATGGAATAAATAATGAGCATTTTTTGGTAGTGTTGTCTGTACGGAAGAAAATGGATACATATAGAATTTTTTATCTCATTTGCAACGCAAGTGATATTTTTTATGTAGCAATTTAGTGTATTGTTTTCATACGTTTCTCTCATTTCTTTCATCGATCATTATTGGTTTTTTTTGGCGAATTCACTGCATCGTTTTGTAAAAAGTTGAAATCGTTTTATAGTTACTAATCATCCATCGTCTATTCGAACAACTTTTACTTTCTGCAGCAAAAATTGAAATACAGAGCCATCGTCGCATTTCTTTTTCAGTGAAAAACTGACCAACTGAAAAGTAGAGTGAGAAAATTTTTTAAAGGTTTTTTCGAAAGAATTCTCTCACTATTTGATATCAGTGATATTCTTGAATGCGTTTGTTTAAGGTAACATTGTAATATTTTACTTTAAGGTAAAGGTAATTTAAGGTAAAATTGTACAATAATTTAAGGTAACGTGTCATATTCAATCGTAATGTCTTATTGCATTGTGCAGTCGTGGGGATTTAAATGTTTCAGATTGCTTGTTGCAATGAATTCACTGGAGTTATCAATGTTGTTATACGATAAAGGAGAAACGGGTGATGAGCTAAAATGCGCGAAATTCGATGGAAATGATATGCACAGAACGCAACACAACGGCGTAGACATAGGCAACGACGAATCGTCGGATAGCAGTTGTGGGGCTCATGATGAGAACCTTCGGAACTCAGCGAGCAGCATCGACACTGTGGTACGTTACAGCTGAGGAATTACTTGGATGATCTATGCAGTTTGCTACGGGGAACGGAGCACAAAAAACGTAGGCGGTGGCATAAGGTACGAGTAGAGTAGAACACACATGAGTTGACGTTGAGACGTTTGGGCGGTTGCGAAAGATCACATAGATTGTTATCATAACTATGTGCTGCTCTCTCAGCAGTATAATGCGCCCGTTTGCCAATTACTTAATATCATGCTATGCGAAAAGGCAGGATCGTATACCAGAAAATTTTTATCAAGGAATGCATTTTTGAACTATATGACGATCCAGTGTTGTTGATGCATCAGGTGCCTTTTCCTTGAAAAGACTGGCGTAATGTAAAAGGCCTTATTTTCAGATTGCAGAAGGTAACTGTAGTGAATAAACCATCCGAGAAAGAGGGCAGACTAGGGGTAGGGGTTCGGGAAAACTGCAGGAAATAACTAGCTGAGAGAAGCGCCGAATAGGAATAGAAATGCAATAGGAAGAAAAATTTATTTGTGATGAATGCATTGTTGATTATAAGTAAAAGTGAATGTGAAGGAGGGCCGACTATATTACTTATTGCCAACTGGTTTAGTGTAGCGTTTCATTTTTTCATAGTACTAGTGTTGTTTTTTTCGCGTTTTTTTGAGTGGAGATGTTTAAGAAATGCATACATATTCTTCTTTTGTGGCGCCTTAATGGCTGAACGAGCGAACCTTTTTGAGTGTTGCTAGTTTAGTAAGTTTTTTTCTCTTGAATTGGTCGGCAAATTGAAAGAAAAAAAATGGGAATGCTTGCTAGCCAGCGGGACTGCGTGATATAAGCTTTGGCGGTTTTTTTTTCTGGATTGTTCATACAAATCTCTCTATAAAGATTGGTTTTTATGCCAGCTTGACGTTTTAAATGTTTAGCTAAATCGGTTACAAAATGCTTGCAGATTTTTGCATCTTTGAATGCTTAGCAGCTTTCTCCGTGGTGCTTGAATCGATTCGGAATTGAATCGTCTAAGCGATTATCCCATCGTTTACATTGTGTCCACGAACTTCACAACAGTTATCTTAGGAGCTAAGACTACTAGGCAGATAGGCAACATAGGCCAATAAGTACAGACTTGATGTTGCCGTGATGCGCACTGAGGCGCACACAGGCAAATAAGTACAGACATGATGATGCCGTGATGCGCATTGCGATGCAGTCTTATTAAAGCGACTGAAAATAGAGTAATTGCTATCTGCTCGCTCGTTTTTTTTTTTCGGGCAAATTCTCTTCGATAGTCCATGGCGTTGGAGTGCGGGTCAGTGCGGCTGCAGGTAGGGAATTGGTTCGTGTTAGTGATGGGGAGAAGTTTCTTAGGCACAGAAGATCCATATATACAGTGTGTTCTGTGGGGATAGCTTTCCATCTTAAGGGGCCCTGTCAGAAAACCGTAAGGCTCATGATGAACCCCGACTTGGCCCCGGGGAGAGCGAAAAGTCAGGGAAACAGCATAAGCGAATGCCGTTGCGACTTATGGGGCAGAAGCGATGAGTGAGTTTGCTGTAGAAAAGAACATTGCTAAAAGGTCGGAGAGGGATTGTCAGGGAGAACCGTCGGGAGCCGTTTCGCCGAGGACCCGGACGGAAACGGGAGGTTTATGCTGCATGGAGTGCATCGCGCTACATTATGGGCTGTTGAGGAGAATGCGGAGAATCCGGCTGAACAGTCCTGAAAGTGCTTTCCCTCGAGTTGCACGCACAACACTGATTATGCATCCCATTTTTTGCGGCTTTGATGTTACCATGTCGCCATTGTTCATATCTTCTTCAATGTCATAAGTCCGACTTCGGCCTCCAGGGATAAACGTTTCAGTTTGCGAGGGGATAGTTTTTGCGAACTGATATCCCGAAAAACAGTAGACTAGAGCACATTCATAGGAATATGGGCTTTATCGAAAACTTCATGAAGAATATGGGCTTTATCGAAAACCTTATGAAGTAAAAGGTGAAAAATAGTTGAATGAATGTGAGGGAGCAGCAAAATCAAAGGGGATGAAGTGGCGACCATGGGCTTGTGCGAACTGTCATTATAATGAAGAGGGAAGGGGCTGAGGTTGAGGAGGGACTTTCATTGTTGAAGGTGAGGCTGATTTAAGGGTTTTCGATAATTACATAACTATTTGCATTGCCTGCTAGATGTATGGCTATTTTAAGGTAATGATGGGCGAGGCGATGGGATCAAGAGTGGCATCGTCGTTGTCTTCAAAAGCTGATACGGAACATATTCCATTTGTGCAAGCCGGTTGCTCTCCAAGTGGAAGTGCTTTATTGAATGGTACGAACGGTGGCGCACCACACTATCCGAGTACTCTCCCAAATGGTGGCGTAATGAACACAGGTCTCCCGCATGTTTCACCTGCCAATATAAGGTTTCCTAGCGGACGTAAGTTATGAATCATATTTTGATCACTTCTTGAATGATATTGTAAAGCAGTGATAAGTGCAAAGTTCTTCAGATCATCCGTTTCATTTGGGAATGGGTAAGGAAGGATTCAGTAAGGGATTTAAATGAAGTCGTGTTGCGTTGGTTTTAGAACATGCGAATAACGCATTTTGCGAGAACTGATTGGGACCTGGCCAGTATGTTTTTGAGTGTTCAGTTTTAGCGATCCATGAGTATCTCAGTAGCCTCACACATCATTAGGTATGGGTTCTTAAATAGTTTTTGACAGAATCAAAGTTCTTGTTATAAACCTAAGTGACGCTAGAAAATAGCATGTGCGCAGTGACCGGGTTACGGAGCTGTTTTGTCGCCTTCGTATTAACAAACCCAATGAGGAGGGTTTGGTTTGGTTAGCTTTTTAATTGGGAAACGGAGTGTCCACATCGTGCTACTGACAGTCGATGCTGTTTTGCAACGCTTTCATTTAAAATCGTTATCTTTTAAACTTCTGCAAACGAGGGCGGCTCAATAAGTTTCAATATTTTTCGTGATGATCCATGCGTGCATTGTTAAGATCCCTGCTGTACACATGAAATTCGCAGATTTTAGAGAGAAATTCGAAAGCAGCATCTAAGTCATAAATTTTAGGCTCATTCGACATACAAATTTTTTTTGCTTTTCATTACGTAGACGATGAATATTGCATTGTTGGCTACCGCTTATGAATACAGGTGAGGGAGAGAGTTCGTGCAAATTTGTTCAAAATAATATGTTCTCGCAAAATTTATTTGAGGGGAGGGGGATATCCCGCGTATGATTCAACCGGTTATGTAATGAGCTTCTTACAGGCGCGTTATGTTTGTTGCCGTGTTTCGATGTCGTATGCATATGACATTCGCTTTTCGTTTTTGATTTTCAACTATTGTTGGCGTTGTATGGGACGCTGAGTGATTGTGGTAGAGTGATGATTCAGATTAGTGTTTATTTAAATGATGCAATGCGGAGTGGAACCAAATCTTACTTAAATTATTTCCTTCATCTTTGAAGCGCGAGTGCTATTCGTTTCTTGTCTATCTCACTGGCATAGAAGCGAACTTGCTGTATGCAGATCGAGAAAACAGTTATGCAGAATGTGTACCATGGATGAATTTCAGTGCATAAAATGAAGCGTGAATGGCGTGTAGTGGGCTGGTTTACATCGGATGCGGCAATGAACGAAGTACGTAAGCGCGAAAAGGTCTCGAAGCGAAAGAGCGTTGCGCAAATCAACGGCACAAAAGTGTTTTACCGCTGTAACAATTGGCGACGTACGAACTGTAACTTCCGCATGTACGCTCTGTACCATGCACCCGATCAGATTACGCTTTATGCGAGCGGAGAGCATGATCATACGACCAAGAACCCACACTATGTGCCCCGGAATTACAGTTAGTGCTATTCCTGAATTGCTACTCGGCAGCATCAAATGAGGTGTATCTTTAAAGCAGCATAACTGCCTCTCCATTCCCCTTCTTCCGACCTCGTAAGTAGTAGGACTGTCGCGTAGCTTAGACTGGTTTTCTGATGAGGTTGCTGGTAACTTTAGAAAATGAGATTTCAGAAATGTGGAGAACGGAAAGAAGAGCAAAATAAGGAAAAATTGGTAGCAGTGAAAAGACGAGTTTGCAGACTGAGGCAATTTGAAAGATTTGAAACTGTAGTCCATGGTCTTTTTCAGGGCGCATGCCTTAGCGGGCGGTTGTTGCGTATAGAAAGTATACTTGCGAAATTGCTCCGTATCAGAGCCGTTTTCATTTGTTGTGAACACAGATAGTTGTGAATCAGTACTTCAAAGTTAATTGAGATGAACTTTAGCACACAAATATGTTGAGTGTTTATGGTCGCTGAGTATGACGAGAGAGGAATAACGGGCACATGCAGGCGACGAGAGTTGAACTCTGGTCTCACCCTGTTATCGAAATCGCATTCCATTAAGCAACCGCTTCAGTTTCAGAGCTCGACTGTGTCCACTTAATAACTATTGGCTATAGGGTAGAAGATGACATGTGGAGTGTGCTAAACGCAATTAATACTAAAAGCCTCTACATAAACCACTTCCTTGCAAAACAGTCTTACATTTTGAAATACCTTGTTCGCGCTGTTTTCATTATCATGCTGATCGCTATCTTATCGTAAACGCATGTTCACTTACACCAGATGTGGTGTTTTTATAGCCTTGGTAGATTTTATTCAAATATTTTTTAGAGAAATCTGATATTCCTAGGAGATCGAAAGGAAAAACGAAGAGTTCGACCATCTCTTCCACCCCCCCCCCCCCCCCCCCCCCCTTTTTCCCCAAATATTTTTTAGAGAAATCTGATATTCCTAGGAGATCGAAAGGAAAAACGAAGAGTTCGACCATCTCTTCCACCCCCCCCCCCCACACCCCACACACACATATACAACTCCTCTTCACCGCTCATCTTCTACCAGTCATTACATATACATAAGCCCGCCTCAAAAAGAAGCCCGTATGATGTATTTCATAAAAGTTTTTGTATAAGTTTTTCTTACGAGCGTTTGTGAAAGAAACCCTGAGAGAGGCTGTGACCATCATGATCATTTGACAGGTTCTTTGAAATCCCCACAAGGAGGAAATCAAATCTGTTTAGTATAAGGGGCGCTACTGCACTGCCCAGTGCTCCTCTACTTTTAATAAAGACCCTAAACAGTAAAGTCTGCACTTTTCCAGAAGGGGTTTAATTCGCTGTGGATGCTATACTGGGAGGAGAGGCGAGGGGCGTTTTATCGCGATGTTGATGGAGAGGGTTTGTTCGACGAGAGGGGGGCTATTCAGCGTGATGCGGTTCTTCTGTTGTAAATTGATGTCTAATATGCTATCAGTGGCATAAACTTACCTATCCTTTTTAAGACTATCCCTCTGTTCTCAAAAAAAAAAATCACTAAGATCGGGTTTTTTTGTTGCAGCTGGCAATATGATATACAGTTTGGCACCGAGTTCGTCACAGCAGCAAGCGCTTGGTCAGTTCGTAATGCATGCTGCAGCGAATGCTTCGTCACTGAACGCGATTTCTTACAATCAGGAAAACGTTGATACGGTAAAGTTATTGTATTTTCTTTTGAAAAATTGAAACAACTGAAATCTAAATAGTGAAACCTAGAGCCGCGATTGAAAAAAACAATAGTGCAAGGCTGGACGAAAGCAAAACTCTCTTTGAAGATGATGGCATGCGTTCTTGAATATTTTAATGATTATTTCTCTAAATTCTTAGAGAAAACGAAAAAACTAACAAAATGTGAACGAGTCATTCATTGTTCGAAATTGTACCACTAAGCGATCATATTCCTTTTTTTTTTGAGGATGCAACTTTTTTTCTGGATTCTCTACGGACCTCACTTTTTTTAAATATTCTTTTGCGTTCCACTTTTTGTTGCTGATTCGATTCTTTTCACACATAATTTTTTTTTCGAGAAATAACGCAAGGAAAGGACTACAGGGCAGAGAAAAAACAGAAAAATATTAAGCCAATTTGGCGACTTAATCAGCAGCAGAAGAATTATCTATGTCCTTGTACGATTGTGATGGAGTGTCATCGTTACATAAGATCCGTCCAAAGTTTCCAAATTTTGCTAAAATTGTGGCTGTAATTTACTATATGAACTGTGAAGCTAACTGTAACGAAAAATCATGGCAGATTCAGTGGAATTTTAACAGTGATAAGTGATAAGTGATTTTACAGTGATAACTACATTCATAAACTTTTCCGTCTTCCTCATACTTCACATCCGTAGTTTGTTCAAAGGAAAATTTGTTTGATTCTAATCGTATACCGTCTTTTCCTTTAGTTTTTTTTTTGTTTTGTTTCAGAGGAGTGCAAGGAATGAATCGGCTCCTTCATCGGATGTTCCCCCATATTTGGACAGTTTTATTAAGGTGAATTTTTATGATTTTCTTTTTCACTTTTTTTAGTTGTAACGACTAAAGGCGCGATACATGATTTTTGTGGAATTAAGGTTTCTTTTTTTGAGTTTATTGCGCCACTGTAAAGATTGTAGATAAAAGTTACACGTGGAAACTTATTAAGCCATTGAAATATTGTCTTTTTTCCAACTGTTTGGTCATCGATCCTCTTTTATTTCAGTTTTAATCTTATTCGATAGCGTTTTTTTGCTATAGGTTTGTGATCTCCGATATGTGATACCGAACAAAATGAATCCATAGCTGATTTGCTTTCGCTATGATACCGTATTCGTATAGCTATTTGGTAAAAACATATTGCCAGTAATATTTTTTATTCAACTTAAAGCCTTTTTTTTTGCAGAACAGTGTCAAGAATGAGCTTGCCCCGGCATCAGATGTTCCTCCTTACCTGGATTGTCTCATCAAAGTGAGTCTTCAATTTTTTTTTTTTGAATATCTTAAGACAACGAAGAGCTGTCGTATGATTATATTTCGACGACCCGAAGCTCAGTCGACAGATGAAATTATTACCTAACAGTTTTGTTCGAAATTGATCCCGACTTCATTTTTTGCTGCGTCAGTCAACGCCTGATTTGTATGCGCTTTGACAAATTTCCATCTGTAAAGCGCATTATGCATAGACCGTGTATGTGCATATTCTGTGCTGCGTCAGTCAACGCCTGATTTGTATGCGCTTTGACAAATTTCCATCTGTAAAGCGCATTATGCATAGACCGTGTATGTGCATATTCTGTCATGCCTTTTTGCGCACCTCTTCTGAATACTCTAATGATGCATTAGCTTTCTAACCGTAAGTTTTTTCACTTTTGCAGACATTTTATGTGTGATCGGATCATAGGATACATATGAGGAATAAGGAATTTTATGGCGGAACTTTTGTGTAGCCTCATCGATCCCGTTAAATTGCGAATGCATTATGCGATATCGGTTCATTTAATCGGCCACTAACAGAGATTATTTTCAGCGTTTTTGTACAGCGATTTTTCTGTTTGTTCATTTTAGTTGAAGTAGTCACAAACAAATAACTGATAGACAACTTTGAAATTAGTAAATATTAGACAGAGATGGAACGAAGTGCACGAGAGTTATTCGAGGGCGCCAACGATGAGTGTTCGTTTCAGCTGAATGATGGGCGAAGTATCGCACAGTTGCTGCAGCTTGCCACTCAGATCGATCACACGTTCACGTTCAATTCGAGAAGGTATCCGTTTGTCGCAGTTTTCTGTTTTCCTTGTTATTATCAGAACGGGTAGGACCACTGGGCTCTTTTCATTTATCACTCTGTCGAAATTACGTCTGAAATTTTTGCAGAGGCCTATAAGATCATATGCAACGAAATTTTAATAAATACTTTTTGAACACACGTTTCATGCAAAGAATTTGTAGTGAGAAGGAGAAGATCAGGTAAACGGACAAGTCAAATGATGATGTGATGTTCAACTTAACCCGCGAGTAACGATGTAGAGTAGCTCTTTCACTGCCGAAAAAGGTGATCTGTTTTTAGAAAAATACCCGAGGATTATAAAGGATGAAAATGCAGAATGGGCCGAGAGTTCTGATATGGGAGCTCTTTTAACGTCAGTTGACTGCGTTTTTACATAGTTGTCATCCATAGCGAGGAGCTTTTTGTAACGGGATGCCAACTTCAGTGCACCTTCGAAAAAGCTTTTCGCCGAGAGCGATTTTTATGTCAACAAATGCGCTCACAGCGCACCACTTGCATAAACTCTTCAGAACTTCCACTGGAGAGGAGTGGAGAATGAATTATTAACATTTCCCATCTCCTTGTTATGATAAAAGCATATCTGCGATGAACAGTCTGTGGGTGGGAGTGATACTTTCGGCTGCCATACCCTTTCCCCAAGACGATCTTTGGTCCGGAAATTTTCGATGATTGAAGTAAATCAAATTTGTTGCCGTCTTAAGAAATACTTGCATTTCTGCACCAGACTGTGAGGCGTACAACATTAATTGCAATCAAACGAAGTGAAATGATGCATTCAGGCAACAGCAGTTAGCAAGATTTTTTTTTTCTAAATAAATTCAAAATCATAGCCGCTCCTGAACGTACCGTGGCATTAACTTTCCTTGCGAGGCGGATGGAGGGTATGGAGCTTAGATTACTTGTGAAAAATTAGTAGCCCAACGGTGTATCATTTAAGGAACAGTGAATATTGTTTCGAATCGAATGCGATGCGTGGCAAGGTGATAGCATTCATCGATTTGGGTGACGTTGTGTCCGTTGTAGAGAGGTGCAACGGAGTCGAGAAAAGGTTTCATTTCTTTTTCTTCGCTACGGAAGACCTGTCGATATCTTAGCAAATCTTAAAACATCCAAAATTGTCTAAATTTGTGGGAAATGTTTTTAGCACATAATTTTTCTGTTTGAACCTATCTCACAACGGTCGAAAAGGGAGGTGTCAGCAGTGAGTTATTTTCTTAGAGCTGAAAATCGACTAATACCTCTTCGAGCGGTCTTCTCTTTGAATTTTTTTCCTTCACCAAAAATTTCCAGAAAAACCGATTCTTCATTGTGTTTGTGAGCGTGCCTGTTGCGAGTCGCCACTCAAAAATTCTGAATTTTGTGAGTAACCTTGTTTCGCTCTGATTTGCGAAAGTGAAGGGAGGTATCTGTTAATAGTTAACATGCGATTCACGTAAATCATGATCGCAACAGCAGTTAGCGCAGTTTCTCGAAACAGAGAAATTTGTTTGAATTTAGCCAAACTTCGGTGATCTTTTTTTTCCATCTTACCTCTATTTCTTTTTCCATTTTTTTCCATTTTACCTCATTTTACTTTTTACCTCCTCCATTTTACCTCTATCCAGAGCATTTTAGCGGATGTGTCAACTTATGCGCTCCCGGCCTCTTCAGCGAAAGAGGAATAGGTATAGGAAGGTGGAGGTAGACTGGCAGTATCATCTCAAGAAAAGTCACTTGTCACGCCGTCTACGTGACAAGTCTGAAAATTTGCTGCGTGCAGATGTGGCAACGGGTGTTTCATGTAGTTATTTTGCAGCTGTGAGCAGTGGAGAAAGGCTGACTGGAATCAGTTTTTGTGGGCAGTACGTGGCAAATGTTCCGCTGCTGCTAAGAGCTGTTGATCTCTCTTCAGAGAATTTTTTTGGATCGTTTACACACACTCTCTCTCTGATATTTCGTCATCATGATATCAGAAATGGATGTTTTTAAGCGTATGGGCCTGACGCTTCTGTAACCTTTGTTTTTCACGGGGGAGGGGGTGAGCGGACGAGGGGTGGAAAGAGGCAGTGCGAGCATGTTCAGCAGTGGTACGGGAAAAAGATTATCACTGCATCAAATACTGATTGAAACAATTGATTCAGGTGGCAAATTTTTTCTGACGCATACGTAGTAGAACGTTCCAAACATAACTGTTTGCGGCCATTTCTCTTTCTCGTACTTTAGCAATGTGCGGACGGCACGCGATCAAAGATAAGGGAGGGGGCTATTCTAGAAAGACTTATATGACGTTTGTATTTCGCACGGGTTGTGTGGCGTTTGTATTTCGCAAGAGTTATTACTTAAGTAGTGCTTAACTTAGAGCCTGACTGCGTGAAGCATGAATGGCATGTTTTAACATGCGAGAGATATGTACTGTTGTGTTTTTTATTTGTTTTTAGTTTATTTATGTCAAGAAATTTACCAGCGTCACTTTCTCTCCTTCGAACGTCACGAGTGAAACAATTCCACCTTCATAGAAAGTTTTCTTCGGACGCCCATACCAAAACCATTATCTTTAATCGTATAAACGGGTTCCATTCCAAGAGGTATGGCTGTTTGGTAGTAGAGTAAAGAGTGACCCGGAATAATAGTGAAGCAGATCTGATCAATATATTATGAGATATATTGGAGTTGTTTATGATTGCAGAGAGAATAAAGGATTTCTATTTGTTGTGTACAGTGAATAGTCTTTGCTTATGACACGTACATCTATGCGCGGAGCATTTTCGTGCTTTTACAACGATTGATAACGCTCAATGTTACTTTCTGTTTATTTTGTTTCCTCAAATAAATTGCTATCATGAGCACGAAGACGCATGTGACGACGTCTATTTCTATCATAATGTTCACGTTTGGATTAGCGGTGGCGTAGGTCGAGGTATGAAAGATGGGGGGAAGGAGGGGGGGGGGGGGGGGTGTTGCTATCATGAGCACGAAGACGCATGTGACGACGTCTATTTCTATCATAATGTTCACGTTTGGATTAGCGGTGGCGTAGGTCGAGGTATGAAAGATGGGGGGAAGGAGGGGGGGGGGGGGGTATCTGCTGCTCACCAACCGTTTTTTTAGTTTTTATCACGAAAAACTCAAAAATGTGTGGGGGATTTGTGAAAGTTAAATAAAGCTTTGAAAAGATATGGCACAATCTACACATTAAATTACTACACTCTTGTTGTGTTTAAAATCTGCGTCGTACAGAAGTTACGGGAACTGTGTTCGACATCGTCAGAAAACATGGTTTATTGACATCGGTTGGGTTTATTTGGTGTATTGAATATGTAATGAAAGCAGTAAGGATGTACAACGCTGTATAGACATCTTAATAAGTTATTTGTAGTAATTTTAGTCCGTATCGCTCTACATTTGTTACATTCACCGTATTTTGCGGGAAGGTAGACGAATTATAACTTCGAATGGTTTTAGAGTTGTTTGCAATGTGGCATGTAGTATTTTTTTTAGCTAAAACTTCTCAAGTCTACAGAGCGTTAGCTTTTGTAAGGGGTACGATCACAGCAAGAATTATTGTTTCCAGTGATCATGCCGAAATCAGCATTTTATTGGTGACGTATGAAAACCAACGATATGAGGAAAGGAGATCGGTACAGTGTGTTGGAACATTTTTAATTTGTTAAATAAAATCGTGCGTAGGCGCCATCTTCGAATGCTAAATTTATAGTGAAATTTTTATGTGAAAACACTTGATTTGATAGAAAAAAATTCCCACAATTGCTTGTTCTCTTAGAAAATTTCTATTTGCAAATGGTCTACAAAAACAGTTTTGTTTTTAATAGAAATGGAAATTTGGCTTTTGGTCGAGTCGATCAATCGTGCAGATCTAATGAAGAGATTATTAGTGAGCTCATTTCGGATCGAAGTTTGCAAGCGATTTGGACAACCGTTTTATAGGCCATCATTTCGACTGAATTAGTCACATTTACGATAAAGATTCTGTTTTGTGCGACCCACTTGATGAAGTTGATGAAATATGCTACAGCCCATCCAACCGGCTGCAAGATTACAGTTCGCGGAGTGGATGAATTGATTTCAAAATGGGTATGGGAGGTGACTACAAAGTTTAGATTACACTTACCGAATTTCATGTCTGCTAAACATCCGAGAGGTTGTAACTAAGGGACAGTTGAAGTTATAAAACTGATAGATATGATGATACTAAAGTTGTGAAACTGATAGATACTATGATAGTAGTTACGAAACTGATCGATATAATGATAGCATAAATTGGATCGATTTCTATACTCACTTTTGGACTATTTCGTTGACCACTGGCATAGTTTTATCCTCTAAAAGTAGCCGAGAAGTTGCATACCTTTTTTTGGCCGGTTAGGTCACAGAAAAGCGGATCTTTAGTTGGAGATTTTTACGAATGGTCGGGATGGATAAAACCGAAATTGTTATCGTTTCTGCTAGTAATAAGTCTATGCATGCAGCTGGTTTAATGGATGAGTGGCTGAAAGCAAATATTATGCCTCCACCACCTTACTTATTCCCATCCGCTCATTTTCTAACCGCATAAAAATGATCGATCGATTTTTCGCTCAATCAATAGTCAAACAATTTGCACAAGCGACAACCGCTGTTTTTTTTTTGCGTTCTATTGATTGGGCAATGACAAAAAGCGCTCTTCACTGGTGTTCTGCATTCTCTATGGTTGTTCCCTCTTCGTCTGGTACTCACTCCTCTGTTCGATGATATTTCGTAGCATTACAAACACACCCACACTCACACACACGGCTGCTATGAGAGGTGAAGATTGAAGCTGGAGCTGTTGAGGGCGATCATATGTGCATTTAAGTTGATTTATTTTGTTGTTCTTTATTTTATAAGCATGCAGCATCAAATAATATTTTCCCAAAAGAAGAATTCTCAACTTTCATGCATAGATTTGTTTTTCATTTCGGCTAGCGTTTGATATGCTTTGCATGACCCGTATTGAAGTATAATTTTTCTTCAACAATAAGTGTACAGCATTTCAACGAAGTGTTTAGCGAAGAGATGTTCTCGTACATTTTTGAAGCGGTCTATATGCTGGAAGTGTTATTGTGAGCTGTTGATTGCTTTTCGTTTATTTTTCTTCTCTAGTGAATTTTTTCGTGCACTTATTTCTTTCTTGTTTTTACATAACGATATTCTAAACATACCTCACTGAACGATGATGCTGAACGTCTATGCAGTTGAACACAAAACATCTAGCTGGAATCAATCGTCTCTCTCGCGCCTTCTCATACTTGTTCTCAGCAAATGTGTGGGCGTCCAACTTTGCCGATACTACGTGCACTTTCAATTCCGTTGTTCATCCGGCACATCCAGGGTTCACCAGTGTTACTGTCGACATCGTTTCGGGGTGAGATCAGCTATCCGAGCACGTCACCATGTTTGAAACACTCACTACTTACAAGTGTTGCTTTCGTTCGTATTATACAGTTTTGTTACCACTTTTGTGACGTTTGACTTTATATATATGTATATACATGTATATATGTATATACATACACGTACATGTACGGATATGTTACACGTATATATGTATATGTATATATAT
>JPKZ01000852.1:151333-163011 GCA_000803305.1 Toxocara canis
ATATTCGTCGAATGCGTATGGAACAAAACGTCGTTACAAGCACTGACCGTTTTCCTTTGAGATATGCCTAAGTGAAGGAGTGGTGGTGTGATAACTTGGCATTAAACAGAAGGCAATTTGCGTATAGAAAATTTGGAGTTCGGGAAAATAGGGAAAGGGAAAACGGATTTGGGAGACGAACAAAAGATGCTTTTGCGGCGGTACTGAATAGAGGGTGCACTTGTCGACTATAATCGAGATAAGAGCCGACTGGCTGTACACACGGAGGAGAGGCTGGTGGGACAGATTATGGCTGGAGGTGTTGGTGTTATGTGCCCATTAGCGGTAAAATGATAACGTTTCGTACATATATCATTATGCGATTTGGGTGGAGCGTTTTTCTCTAAATGCGTGCACAGTCGATTGCTTTTTTCATCTTACACAGATTTGCTATCTGATTGATTGACGCTATTCGTTTGGTTGCTTTCATTAT
This sequence comes from Toxocara canis, assembly GCA_000803305.1. Classification (NCBI taxonomy): domain Eukaryota; kingdom Metazoa; phylum Nematoda; class Chromadorea; order Rhabditida; family Toxocaridae; genus Toxocara; species Toxocara canis. The sequence goes on from JPKZ01000852.1 coordinate 151,806, forward strand.
GTGATACCTTATGGTGTTAACCAGGAGACGGGTATCCCAAGCTTTTGACCTTCAGTGATTCGGGACGGCAGACGACGCCTAATCACTAGGAGCAAAAGGTGAATGTACAACGGGTATGCAGTGTGATATGAAGCATTCAATAGAATATATAGTTGAACGCAAAATATTCCCAATAAAATAATTCGGAAGGTGGATACCTGTACCGAATACGAGATAGATAGATGGATGCATGTTTTATAACCTTCACACATGACTACCTTCAGCTTCTAATTTTGCAAGCTTGATAAGTGCATGAAAACGGTGCGAGTGTGTATATGTATGCATGTTTTTGTGTGATTATGCCTTACATAAGCCGGAATGCTTGAAGTTAAAGTATGTAAATAAAACGAGGATTTAACTAATCAATTGACGTCTCATAGTATGGATTATGCCAAACAAGCTTGATGACCGCAAACTTCTCTGTTTGTTAGCTAAAGGTATTTAACAAAAATAAATGTTGCTTAAGCTATGGGCATATAACACAATGGAATAAACGAGTGATGTAGTCAAGATAGCAGAAATCAGCGAAAGTTTTTGAGCGAAGCGGTTGACCGAAATCAGCAGCGTTGCTAAAATATTCACTATCCACTGTGGAATGTGTTAGGGTGCACACTTAATATGAGATAATAAGGGTCATGATCAGCACCGTTTCTTTTCGTTTCGATCGACAACTGAGGGAACTTTCCCCACCAAAGAAGCCATCTTTGTTACTGCATTATTTCTTTATTTTACAAAAAAAGAAAAATTATTGTTTAAAGAATTATTTTCAATCTCTGTGTTCAGTCCGATTCTTCGTTTTGTTGTTTGTTTATAATAAACAGAAGTATTCATTATTCTGTATCCTGTTGTATCTTGAGGGGGTGAAATGTTGTTGTCGTGCCGGAGAGAGCACCGTCAGCTGCCATTTCATAAGGTGTCTGCTTTGCCGGTCTTATGCTTTACGTTCAGCTTTAATATCGCTTTTTCACTTCGCTCCCTCGTTATGCTTTAGCTCGGAGCCTAGTTGCTCTGCTATCTATTTTTGCGCAATCACGAAGTGGCTCCGATTGATTTCGTTGAATATGATTCCGTTGAAGTTTGTGAAAGTGATTGTGTAAGGTCTTACAAAAAAATGTTTTTCGCGTATTTTTTGCAATTAAACACATCGTTGAGAACTATGCATACAGTTTGATTTTTCTTTAGAATAGCAACTTGACCAAGATAAGTGAAAATTCTATTCGATAATTTCTATTTGGAAACGAATTTTTACAAAGATTTTCCTCAGCGTTTTCCTTTTTTTTTTAAACTGGTCCTCTCCTTTCCTTCATGCTAAAAGCAACTAAAGAGAATTTGGTCTTTATATATGTTATTATTAGTGCCTTTATATTGTTTAGCTGATTAGTTTATGCGTTTAACATATGAACTGTTTTGTCAACGATTGCATGTAAAGGGGTTCGTGAGAATGGTGAAATGTAAATTCCACTTACTCTATGACCGATGCTTTATCATATTTAACGTAGCTGTTGTGGTTTATCTGTGTGAGACTTCCTAACAACATTCTGTAATGACTGTTGTCTTTGCTTCACAGTAACAACTGCCAGTAATTCAGTTCCGTTGATAGCACTATGCGATAACGAAGGCCATACTCCCGGCATCACATAAGCTGACATAAGCTGAATGGGCCAACCGAGGATGGGCGTATCAAGATTGGTTTTGACGTGAAAAAATTTGCACGTAATATGGCCGCTGAATTTCTAACACTAAACTGGCCAGCGTGTTCCAATTTCTCATCCAGTACGTGGGTTGTTCGATGCGCGTCGACGTCTCATCACCACTGTGGCGCCATTACTAAAGATTGCCACTTTTTTTGGCTTCGCTTTTTTACAAACGTTCTTTAGCATCGTTTCTGTCGGCGATTTTTAAGTAATTTGTAATCGTTTTTTAAAAGTAATCTATTACTGTATAATTTTGGAACCATATTCGGTTTCAACAGATACCATATGCTTTAAAAGCGCTAATTGGATCCTCAAACCTGTTAGGAGACGACGATTTTCATTTTTTTTTTTAATAGACAACTTACTTTTAACTTGGCGTCTAATTTTCATACGATTCCCTCACTAGAAACTTATTCAACAAAATGATTTGACGCGATAAGCATCCTTTTTTAATGGACATATCCGATTTGAAATTTTGCTGAGCAAAATCTTCGTATTTGCGATATCCAAAACGAAAATTTATTCTCCTCACTATGTACCATTTTGGCATTGTTTTTTTTCTGAGTGTGAACTCCGTGATGCTAACTTCCGGTTTGCTTTATCGGTCCAGCGTCTTGCATTTGTGGTTCAACGAATCTAACAAAGTTGATCGTTGTTATAGCGCTCCTTTATTCACGAGGAGTTCATCGCCGGTCAAGAGCGACTGCAAGCAGTATGGCCAACAACGATAAGGTTAAAAATAAGGTGTGCCTTATCGTTATCGACGGATGGGGTATCAGTCCTGAGTCTAAAGGTTGGTTGGTTGCCTTACGCACTTACTTTTGAGGTGTCTTTGCTCTTTACGATTGAGATTTATAAAGATGACTCCATGTAGCTCCGCAAACAGCGACACTTTGTCTTCATTCAGTCATTAGCTCCTCTCTAAACCTGACGAACCATTAGCGTAGGCATTAAAAGACTGTTATTAATAATTTTTAGGAATGCGATATGGAAGTGATCCCTATTGATTCGCAGAAATGTCGTTATAATCTGTACGAGTATTAATGATACTGTTATCGTTAACGTATTGTCGTGGTGATTATTTTCATAGTTTTGCACGAGCACATAATTGTTTGCTGTTATGCACCGATCGAATTTGCTTATTTTGTAGGGAATGCGATCATGAACGCACACACACCGGTGATGGATAAGCTTTGCTCGGGTAACTGGCAGCAGATCGAAGCTCACGGTCTGCACGTCGGTCTCCCTGAGGGGCTCATGGGTAACTCCGAGGTCGGGCATCTGAATATCGGTGCTGGTCGCGTTGTCTATCAGGTGAAAATTTTTAGGCTGTTTTCTGCTATCGGTTCATTCAGAAGAGCATTTCGCACTGAAAAAATGAAGCGGATTTGCTGGGCTTTTGGTCAATGGTTCATCAGGTTGCATATGCTGTTTTATGCACATAGGGAAGAATTTTCCTCTTTCTATTTTGTATTTTGCTATAGGTGGTGATGCAACTGAAGCGGAGACGAAGAAGCTTGCAAGTCATGAAACTTTTTTTTATTCGCACACAATCGGTTATCATGCTTTACATAGCTGCTGAGTTTATAGGAAGAGAAGTAGGTGGTGATATTTCGCAATTAAAATGAGGACTTGGGGGTGGGGGAGGGGGGTGGTTGTGCTTCCGTTTACGAGCGCAGTTTAAAGCAGTTTATTTGCAGGATATAGTGCGCATCAACTTGGCTGTTAAGAACAAGACTCTCGTGCAAAACACGACACTGAAGGATGCTGCCGAACGGGCGGTCAAAGGCAACGGACGCCTTCACCTCGCTGGCTTGGTGCCTTATAACATTCTCTTCCCTTGAGGGTTGTGCGAGAGAAGCGACGATTGGTTTTGTGGGTGTGATTACGCTAAGAGCGGCGTTCATATGCACAGCACATGTGAAGTCGAAGAATCAAACCTCCGTATATAAAAAAAAATACAAAAGGCTATCTTCAAAAGGCAGCCTTTTTGTATTGATACACCTGAAGAGGATATGGAATAGGCACTCTTCTCAATCATAACCCACTTCCTGTTGAATTTAAGCCTCTTTGTTGGAAATGCTTTTCTTTCCCGAACAGTAAATAGCGGGAGATGTCCACTGCTACTGCTTATGTTGCATAAGTGTTTATCAAGACACGAATTGAATCGGCTTCTACTCTAGATCATATAGTATATGGTATGCGAGTGTGCATTTTTGAATGGTTTTCGACGATTATATCTATATCTAAAAGCGAATATTTGCAGGTGAGTGACGGAGGTGTACACTCACATATAGAGCATTTGTTCGCGCTGATTACGGCTATAAAAGAGCTGAAAGTACCGAAGTTGTACATCCATTTCTTTGGTGATGGACGCGACACCAGCCCAACGAGTGGAGGTCAATTTTTGATTTGTAACGATTCTTTTCGAAGTAGTCTTGCGATTTTATTAGTTCATTTCTAATTAGTTAGTAACACAAAAGAGAATATTTTCATGGGCACATGGCATTTGGTTTTTATAACCGTGGCTTGCCTCCTAGGCATACTCCATTGAGGCATTTGTTCAAAATGCGGAAATCTTTTGAGTTTTAAGGGAAAGTACTGTTCAACTTGAAAATGTTTTTTTCGAGAATTTTCTGATCATTTATGTTCCGATACTCGATGGTGTAATTTCAAAAATTTTTCATCGCATAATTTTAGAAAATGGTCTTGCGGCAAAGTTAGTAATTTGAATAGTGATGGGGGTATACGGATTTGCGTTGTGAGGTTTTAGGCAGTCAGAGAATCCTGATCCCTTTTTTTGCTGCGATTAATGTGACCTGTATTTTCCTCTTCTTTCCTTCCTCTCCACCCTCCGCTCTCCCTCTCCCCCTCCACCCTCCCGTCCTCGCGACCTTTCATCTTGGTCGTCACGTTCTTTTTTGGCGACGTCAAAAAATCACCTTTTCACATCTTTTTACTCGAACACTGGCCAGCTGCTGTGCCATTGTTACTTGTCGCATTTCTAGTGAACTTTTGATGTTCGCTGACAGTATTTTCAGTAATTTCACTTCTTCCACCTATTCCGCTTTCCTCGTGCTAAACACACAGAAGGAAGCTAGCAGAGAAATATCTGCAGTCTAAGCGGTGCGTCGCTTAAATGTGAATTTGCAGTTGGGTTTTTGCAACAGCTGATCGATTACGTGAACAAGGAAAACTATGGAATAATATCAACCATTGTTGGCAGATATTATGCTATGGATCGTGACAAGAGATGGGAGAGAATAAGGGTAATTTCATTATCAAGCTCTACGTTCAACCTTTATCGTATTGTATAACATTAAATGACTGTCATACTCTTCCTTTTTCACGATTAATAAGTGCGAGCATAATCGAGGTCGAATCTTGTAATGAGCATGTGTTTATCAGAGGGCGGAGCAAAAGGGTGATAAAACTGAGAGCGTTTTGCTTATGAATGACGTATTTTGCATGGGCAAATCACCAAATTGTTTTTAGCTCTTTTGCATTTTTTGGGCGAGTTGTCCTCGTAGTCTTCTTCCCACATACCCCCAACAGTCCTAATCTGTCGCATATGTTCCTATTTCATCGGTTCCAGAATGTAGTTTTTTGGGGAACATCTGAGTTCAAATAATTAATCGGTGCATTAACTAGGCATTGCTCATGGGGATTACATATTCTCTAAACTAGATATGCTGAAGAACGCTGTTGTCTCGTAGGCGCATGCTCGATAGATAATAGAACAAAGTAAAGTGTAGTTAAGATCATATAATGCATCGGGTCGAAATGGTATAATAGGTTTATTCTGAAGTTTCGGCTCCTTGGGCCATGATCATTGCACAACTGGCTCAAAGTTTAATTATCCAAGTTGTGCTCAAGAGGCCGAAACGTCAGCATAAACCTAATATACCATCTCGATCTGATGCCATATATGGTCTGAACTGCAATCTACGTCATTCCAGTGCAGTCCAAATTCTTTTAGATACCAGTAGTACCCTAAAGTTGTATCCAGGTCTTTAGAAATGATATCTGTTATTCAGTATTAGGCGTCCCGCAGTGCACTGATTGGCGCAGTAATAATTCATTTAAGGTGGCTTATGACGCGCTGATAGGTGGGATTGGAGAAAAGGCAACGATAGACAAGGCAGTTGATGTGATACATGCGAGATACGCCAAGGATGAGACTGATGAATTTCTTAAGCCGATCGTACTCAACGACGAGGGCCGAATAAAAGGTTTACTCCCATTTCCGGTGTTTCATTAGCTTTCTTAATGGTGGAATTATGCGTTCAATGTGTACAGAGCTCAAACTTATATTGTTACGACTTTTTAGATAACGACACAGTAATCTTCTTTGACTATCGAGCTGACCGCATGCGTGAAATCACTGAATCAGTGGGCATGGAACGATATAAGGATCTCAAGTCGGAATTGCCGCATCCCAAGAATCTGGTTTGATTTAGAATTCTTTCGAAGCAGCTTTCACTTTATTTCGATAGTTCGGATCGTTCGGGAGCTAATGGAAGGTGGAAGAAGAGGAGAATGGTGGTAGGATATATAGCATGACGCGATTGAATGCATTTATTTTTTCGTCATCAATCAGGCCGTTCAGGCAATGTTTTAAAATCTCAGTTAAACGTTACCAAAATTTGCTATCGCGTATTTTTTTATATGGGGGAGAGTAATCGACACTGAAGAGGCATTGGTTTATCTTGATATTTTATTTTTCTTTCTTCTTCAGTTAGAGTTACTTGTATGCAGTTTCTGTTCACATGTTACTAACGCTGGTCGCTTAGTTCCACATAGTTTAAATAAACCTGCTGTTTCATTTTTGTAATGTGGGGAGAAGAGATATTGCAGCAGTTGTTCAAATGTACTTTTTTGCTGAAAAATTCAATAATTGTTTCTTCTGAGTAATAAATTTGGTATTTCTATTCACTCAACTTGTAAAATTTGGTATTTCTATTCACTCAACTTGTAATCTCATTTGTAATTTGTCACTTTGTCATGTTACTACTCGATTATTTCAGCAAGTAATCGGCATGACACAGTATAAGGCCGAATTCCCGTTCCCGGCTTTGTTTCCTCCGCAGACTCTCGTCAACGTGCTGGCTGAAACTCTTGCTTCAAATGGAGTTACGCAATTCCACTGTGCAGGTAACTTTAATTCTGTTACCACAGTGCTAATCTTCGCTCACCTTGATGTTGTAATGCTGCGCTGGAGCAGATTGGCCGACAATGAACGAAAGTAGAGGAACTGCTTTAAAAAAGCAGTTGCTAATGTGAATTTACGACGGGTAGAGATTGGCGAATGATGTCGTTAAGGAGCATATTATCAGCGAGAAGCCACAAGGCCAGTGATCGATTCATCGCAAAGGGGGAAAGAAAGAGGGGAGGCGGGGGGGGGGGGTGTTGACGGGCGTTTTTGCTAGGAGAACTTCCACTGATAACTCGAGGGCGGAGAGGACATTATTTTTTTTCTATATTTGGGTTACTTGTGCATGATGCATTGTTGCGCATCTGGAAAGAAATTGTGAAGAATTGAGAGGGATACAGAAACACATTGTACGATTGAAATTACTTTACAGCAAGAAATATCTCCAATAAGATATGGCAACAAGTTATCCAGCCTGTCCAACTGATTTAAAGTTACCCACGCTACCAACTCGATTTTTTTTTGTTTCAGATTACTTCGATTTTTTTCTTAAATGTAGTTTTCTTCGTTATACCACGGGAGCTGAAAATGATTTATGAAGTGTCGTACTTGATGAGCGTAATTATACGCGGAATCGTAGGATATAACAAGTGCAACGTAACGTTCTAAATTGGAAGGTATAGATTGGGAATGTAATACGGTGTCCTTCCACTAATTATCTTGATTTTTCTATTTTGTGTTTAGCGGAAGTGCTTTCAGAAACGGAAAAGTACGCTCATGTGACGTTCTTCTTCAACGGCGGTGTTGAGAGACAGTTTGAGAATGAGGAGCGATGCCTGGTGCCATCTCCCAAGGTGGCCACTTATGACCTTTTGCCTCCAATGAGCTCCGCTGGAGTCGCTGATAAGGTAATGCATACTCATTTTGATATGCTATCTTGCTATCAAACTTGGCGTTCATTTCCATAGTCGCAAATATTAAGAAAGATCAGACGATAACAGCGGTAATATAAAAGTAAGTTCTTGAATAGACTCTCGGTGATGGGAAGTCTTCAACATTGAAGTCAAATTGTTTTTTTTATTTACCTAAAACGATTTCAGCTAGTCCACTCGATGATTAAAAACTACCATCGTACTTTTTTATGCCTTTCCGCCTTTCTTTCATTTTTTATATGTGGCCTTCCCAAATGTAGGTGTGCTGAAGAGAAGCTCGATATTTGGTGATGAGAGCCGCAAAACGTATTAGAGAGCATCATATCATATGGCCTGAAATTTCATTAGCAAAGCCACCGAGTTCTTGCATATTGTAAGTGAGATGTCCGAAGAAGGCGTATCGCCAAATAAACTAAGTGAATTGAAGATGGTGGAGCAGATCAATTCGAAGAAGCACCCGTTTGTGATGTGCAATTTCGCACCGCCAGATATGGTGGGGCACACCGGTGTTTATGAGGCGGCTGTGAAGGCTTGTGAGGCCACTGGTATGTACCTACCTCTTCGCATACTCCTGCGCTTCATTCATAGGATTATTAGTTTCGGGCAATTAAAGTTAACTTTCACATTGTAAAGAGTGCTTCTGAGTAGGCGATTCAAGCGGTGGAATGCATATTAAGTCTACGCGATGTAATTTTTGCGTGTGTCAACCAAATTTGACTCAGTTCTTTTGCGCTTGGACAAATTAGCATTTGCAAAGCACCTGTTGGTGCGTTTATTATGGTGACATATATGTGCGTGTTCGTCCGGCGGTTTTACGCATGTACCACTGAAGGTTGAGTTATGACATTGGGCAGGTATGATCTGCGTAAATGGTTTGCGCAGAGCGATTTTTGTTCGAGCAGGAGAAAGGATCGCAGCGAGACGTGGTGGAACAATTAGCTTAGAGAAGGGATTGTGTCGGAAACAAAACTGCCTAAGGGCTGCTAGGCGGAGAACGATTTAACTGAGTATTACGAGAAATCAGGAACCGGTGTAGAAAAGCATATGCTTTTGCGAGCTTGCGAAGTGCAGGGGTCGACCGGCAATTTAGCTGCGCTGCTTAGGATGGGGAGGGAGATGAGGTGAGGGGAGGGAATGGGGGAGATCTCAGACGGAAATAATGCTAAAATTTTTGCACGCATTTCCTACCGTTGGGATTCCGGCAGACGAATCTGCACTGCATGATTTTAAATGAACGATATCGGATCTGTTAAAATATAATTAAGATCAAATATCATTTAAGAAGCCTTTTCACCAGCCGTTAAGAGCATAGGCGTACAAGATATGACAACTTTATCGTATTGAAATATGAGTAAGGTTTACCATCTATCACGTGTATATGAGATCCACATTATTTGTCCACATTCTTGTAGCCGGCTAGTCTGATGGAGGGAATCGCCAAGGTGCATATCGTTCAAACTTCAAATCATGTGTTTTCACATAGGAAGAAAAAGTCATAAAAGAAAGGAAACAATTGCGCATCGTTTAGCTGAATATCGAAGTTGTAGCCAAACCAGGAAATTGGGGATGCTGAACTCTAATCTTTGGGACTTCAGAAAAGGATAAGTAAAAATGGATGTAACATTAAGAATAGTGTTCAAACGAAACTAAATTTCCGGATATTTTCTCAGTGCTGATGTATATTTGGATTGAATGGATAAGAAGAGAAGGATCATTGTTGAACGATGATTTGTTTAAGATGTGGCGATCGGTCGCATTTTCGAGGCATGCAAAGCGAACGGCTATGTGATGATGGTTACAGCGGATCACGGCAATGCCGAGAAGATGATTGCACCTGATGGAAGCAAGCACACTGCACATACATGCAACAGAGGTATTTTTACTAGTGAGCCTCTCTGGGGTGGGGGGAGAAGATGGGGTGTTCTTTTTCGAACGCCGACCAGTTATGTTGTTTTTAGGAGGCGTGTTAAAGGGGTGTATATTCTGTTATAAAATTTTATCTTTTTATCATTTTCTCTCATACATTATTGTACTCGAAAGCCCAGGCGACAGTAGTCGCCGTTTCCAGTGATTAAGTTTTGTGCGTAGCTGCGCAAATCAGGGAAGCAGTTCATTAAATTGGCATAGGGTCTCCAGAGTTTCGCTCGAGTTCAATCCTCTTTAAAAAGTAGGATGCCTTCCTCTTCCTTCTTATCGGGTAGGAGTTTGTATAAGCTTTTTTTCGAACCTCTTTGAATACGCCAGCTTGTTGTGCAACATTCGCCTAAAATCTGTTCTGCCTCCAAGTTGGTCGCTCCTGCTCGAATTTAGCATCTTCCTGAAAGGAAGGCTTTTGTCAGTTTCAAACTGAAATGTTTTAGTCTGCGAGGAATGGGTTGGAGGCGTTCCGATGATAGTTTCTTTTAATCAGCGACCAATAATCAGCTTAAATCTGCTAGCAAATATTGCAGTCGCGAATTATTATTCATTACGTTTGAGCGATTTATTCCAACAGGGTGGTCGCTGTAGCGCCGCATTGGAAAGCAGTGTGTTTGAAAGTCTGTATTTCCACGCAGCATAACCACTCTCACCGAGCACCGTTAAGATTGCGCGTGTTTTGAAGGATATTAGCTATATTTGTATAGCGTACAAAACTGCGAAAATTTTGATGAAGAAAGTGAGGACGTGTATACAGTGAATGGCGGACTCGGGATTGAGTTCAAAAGAGTCGACTCCTGGTGACGAAAGGAACCAGGGAGGAGTCGACTTCAAGTTGGCGACTATGGGTAACTGGAACTTTGGGTTTTGCTCGTCACTGATTGTATTGTATAGCAAGCGAATTTTGAGGTGTACGAGTGTAAATAAGCGTTTCAGTGCCGTTCACTTGTTCGTCGGACAAGTTCAAGTTCAAGTCGAAGCTGCCGGATCGTGAAATGGCGTTGTGTGACGTTGCGCCAACCGTGCTGCACGTCATGGGGTTGCCAATCCCTAAGGAGATGGAAGGTTGCTCGTTGGTTGAGGGTTAAACGACTTCCTTTGTTAGCCGATCATTTCATACGGCTTTTTTTTGATGTATCCCCATTTTGAACGGTCGGATTCTTTCTCATCTTTGGATCGAACTAGTACATAGCATTATGAAGTGGACTGGTGCTTATGGGTCTCGGCTCGTACCACTTTTCCTTTTCAGCTCTCTCCCTGGTGTTTCATTTTATTTAATACTGAATTTGTGTTACTTTGGTAGACTTCAGCATTGCTTCAACTGTAAAGGTCTTGGTTTGCGGTTTGGGGTAGATTTCCTTTGTATTGCGACTTCTCTTCCTTCCTTAATTATCTGTCTTTCCTAGGTGTTTGTCTGTTTTGTTTCTCTTTCTGCAACTTTTCTCCCCCCCCCCCCCCCCCCCTCCCCTTTT
>JPKZ01000853.1:0-11646 GCA_000803305.1 Toxocara canis
GTTCAGCTAGTTTCAGCTTAAATTTCTGGGTTGAAGTTAAGTAACGGTTTAACATCAAAATAAAATACATGTGTATCTGATAGACATGCTTGATTGAGCCAATGTTTGAATCTATCAGATGTCACGCTCGGTTGAATCACCAACTGCGTCAGGTGTTAGCTGTAATGAGCAGAATCAGACAGATGTTTCTGAGGTAAACATAACGAATGAAATAGACGAATCTTACTTGATTTATAGCTGCATTACTTGCGATATTTTCAAAACTTATTTGTCTTCAGTTAAACGAGGGCGATCGTTGAGAAGCAATTCTCAACTGGGATTGATTGCCAGCATCACCTAACTGAAAAAATCCATTTATGAAAATCGACAGTAAAGTCTATTAAGAGTTTCATTTGCTCCTTTGCTTGTCATTGCGGGAAAGAATGTAATCGGGTAGGGACTGAGCGAACTAATGTTAAGCTTTGAATTGTTGAAGTGAAACTGAAGCAGGTAATAAGGAGCTATTCAATGATCAATTATTGCAGCGAACAAACTTTTTGCGGAGATATTAAATGAAGAATCTTTGCTGGGATCGATCTGGGATGCGCTTTTTGCAGTCTTCATTGTTTCAACTCAAGCACACTAAGACGAATATAGTGACTATAAAGAGGAGCGAGAGCGAAGTAGAGGTAAGGAGAGGGGGAGAGAGAGAAAGAAAGAAAGAAGGGAAGACGAAGGGAAGAAGGAGAGGGCGCGATTTTGAAAATGTATTATCCGATGCAGTCAGGATGGGTGAGCGTCACAATTCGAGATACGCCTTTTGATAAATGAAAACAAAGTAGAAAATTAGGGACTCTCTCTCTCTGCCCATCTCTCTCTCGCTGCCCCTCTCTCTCTCTACCCTCTCTCTCTGCTCCTCTCTCTCCCTTTCTATATTTTGCGAAATGTTTCTAAACGTTTCAAAGGCGAAGCAAACTTACCAATTCTTTTTTAAAACATTCTGCTCGTTGTTCGACCATGTAAAAACACTAGAGCTATGCGCTATTGTCTCTACGTTCAGCCGATAAGGTCGCATCTCCGAAATAAAATGTTCTGCTGTGTACGGCGCTTATCTTGAATATATGTTTCAGATTTTAGGGAAAAGTGTTCGGTTTATCAATGAAAATGTCAACAGATAACATCACAATGAATAAAAACAAATAACGAAAAAAAAAACATCTAACAACGTTCGTATGTTATCGACCAACGTCTAAATAACATTTATAACGGATGATTTCGATAGCACTTCGAAGAATTTTATAACGAAGTTATTGTATGACGAAATTATTGTGCGAATAGCTCGTTGATCACCACTTTGTTGTGCTCGATGCGATATGTTTGCAGCAATTTTAATTTTTCTAAAATTTTCATTTTTCTTCTCTCAACTCTCCTAAAAGATCGACATTTTCAATGAAACGATGCTGCGGTAAATGAAGAGACTTTTAACAAAAAAAAACAACTAAGAGAACACAGTGTTACGATGTTGGCACGCACAAGGCACGTGAACTCACGTATTTGGATATTCATCAATAACGGTAAGAATGGTCGATAAAAGTTTACTTATAAAACTATTTTCTTCTATTTACTCATCAATGTAACATTGCTGTGGTTCATAGACAACAAGCAAGTAAGCCTCGAAAAAGCTAAATTGTCGCCGATAAAATCAATAAATTCTACGTGAATATCAGTTGGACTTAGTTCAAAAATTATAGCAAAAGTTGGTTGGAAGAACGATGAAAAATTTTACAAAGAAGGACTGCCTCAAAAATTAGAATGCTTCTGCATGCCAACCTTTCGTAACATACAACATGGTTCCCAATATACAGTTCTCAAAGTGTTTATTCCAAATGCCCATAATCTGATCTTGAACGTGATGACCACTCAAACTTCCTCCTCTTTCGCACATCTCTCCCCGCTCATTAAAAAAAAAACTGATGCGAATCTGGCAATCACCTGCTTAATTAATTCGAATTGCTTTTCGCATGAGTTTATGGAAGTTCGCAGCCTGTGACCCACACCAGGCCACGCCGGACACGAGCAGTTCATGCACAAGTTTAGCATCCTTTTTTCATTAAGTAGCAGTACGGACGATTTTGCAGCACTCGGGCGAATTCAAAACATTCCTCGGTGCTTCTTTCAACGACTCCTTCATCAGAAGGTCGTTTCAGAAATTTATTCTGTGGTCTCTGCATAAAATAGTCGCGTTCTTCAGACCCTAACGCTTATGAGCCGCTGAAACGTCGATGCGGAAAACAACTGTTGCCATTAAGAGGATAATGAACTGAATAAAATAATCGGTGGCATTTGAGGCTAATACGAGTACCCGATGGAAAAACTTCCCAGGAGGGATGACGAAAGCAGATAGAAAGAGAGTAAAGGAAAAATGACGGCGATGTAATACACCAACCTTCCAGCTTTATACGCCGCAAATTGAACGAAAAAGAGTGGATACTTTATGACCGTAAGGCCAGGAAGAAACTTGCGTCCCAAATCAAACGGAAATAAACGCACCCATCTGCTCCATTTCCGATTTCCATAACAATCAACGAATGAGGACTTTAAGGGCGGGAATAAATTTTTTGACAAAACACATGTCAGTTTTCTTTGTTTTGAAAGTTAATCGGCTCTAAAAACGTTCGTCGGCTTCATAAATTTGGTTCGCCATCACATTCACTCACATGAAATTCAAGCAGTAACAATGTGGCAAGCAATTAAAACAATTTTTTTTAAAATTTCGCTTTCGTCATAAGTACAAACACTCCAAAAAGTAGTACATATTTATTTCTTTCACACCATTTACGGACTGAAATGAAGGCAAACGGATGATGAAATTCATCATAACAGCGAACTCCTGCTATAAAAATGAATACACTAGAATATCTTATGTATATAGACTCCCATAAATTAAACGATACGAAATAATTGGACGTTTTGATGCCTTAAGTCATCTTTACGAATATGCAGAACGGACTATGCTAGCGTGAAATGTGAGGGCATATTTCATGCTTTATGGTTATACAAATGGCACAATTAGTGCTAATTCATAACAATACTACTACGTTTTTGCGTTGAGCGATCATCGTTAGCAATATACAATCTTTATGCGAATTAATTAAAAATATAAAGTGGGGATCAAATTAAGGAGCAGATATGTAAGCTTGAAGCATGATAATTATTAAACATAAGTAAGTGAGAATAAGATCACCTGATATCGTATGCCATGAGCTTCTTAGCTCGTAGATCTTTTAAAACAATAGTGGCTATAAAATGATGCACATAACTCCAATGGTAGCCGATAATCCTTTAAGCATTGGTCGCAGACACAGAAAAAGCGCCGATAGGTTTCTAAACAATTCTAGAGGAACATCTGCATCAGTCACGTATCTCTTCCTGTTTCATGTTCTTTCTCACAAAGTGATCAACTCGATTTCCATTTTAGTCTTGGATAGCTTTCTATTTCGCTGGTATATTAGAGACCGTTCGATCAACCTAAAAACGCCATTATGCACAAGCAAATCTCTACGCTGGTCCTATCCTTTAGCGTTGAATCCATTTTTGAATGGCCGCGTTTGCAAACGGCTTTTCTCAGTGCGTCATCGATGTTATCACTGTTGGAACATCACTTTAAAGGATGGCGAAAATGCAAAGTTCAGACCTTCAGCACTCAAAACTGCAGTTTGCATTAGGCGTTTGGAGCATCGTTTCGTTTTATATCTTTGACACAAACTTCGAGAACAAACTTACTAGAGTAATGATATTGTAGATGAAATCTAAGCGTTCGCGAAATCACCAAGGCAACAATAGAAGCTACATAAATCATGCGTCGGTATCTCGCTGCCTCCCTTCCCAAACCCTCTCCCCCCTCCCTATTCAAATTACGAATACAAGGATGAGAAAAGGGGGAGGGGGAAGGATGAATGGGTGGGTTCGTGCGAAACTTTGACGCTCTGCAGACTTACGCAGAATGACAAAAATTTGGGCTTGGCATGCTCACATGATGTACACATAACGCCACATGCGAATTTTGACTTAAGTATCAACGGCATAGGGTATCTGAGGTGAAGTGCACATGGAAATCAAATGCGAAGTAAACTGAATATGTGCGTCCAAACTAAACTTGCCTAAGAGCGGCATTAAAAACAAGTCTAAGTTGTTTGCAAACATGGTCGGCGTCAGCCGCACTATTTGCTTGAAAGAGGTAACACTGCATGAGACTGCTCAACGGTTTCTGAACAAGGAAAACAACGTTCGTATTGCCGAATCCGTCATCAAATGAAACACACTGAACTATACTGAGCAATGCCACTCGATCCAACACGTTCCCGTTCGAGAGGTCCGTTATCTGAAACATTCCTAATTACGCTCTCAGGAATATCAAGAGAAAACAGAGAGGACCTAAAACAAAACAAGAAAGAGGAAATAAGTAGATATGAAAATGAAGCAAGAAGTGCAGATTTGAGCCAATAAAAATGTGATAGTAGTAATGTTTACTTCATCAACACAGGACAATATGGAAAAATTCGCCCTTTTACCGCATTGCGAAGCTCGTTAATCGGGGCGGTTGCTGCTACTGCGAATGAGCAGTTGGCTTGGACGATTCCTTATCGATCTTTTCTATATCAATTTTATTTCACGTTAGTTGGCTCACCCAGTATGGCCATGCATAAATTGTATTGTTGAAGGACGAGCTCGAATTTTCATCGCGCAACTGTCCAAACATTTTTTGGAACTCAATATCAGCCACATAGCTAATATCCCTCCAGTGGTATCTGGCGGCCTAGGACCCCCCATTTTACTAATGGTCTAAGGACTCGGATGTCATAATCCAGCACCCGCTCAATGATCGATATATCTTTCTTACGTGAACTCATTTTAACCAGGATAAGTGGTTTAATAAACAAAAGGCACATGATACTGTCCACGTAGATCTTTTTGGAAAAATTTACTGATGCCCTCTTTCCCTCTCTCTGTTAGGTATGCACGCATGCACATGTTTGATTATTGATCTTAACTATTCTGTTTTTCGCGGGTGTTTCTGATCGCTAGTGGATGTAGCCTAGCTTTTCTTCTTCCCGCCAGTTCTCACTCAGATTCCGCCATGCCACGCCTCACTGGCTATATAAGGAGCACCTCTTTGGTACCAATTTGTCTTTGTCCTACTGGGTCGTCTACGGTGTAGTTATTATCGTCGAAAAACTTCTTCGTCTTCGCCTCAACATTCGGCTCGACAGCTTCAACAGTCACCTCGACAAACACAACACTCGCTCTCTCTCAGTCCCCCCCCCCTCCCCTAGACCTAGCATTACAGTGCCTAAGTAACCTACTTTCTGAACGACGGTAACTACTGTAGTGGATGACACATACCCCGACATACGGTTGGCCAGATTTGCTCTCCCTTCAACGGCACGCTTTATTGCCACTTCTGTTCTTCTTCTTCACTGACGCACTTCCCAGGGTCGAAATGCATGCGAAACTAGTTCTGTCTGAGACAACGGTCCACTTATCGCCGATTTCTTTAGTCCTTTCTACTATCGTACTTTAATATTGTTTAGTCATTTCATACCTTCATGCAGCGCTCATTCCGCCCGTTTCTCCAATAACAGTACGTACTGTTTTCTTTTCTCGACAGAAGCTTTACTTCCGACGTTCAACAGTTAGAAGAAGCCACCTACAATTCGTTTTTGACCTCCCGCTTTTACATTTTCAAGAAATACTTATGCAATACAACTCATAATTTGCTAACACCGGACGGCAAAGTTACCGGCCTTTTTGATACAGTGAGACTATCTAGACCATCAATACTAAACATACAAATAATTTTATTTTAGAAGAATCAGCGGACACAATGGGCCCATAAATACCTTGAGACCATGTTTTGATACACTGACAGCGACTTGTTGACAGCCTTTCGCATCTTTCGGCAAATCGCCTTTCAGCTGAGCATTTTCGACAAGTTCGATGAGACGTTCATCACTTGATCGGCGCTCAACACTTTTGTCACCACCTGCGAACCCAATCCTATCCTTACCGACCGCTGCGCTCTCCAAAACACCCAAATAGTAAAGATGACGGAAATTGTCTGGATGTATCGCAGTGCTCATTAGCATTCCTCAACAATTCGAACAAACAACGTTAATTGCTCGAAAATCTATAACAAAACCGTTCATCGTGTCAACAAAACGCTTCGAAAGAACTACGCACAAATTGTTCTAATATCGAATATAGCAGCTCGAAATTTAATTAGTCAAATTACAGATTCGATACGTATGAAAACGATTCAAAAATTAATAACACGAAGAAATTACGATAAAACAAATTCTGTTTTTGTTGCAATGAAGTTTGTATCTCATATAGTTAAGTAAAAAACGTTGGAAAGTAATAAGAAAGTGAATGAAATTTTAAAAAAAAATGTGCGCTAAATGCAGTCGGCAAGATGGAGAAAAAATTCTAACGGCTTACTTTAAAGTTAACTTCGACGAACCATGCAAATTCAGTGCAAAAAAATGGAAAATATCGCCTGTAATTCTGAAAATAATCAAGATAGAGCATAAGCTACGTTTGTCGGGAGTAGCTAAGCTTTAGGCGCTTCACGTTTCGATGGGCAGTGAAAAGCTGCTATCATTGAATCGAATCGAATTTGTTCTTAAAGGGGACAAGTGTTTTAAATGTAAACTCACAAGTATTCGTGACGGCGCCTATTGAGGAAAAAGTAAAATGGTTAGAAAATGAGGAAAATTATACTGGCTTGAAAAGTAACTAACTGTATTTTTAATGCTTTAGTTCAGAAAAGTAAACAAGATTTTTCAGTAGTTAAATGACCGGTCGGTTCGGTTGAAATACGAATGTACCAAGTGGCATGCTTAGTATCTAGAGGTGATGCACGAAACAGACTGGTCATTTGGAATAGGCAAGAAGCTTCTATCCAAAAGTGGGCTTTTATTCGAAAGGAGGAGGGAGTGGGTTGGAGGGGGAAGGGCTTCTATTCGGCCCTGCCAATTTCAAGAGAATAAAGTATATATATGCAACGAACAAGAACATAACCCGTCGGAGCGGAAAAGCAAGAACCTAATGCACAGGGCAGAGTAATGCAAGATGATAAATTGGCTTATGGCTTATGAAGCGTTCGTGGCATATAGCCTCCCTCACAGGTACATGAGGTAGAGACACCGAAGCATCAGGACAAGTAAACACACTTGACTAGAAGCAGCACAATCATCGCGATACTCTCTTGTAAAGAATCCATTAACTTCTACGGTAGAGAAACTTTGAAATTCACCAAGCAAAGTAAAACATTCGCTCTTCAATCCCGTGCATGCTTTTACCTTTTTGAGGATGGTTGTTGCATGTTTGCCTTTATTTGTGAGGCGTGGAAAGGCCACATGGGCTTTGGTCTTGCAACCTCTGTCTTGTCGGCTTTATTCGGCTGCAAATTCATTGGTTGTACAGTGGAAGCGTGGTCTCCCCGAAAATGCAAAGTTCAGACCTTCAGCACTCAAAACTCCAGTTTGCATTAGGCGTTTGGAGCATCGTTTCGTTTTATATCCTTGACACAAACTTCGAGAACAAACTTACTAGAGTAATGATATTGTAGATGAAATCTAAGCGTTCGCGAAATCACCAAGGCAACAATAGAAGCTACATAAATCATGCGTCGGTATCTCGCTGCCTCCCTTCCCAAACCCTCTCCCCCCTCCCTATTCAAATTACGAATACAAGGATGAGAAAAGGGGGAGGGGGAAGGATGAATGGGTGGGTTCGTGCGAAACTTTGACGCTCTGCAGACTTACGCAGAATGACAAAAATTTGGGCTTGGCATGCTCACATGATGTACACATAACGCCACATGCGAATTTTGACTTAAGTATCAACGGCATAGGGTATCTGAGGTGAAGTGCACATGGAAATCAAATGCGAAGTAAACTGAATATGTGCGTCCAAACTAAACTTGCCTAAGAGCGGCATTAAAAACAAGTCTAAGTTGTTTGCAAACATGGTCGGCGTCAGCCGCACTATTTGCTTGAAAGAGGTAACACTGCATGAGACTGCTCAACGGTTTCTGAACAAGGAAAACAACGTTCGTATTGCCGAATCCGTCATCAAATGAAACACACTGAACTATACTAAGCAATGCCACTCGATCCAACACGTTCCCGTTCGAGAGGTCCGTTATCTGAAACATTCCTAATTACGCTCTCAGGAATATCAAGAGAAAACAGAGAGGACCTAAAACAAAACAAGAAAGAGGAAATAAGTAGATATGAAAATGAAGCAAGAAGTGCAGATTTGAGCCAATAAAAATGTGATAGTAGTAATGTTTACTTCATCAACACAGGACAATATGGAAAAATTCGCCCTTTTACCGCATTGCGAAGCTCGTTAATCGGGGCGGTTGCTGCTACTGCGAATGAGCAGTTGGCTTGGACGATTCCTTATCGATCTTTTCTATATCAATTTTATTTCACGTTAGTTGGCTCACCCAGTATGGCCATGCATAAATTGTATTGTTGAAGGACGAGCTCGAATTTTCATCGCGCAACTGTCCAAACATTTTTTGGAACTCAATATCAGCCACATAGCTAATATCCCTCCAGTGGTATCTGGCGGCCTAGGACCCCCCATTTTACTAATGGTCTAAGGACTCGGATGTCATAATCCAGCACCCGCTCAATGATCGATATATCTTTCTTACGTGAACTCATTTTAACCAGGATAAGTGGTTTAATAAACAAAAGGCACATGATACTGTCCACGTAGATCTTTTTGGAAAAATTTACTGATGCCCTCTTTCCCTCTCTCTGTTAGGTATGCACGCATGCACATGTTTGATTATTGATCTTAACTATTCTGTTTTTCGCGGGTGTTTCTGATCGCTAGTGGATGTAGCCTAGCTTTTCTTCTTCCCGCCAGTTCTCACTCAGATTCCGCCATGCCACGCCTCACTGGCTATATAAGGAGCACCTCTTTGGTACCAATTTGTCTTTGTCCTACTGGATCGTCTACGGTGTAGTTATTATCGTCGAAAAACTTCTTCGTCTTCGCCTCAACATTCGGCTCGACAGCTTCAACAGTCACCTCGACAAACACAACACTCGCTCTCTCTCAGTCCCCCCCCCCCCCCCTCCCCCCACCCTTACAGTGCCTAAGTAACCTACTTTCTGAACGACGGTAACTACTGTAGTGGATGACACATACCCCGACATACGGTTGGCCAGATTTGCTCTCCCTTCAACGGCACGCTTTATTGCCACTTCTGTTCTTCTTCTTCACTGACGCACTTCCCAGGGTCGAAATGCATGCGAAACTAGTTCTGTCTGAGACAACGGTCCACTTATCGCCGATTTCTTTAGTCCTTTCTACTATCGTACTTTAATATTGTTTAGTCATTTCATACCTTCATGCAGCGCTCATTCCGCCCGTTTCTCCAATAACAGTACGTACTGTTTTCTTTTCTCGCATTACAGTGGCTAAGTAACCTACTTTCTGAACGACGGTAACTACTGTAGTGGATGACACATACTCCGACATACGGTTGGCCAGATTTGCTCTCCCTTCAACGGCACGCTTTATTGCCACTTCTGTTCTTCTTCTTCACTGACGCACTTCCCAGGGTCGAAATGCATGCGAAACTAGTTCTGTCTGAGACAACGGTCCACTTATCGCCGATTTCTTTAGTCCTTTCTACTATCGTACTTTAATATTGTTTAGTCATTTCATACCTTCATGCAGCGCTCATTCCGCCCGTTTCTCCAATAACAGTACGTACTGTTTTCTTTTCTCGACAGAAGCTTTACTTCCGACGTTCAACAGTTAGAAGAAGCCACCTACAATTCGTTTTTGACCTCCCGCTTTTACATTTTCAAGAAATACTTATGCAATACAACTCATAATTTGCTAACACCGGACGGCAAAGTTACCGGCCTTTTTGATACAGTGAGACTATCTAGACCATCAATACTAAACATACAAATAATTTTATTTTAGAAGAATCAGCGGACACAATGGGCCCATAAATACCTTGAGACCATGTTTTGATACACTGACAGCGACTTGTTGACAGCCTTTCGCATCTTTCGGCAAATCGCCTTTCAGCTGAGCATTTTCGACAAGTTCGATGAGACGTTCATCACTTGATCGGCGCTCAACACTTTTGTCACCACCTGCGAACCCAATCCTATCCTTACCGACCGCTGCGCTCTCCAAAACACCCAAATAGTAAAGATGACGGAAATTGTCTGGATGTATCGCAGTGCTCATTAGCATTCCTCAACAATTCGAACAAACAACGTTAATTGCTCGAAAATCTATAACAAAACCGTTCATCGTGTCAACAAAACGCTTCGAAAGAACTACGCACAAATTGTTCTAATATCGAATATAGCAGCTCGAAATTTAATTAGTCAAATTACAGATTCGATACGTATGAAAACGATTCAAAAATTAATAACACGAAGAAATTACGATAAAACAAATTCTGTTTTTGTTGCAATGAAGTTTGTATCTCATATAGTTAAGTAAAAAACGTTGGAAAGTAATAAGAAAGTGAATGAAATTTTAAAAAAAAATGTGCGCTAAATGCAGTCGGCAAGATGGAGAAAAAATTCTAACGGCTTACTTTAAAGTTAACTTCGACGAACCATGCAAATTCAGTGCAAAAAAATGGAAAATATCGCCTGTAATTCTGAAAATAATCAAGATAGAGCATAAGCTACGTTTGTCGGGAGTAGCTAAGCTTTAGGCGCTTCACGTTTCGATGGGCAGTGAAAAGCTGCTATCATTGAATCGAATCGAATTTGTTCTTAAAGGGGACAAGTGTTTTAAATGTAAACTCACAAGTATTCGTGACGGCGCCTATTGAGGAAAAAGTAAAATGGTTAGAAAATGAGGAAAATTATACTGGCTTGAAAAGTAACTAACTGTATTTTTAATGCTTTAGTTCAGAAAAGTAAACAAGATTTTTCAGTAGTTAAATGACCGGTCGGTTCGGTTGAAATACGAATGTACCAAGTGGCATGCTTAGTATCTAGAGGTGATGCACGAAACAGACTGGTCATTTGGAATAGGCAAGAAGCTTCTATCCAAAAGTGGGCTTTTATTCGAAAGGAGGAGGGAGTGGGTTGGAGGGGGAAGGGCTTCTATTCGGCCCTGCCAATTTCAAGAGAATAAAGTATATATATGCAACGAACAAGAACATAACCCGTCGGAGCGGAAAAGCAAGAACCTAATGCACAGGGCAGAGTAATGCAAGATGATAAATTGGCTTATGGCTTATGAAGCGTTCGTGGCATATAGCCTCCCTCACAGGTACATGAGGTAGAGACACCGAAGCATCAGGACAAGTAAACACACTTGACTAGAAGCAGCACAATCATCGCGATACTCTCTTGTAAAGAATCCATTAACTTCTACGGTAGAGAAACTTTGAAATTCACCAAGCAAAGTAAAACATTCGCTCTTCAATCCCGTGCATGCTTTTACCTTTTTGAGGATGGTTGTTGCATGTTTGCCTTTATTTGTGAGGCGTGGAAAGGCCACATGGGCTTTGGTCTTGCAACCTCTGTCTTGTCGGCTTTATTCGGCTGCAAATTCATTGGTTGTACAGTGGAAGCGTGGTCTCCCCCCCCCCCCCCC
>JPKZ01000853.1:21365-78206 GCA_000803305.1 Toxocara canis
AATGACCATGCTTCTCTCCCTTTTCATCTGCATACATCACTAGGTGACACCGCCACTGATGGGAGCTGGCTATCGAATGAGCACTTGTTCCATTGTTTCACCAAGGAACCGATCAACAAATTCATCGACCGCATTTTCCTGATGAGCATCCTTATTCTCATCGACAGGCTGAAACAAGAGCATTTATTCAACACAGTGCGATCTGAGCTTTTATCGGACAGACTATTCCATTGGCATAAGCAGCGATGCAAAATCAGGGGAGGTTGGAGGGACGGGTGGTAGAGGAAGAGAGAGAGAGTGCTCGAGACAGCATACCAGGAAGGGTGCCGTGCAAAGATGATGCAAAAATGCAGAATTTCTAGAAATAAAGCTATTTCGCGAATAATTTATTAACGCCTATCGATATTTCTAAGCCCAAAACATCTTTTTCGAAAACGGCGATTGATAATGAAAGTATTAAAAAGGGTGTTTTTTTCGTCCGACAAACATTTAAAAATATGCCTGCAATAATAAGACAACAAAGTGCAGCCAGGTTTCAATGTTTCTTTTTAATCACAGCCAAGAAGGATAACCTGCCCACCTGCCCCCTTCCGCCAACCCCTCCCTCACCCCTCCCCCGACCCTCCGCGAACTCCTTCCTATCTTCTATGACACCACACGCAGATGCTTCATATATGTTGAGTGCTGCTTTTATTAGGTTATATCATCGACAAATTGGGCTTTCGTCGTTCTCCTTTCGAAGAATCTGTCAACAGCTTAACAATTGATATATCCCAAGTGAACATAGAAAGGGGTCATAATTGGTCAAGTGAATATGGTTTCTAGAAACGCAATTGCTGGTTGATGACTTACCTCTGGTTGTGGAATGCATCGTATTGCACCGAAAGATACTCGTCGACCACGATGTTGCGCTATTCGCTCGATCGAGAGATGATGAGGACTCAGCGATTCGGTACAAAAATCGCTTTTTTTGGCAGTTTCTTTTGGTCTTATGCTTGTTAGATCATTCAGCGTTTTCGGTTGGATATCTAAAATGTAATTAATATATGCCGATTATCCTCCCTCAACCTAAAAGTTTGGTATATAATACATTTCGATGCTGTTATGTTTTATGGTATAAGCCATTGCAACATAAAAAGCGTTTGTTTAGATCATCAATAAATTAGGAATTCCTTATGGAATACTTTTCGCTCATAATCCGATAATATTTTTCATTAGCAATAGAAGTAGGCGAAATGATTGCAGAGCAGTTTTCCGGAAATACTTTTCTTGTATAACCCTTCAATCGTTTTTAAGCGTATTCCAAAATTCCATGATTAAAGTAACTGTGCGTTCCAAACGAATTATACTGATAAGTTCTGGTTATGGTGCTCAACTATCGCATTGCAGATAACACAAATTTAACACTAGTTGAATGAGCACATGGAAAACGAGATTTTTTCAGCAAATAAATGCTCGTCAGCATGGTCGGGATTTTAAAATTTCTAAATCATATGGACTTCCTTATGTAGAAAACAATGGTGAAGTTTAAAATACATCTTCAATATGAGTTTAAAACATTCCTCCGGGGTCATTTTGAAGAGAACTGTAACGATCGCCTTCCGCTGCCTTACTCCTCCCCCTCCCCCCGCCCTCTTCCTTTTCCCATCAATTCTCTTCTTTGACAAATCGAATGATTTCTACTTGAAAGATAACAGTTGGGGAAAGAACCCAATTCTTAAGTACATTTTAAAAAATTGATAAAAAATATCGAAAGATACCAATGAGCACAGAACGCAGCCTCACACTGCATACTTGTCCATCAGACTGAAATTCGACCAGTTGTCGGAAATTCACCGATATGAGAAACTGTGTCAGATCAAAGGAACGTGCCTTTATAACTGTATTCTCGTAGAACAGATCTCCGATCGGCAATATGTACAACTGCAACAGATATTTTAGAACACAATTGGTGTAATTTCGCATTGTTTATATTTTCGATTACTCTTCGGTCTACTGGAACAACTGTAGATGTTCACGAAATGATCAAAGGATCAAAGGAATCACGAAATGCAAGTTTACGCCAAGATGATTGATGCAAATTATGTTAGTTTGACTCTCATATGTTTCCGATTCTTGTAAATTGTCAGCGAATTATTTTAAGCACCTCAGAGACAGACGCTACTGTATCCTCCATAAAAGTAAACAGTTCGCTTCAATAATTTCGCTCAAAATTCGAGTGATGATGCTGTTTAGATTGCAGATTATCGCTGTTGAAAATGCATTTTTTTTCGCCTCCTTCTCGTCAAATTCGAAAAAAATTCGATCTTGTTTTGTCTATATCATCAGTTTGATTTCGCCTTAAAGTAACTGTGTTTTGGAATGTCAAAGCAAACTTTTATGAACTCATGAAATAAGAGCGTATCACTAAACGATT
This sequence comes from Toxocara canis, assembly GCA_000803305.1. NCBI lineage: Eukaryota > Metazoa > Nematoda > Chromadorea > Rhabditida > Toxocaridae > Toxocara > Toxocara canis. The sequence goes on from JPKZ01000853.1 coordinate 23,782, forward strand.
ATGCCATTGCTTGCGTTAACTTATTATCCAAAAAAAAGAAGTAAACAAAAGCTGACTAAAAATTCGAGCATTCGTTTAGCGATATTTTATTCGTTAAACTAAATTAGTTTTGATGAGTAATTCATTTTTATATTTTATCGGGAACGCAATAAATCGTTAAATTGTTTGGCAAAAGAGATTCACCTGAAAAGTTATCGAAATTTTATTCAAATATTTGAGGACAACGTTAATGACAATTGACAAATAAGGCCAAACAAGTCGCATGGGAGTGTCCTCTGAATCCTCTTCCACATCGGCTATATCGACGCGTCCAGACACCTCCAGAATACTGTCTCCATGTTGTGCGATACCGATTCGCACCTAAATATTAGCAAACGAATAAACTTACAAAACGTTTAAGATATTCACTGCTCGAACAGAGTATCCTCGTCAGTTGTCACTATGTAGACCAAGCACCGTAACAATTTCTTTAACAAGAACATTGCAAACAATCCTCATGATGGTCGTCTTCATAATCAATGAATGTCAAATAAATTTGATACAAATGTCTAAGAAGAAATTTTCAACGAGAAAAAAATGGTGCAATTTTTTATTGTGCAAATGAAGGACGAAATAAATATATCGACATGGAAGTGCATTAACGAAACGAGCATAAAAATGCAGAAAATCACCGAAGAATCAAACAACAAACGATCATGCATTTTCCCCTTCCATGATACCTTTCATACTTTACTGCTATATCAGATCTTGATGATATCGAAATATTTTACCTATGTCTATTTCTTTCCACTCCATTTCTTTTCATCATATGAAATGCTATGAAAATATGCATTAGTTTTAAGGGAATAAGAATGTTAATCGCAAAACTAACGGCATCATGTCTCAGCAGCAAGCCATGGCTCCACTCGTAGCTATATTGCCATTGTCTTACTGCAGTTGCCTCTTTCGTTAATTCTTCTAATTCTTCGTTGAGCAAACATTCGAGTGGAAAGACGAACTTGAATGTGATTTGCAGCTCATCCTCGCGTGGGAAATTCGACCAGTGCAATGCCTTCAAACATTGCTACTACTTAAGGAGCCATCAATTTATACTGGTTGAAGATGAAGCAAAAGACAGAAGCGTAACAATATTGGCATAGAGTTCGGCGGGACAAGGATAAGCCATTGTGGGTTTATAACTGCCAGTTTTACTTATCCTCACATAATTAGTGACCATTAGGACGTGCGTTGAGATAATGGTGGGTGGAGAGCAAAAGTGACCGCAATAAGAGAGTGGGAGGGGATGGGGGCAGGAAGCCGCGTCCGGCAGTAATCCAGTTGGGGAGGGGGGCTCAAAAAAATCGATAAGCGATTTGCAAGGTGGATGGGTCTTTGAGAGGACTAATCTTGCCAAAGAACAACATCCTTAAACAAGTTTATGACTTTGGCGTCATCAAATTTAAAAACATGTTAAACACCAAGTAAATGCATTCTTTAACAATGAGCATGTCTATAACTTTTGTGGTTCCGCAGAAAACAAACGTACTACAGTGCAATAAAATCTTTCATATTAGTCATTGCGCAGCTGGAATCGTGGCTAATCGAAAACGCAAGACACATGCACTGTGCTTGTCATATGTGCTATGTGTTATAGGCGGCACCTGATACCCATAACAACAATTTTTGCTAAACAAATTTGATTCTGTTAACTCGGATTGTCAAATGAAACGAACCGGTGGCTTATTTGTTAGCGATGGGGCAGGTGGCTCAACGAATCTGAAACCCCTTGAACGGTGCAGCAGTGATAAGACGCTCCACTGAAAGCATCAAAATGTTTTCGGATATAAAGATAGTATAAGTCATCCGAACAACGGTCATTTTATATACACAAAAAGTACAAATAGCGGAACTTAATAATGAGCCCATTGGAAGCCCTTTGTCAAACTGATTGACAGGTTCTTTTTTTTTCAATGAAATATTGCGAGAAGCTCAGGGACTAGACCGGCAGTCTGTTTGCAGTGAAGCGCAAAGAGAACATTCGGAACTTGGCCGATACTGAATTCCTGTACCATTAAGATCATTGCAACTCAACTTTTGAAACGATAATAAAACTTTAAAAGTAACAATTACTCCGAATAAGTCTCCTTCCCTCCAGCATGATAAATTCCAGAATGCGGCGACAATAATATTCTCTCCTTCAGTCTCTTAACCCAAAAATAATTTGGAATACCATTGACTGCTAAAATGCAGAAAATGCACTGCTTGCAGCAGAAGCCGAAAAACTTGTCTCGTTTTCAGCAAATTGTTTGCTCAAAAACGTTAAATGTTGCGGTCTCCAAAGCTTCATTCAGCGTTCACAGTTCAACTTATCGAACCTTATTATTGCATAAATACGAGAAAAAATCAAATAAAGTTCGATAGCAAACCAAAAGTAGAACCGAGTGCCTCGTTTCGGCAAAATTATTTGAGTTAATTCGAGCAAAAATATTAACAGAAATCCAAGTGAGCGCTTATTTGTAATGCTTTATGTCGACGCAAAACGTTGTTTTTTAAATGCATGCCTGCCTTAGGTCACTCCGTCTTTCTTGTGACCTGAAAATATATGAACAGGTTTGGTCTCCCAGACGATTAAATCGGTCACATAAATATCGCATTTCTTCAAAAAAAAGCACCTTAATGGATGACTTCTTTGAGCGCTTAACGAAATAGACCCTCGTAAATATGGGAATCCTGCAGTAAGTTTGGAAAACCATTGCGAAAAAGTTTTATTGAGTAAAATTGTCCTTTAAAAGTTGAGATAATAAGAAGTCAGAGATTGCGAGGTACTCTTGCTGGTGCTTATTCTCAAAGCGTTTGGCGAATTAGGAGAGCAACCTTAAAAGTGGTTTCGCTGAATGACCTGAAATATATGAACAGGTTTGGTCTCCCAGACGATTAAATCGGTCACATAAATATCGCATTTCTTCAAAAAAAAAGCACCTTAATGGATGACTTCTTTGAGCGCTTAACGAAATAGACCCTCGTAAATATGGGAATCCTGCAGTAAGTTTGGAAAACCATTGCGAAAAAGTTTTATTCAGTAAAATTGTCCTTTAAAAGTTGAGATAATAAGAAGTCAGAGATTGCGAGGTACTCTTGCTGGTGCTTATTCTCAAAGCGTTTGGCGAATTAGGAGAGCAACCTTAAAAGTGGTTTCGCTGAAAGAGAGGAAGGAGTGTGCCTGAAGCGAAGTGTCAATCCATGATTTCAGCTGCTCGATTCTTTCGTTACGAGGTGCACATTCATGCATCAACCTGAAATCACTTCATATGCCATTTCCGTCTGCAAAGTACGCAAATAGCGAAATCGCATATATGCGTATGTTGGCCCATCTGAGCCATTGAATAGAGACAAAACCCATTAGGAGGTGAAGTTGGAAATGGCATTTCTCAGCGGACAACGCTGCAGTTCGGCTAGCTGTGTCATAGCAAAACGAACTGCTTGTGCACGATATTTTACGGTGCACATTCATGCATCAACCTGAAATCACTTCATATTCCCGTTACCTCTTCAAAGCACGTGAATAGCGAAATCACGAAATCGCATATATGCGTATGTTGGCCCATCTGAGCCATTGAATAGAGACAAAACCCATTAGGAGGTGAAGTTGGAAATGGCATTTCTCAGCGGACAACGCTGCAGTTCGGCTAGCTGTGTCATAGCAAAACGAACTGCTTGTGCACGATATTTTACAAGCACTCACACCTATGAAGAAATGAATTTTTATCAGTTGACGGCAGCCTCTGAAACCAGTTGCCTATTTCGTTCAAATGCCAAAGCGCATTTCACTGCAGCTACATGTCACATATTCCGCCGTACCTATTTGCTCGACATGTGCAAACCAGTGACAGAATTCTATATTGGATTGGCAATACAGCTGTAGGATATTTCTCAGATGGACCGAAATTGCTGTTAACTCGATCTCGCCATAAAGCGTTGTTCATTTATGTGCGTTGAATTCCTTGCCAATGTGCTTCTTAACGCTTTGATATATGTTTTTTAGTTTTGAACCTGTCTTCGAAGCGTGTCGTTCACACGCATGAAGACTGCTTGACCCAATGCTTATATTTTAATAGAAGTTGCGAAAGCTATATTGCTGAATAAGCAGCAGTAGACAGTATAAGCTGAAAAAGATCGTTTAGCTTCATTATAATCAAATGGAATGCAATTAAGCCCTAAAATCTCAACGTTCAAAAACCACGCTCCGAAAGACCGCTGTTGAAACTCGTGCCGAGAGATCGTTGTGAATTTTACATTCATCGTACGTACATTTCATTAGATATGCGTTAGTATAGCATTCTCCTTTCGAAGGTCTCCTCACCTTTTAGACATACTAGAGACCGCTTTTCGCGTGTTAGCGTTCAACTATGTCCATTTGTATGCAACTTATTAGTGAATTCACTCCATATCAGCGCGAATCATTAATGAACTGACTTTGGCCTGACATGAATCATTAATGAACTGATTATATCTGAATATGGACTCTCTTTTTTCCTCTTCTTATGCCATTTTTCCTAAACACTAAGTGTTATGGCTTGGATCATGACTCATCAATTTACTGACCCGATGAATACATCCATCTTTGAAATCCAAACATTGCCGCTGAATGATTCGTTGCGCAGAGTTTTTGTTTAATGTTGTGCATATGAACATTGATACTTAAAGCTAACGGCTTTCTGAAGCATCATCATTAACTATCCAACATCCTTATCAGCTTTTCCATTCGCAATTTTCAGAGAATGCTTCCTATATTCCTAACAAAAAAATGTGTTACTTTCTAAATAAGCACTTTTTTGCTTAAAAGCTATCGGCAACAAGTAACACACTCTGGAAAGTGTAACTGTCAATAGAGGCAATTTTCTTAACCCATATTTTCTATTGCGACTTACGAATCCCAAGTGGAAAGCCCGCAAAAAAATGGCGCTAATGCGTTTTTGAATGCTCAAGAGAAGTCGAAATTGAATGCAACTTCAGCAATCAAAAATTGTTCGCAATTTTTTTTCTTCGCTTTTTGCACTTTTTCAATGCTATGAATCAGTATTCTCGGCTGAAAATTGTCTCATAACCACATAAAAACTGATACTTGCGCATTAAATAGAAAACTGTAAAAATTCCTCCTAGGAAATTAATTGCAGCCTTCCCATTTTCTTGTTGAACGACAAATTTTTCTTAAAATATTTCCCAGTTCAAATGTCATCATTTTATTCTTTTTGCTTACTCAGAGGTTATTCGTTGCGCTCGAATTGCGGTCCTTTAAAAACTAAGATCTCTCGATAACTTTTCGCTTTACAATGATGGCATGTGAAGATCCCCATACATAACGCAGAGTTTCCAGAACTCTAAATTCTGATCTGACAAAAGTAATTCTTCTTCGTTAACTTTTGCTCATTGTTCTACTTCATAGATTTTTAAATGAGTTGTTTGATGAACAAAAAAGTGAAAACAGAAAGCGATTTTCCCTCTGCATCGTTCTTACTTGCTTTCTGTCCCATTTTCATTCGTTTTTTTTTTGTTTCCAAAAAAAAGATCTATTTTCTTCCATTTCTTTTCAAAATAGGCTTACCCAAGTTTCTTGATTTCACCTTTCCATATTTCAGTTCGAGACGATTTGACTTCGTCGATAATTGAATTTATGGAATCGATATCTTCTGCGGCCCAAACCTTCTTCACGAAAATCAGCTTTGCTTCTTTCTGAACGAAAATCTCACGTCAGATAATCACTTTACAAGAGCCAACAAGCGAAGCATTTATGTTCATGTTTACAAGCGACCCTCAGAAATAATTATACTCGAAAATGCGGAAAATTTTCATGCAAGGAAGCAGAAATTCCGATCCTGTAGAAAAGAAAGCCACTTCTTAAATGGCTATGGCGCGGTGCTTTTAGTGGAGAACTTCCAGTTGGTTCTTTCTCTTTGAGCTAAGTTTGCACTCACCACATATGAAGTGCCAGTTTTCAAAATTCACATCGCGTCCAACTTAGAGCTTAATTAATTAGAAATTCCATAAGCATGCACACAATATTTCATAGATAGCTGGTTGGAAAGGATTAATGTCTGGATCCGAAGCCGTCGAATAACATTTTGAATTGTTTGCAACTGCGCTTATAATTAATTGTTCTTCATTCCTTTTTGATTTTTGTTTTTTTCCCGGTTTATCAGAGTATAAAATTAAATAACAAAATTTAAGCAGTTCTTTCCAAAAGATTCTGCATTGTAATCATCTTTTTGAAATGTTTGTAAATGTACCTGAGAATTCGCCTTGCGTGAGTCACTATTACGTTTTTTTTCCACTTTTCCGTTCGTCGTAAACACGATTTCTATTCAAACTTTCACTTCGATGAGCACAAAGTTTCTTGATTTGAGCACCCGAATTATTTATTACCTGTGGTATTTTTTATAATCACCACTGTCGTAGACAACGGCATATAGAATCAATCAACACTCTGTCTATATAGCAAGTATAAATGACGGTGTTCTGGTCGTCATTCCATAGAGGTTTCTTTCTTCTTTAAAGTGGCCAGCATAGAAGACTGGTTAAAAAAAACACGGACTGCTGTTTTGTTAAATGCTAAATTTGATGTTAGTTCTACTGAAATTTTGATCTCGAAAAGGATGAGCACTGTTGTGATTACGTTGAAAAAATATTGAATTTTTTTGGCCACCGTTTTGTAGCAAAGTTTAATTTTTCTTCACAAGCATTTTCTTGCAAAACGCTAAATTTTTTTCTTTCTTTGATTAGCACTGCGCAGCCTAATTAGCACTCGCCATAAGCTCGCTCAAGCCATATCGACCCTCTCTGCAAAATTATGACAAATGTCGCGTGCATTAATTAGCGTTGCCTAATAGAACGCAAACTACGAGCTCTAAATTATGCCGAACCCCCAACATCGAGAGTCTTGTATGACGAAGAACATTTCAAATTGCAGAATGAAACAGTAATATTTGCTGTGGATCCTTAAGGTGTAATTTTATGGGACTTTTAAAGTAGTCCTGCTTCAAATGAAAAAGGGAAGAGAGAGGAGAGACTTGAGGTGAGCGACGGAGAGAAGGATGCTCCACTTTCTCGAAATCTAGCAAAAGCGTTTCTTGGCGGCATATGAAGCATTCTGCTCAATTTGACCTATTCACATAGCCGTTCATGCTGTTTTTCGGATAACCCGAAAGCAAATTGTTATTTTGTCCGACTGGCCAGAATTTTTTGCTTTTTATTTTTTGACTTTACTTTATCTTTTTTCTTCGAAATTGTGCTTTTCTAAGACTTCAGAAATAGCGGTAGGATAACTTGTGGGTTGAACGTTAGCGCATAGTGGGAAAAATGATCAGAAACTAGAGACAGCTTTATAGCTAAAAACGTTGAAAAGAAAGTGCTCAATAGAGTCGAATAATTCGCTTGCAAGAAAGCGCTTTTATTGGGAGTGCAGACATGCTTTCTTTGGCCACAGTTTCTCTTTCTTTGATAACTTCTTTTGTCTCTCTCCGTAATTGCTATTTATATAATAATCACTATTAGGATTTTGACTCACCTAATAACTGTTTGGAGTTTGACTCACTTAAGAGAGGGAGAGAGAGAGATTTCACAAAAGTGAGAATGAGGGACCCTCAAAAAAAGGTGGAAAAAAATAGAAATCAGACTTTATCAAAGGATGAGAAATGGAAGACGATCAATAGGCGAAAAAATGATTACATTCAATGCTGTCAGAATTTCCCTTTTTGGATGCTAACAAATGTTCGTTGTGTCTAGTGTCCAAAAATGGAGTGGAGAAAAAGCGTTATTTATGCAAATTAAACGAACTTTAATAAAAGTAAAGTGAACGCAATCATATATATTTGCGTACAGCAAGGCAGAAAAAAATTAATTGCAATATAAACGAAAATTTTCTAAACTCTTGTCAACAGCTTGTCGAAGTCAGAGTTTTCGTATCGTTGCGTTGTTTGATCGCAATTCGCCCATATTGAGCAAATAAACTTTTCGAATAACAGCTAACGAAAGGCGAAGACTCAAGAGTAATACACGACGAGAGATCGTTATAATTTTATGGTAATGAGGGACTTCGCACAAATTCTCCGACGAAAATAAGCACGTTATTTTTCCATCGGATGCATTCTCACTTTCTTTTTCATTTCGTCTATCGCACAACAAAATATCCCCTTGATGGTTTACTAAGGCACAAATTGATAGAATGTAATCGACGATGTTGTCCGCTTTAGAAGTGAACTTCGACGAAAATATCATTGGGATCTTACACCTAAGCATATTTGTATTAGTAATCTTTAAATCCGTTGATGATAGTTCTAAACATTCGACGAATTGTTTATTGCTAATATCTCAGAGTGCAGTCATCTCATCGTTGCACCAATTTTTTGATGTTTCGCTCTTTTTGCACATTCGCTTGTTTAGCAGTGGCTTTACAAGAAGAGAATAGTGACCAATGGTGTAAATGCTCAAAGCATTAGAGAAATAGAATTTCCATTACTTCCTTTTAAAGCAGTATCGATTTCTTAAATGCCGGAACGATGTATTTTAGGGTCGCACTACTCCAAAGTCAATACTTCAACGGAGCCATCCTTAAAATATGAAGTCAAAGTCCGGGTCAGATTTGCGGAAATTTGAAGCTAGAGGTCAGAATAGGAGGAAATTTGTGGAAGAGTGCACTTACAGCATGCTAAGTTATCTAAGAAGCTTTAGCCGAAGTCAAATTTTTTACAAGTACGAGCTACAGCCGGATTCTCGCATAACAAAAGGCTGCGTGGAGGCCTCAGCTAGATTCCTCGGAGGTTCGGGCCGAATCCGGATGCAGAGAGAGTTGCATTTTATTGGCGTAGTAGGCCAGAAGCGAAACGCCCATTTGCTCACAGCGAAGTGCAAGTAGAATGTAACTCATCGGGTTCAAATGGCAGCCTAAACCGACAGTATCAACTTTCATTTACATGAAGTCCATGGATGGACTTCAAAGTGATAGAAGTGCGCTCAACTTTTCACTAACCGTTCATCGCACCGCTGCATTTAACGTCGTCAATAACGATTTCTAAAAATATGTGTATACTAATAAGAAGTGGGCGGTGTTTTTAGTAAAAAAAATGACCACAACAGCATCGCGAAATAAGTTGGAAATCACTGCATAATTACTTTATTTTAGCATTGATTGGTAGCCGCATTTGTCGATAGAATCAATTCATGCAATTCATTACGATTGCAATTGTTGATGAGCTGTGACCTCGATCTTAAAAATGCGAAAAGCTGCCGAGGATTGTGATTGCATTTGGAAGATGCTTCTAATCAAACACTTTGTTGCCCTATGCGTTCGACCCTACGTAATTGTTGCCAGGCTCAGCTGGCGCTATACGAAATTGAATGCGTTTGCTCGTTTACGATAAATAATGAAAATGCCTCCATCTTGGTTCACACAGCAAAAAAGAGAATTCGGCATGGTTCTGAAAACAAGAAAAACTTTTTTGGATTATAAATTTTTAAAAAGAATTCCGAATGTTGTTATGAGACTCGGCGTCATAAGAGAGTGAATGAAAGCAAATGTTAGAATAAGCAAATTTAAGGTTTTATAATTGTAGGCTATTTAGAAGAAGCATAGATCACATCAGCAGTGAAGTGTACCTTTAAAATTACAGTTATTGATATAGGCATTTAAAGAAAATGATGAGAAAATATTTGTTCACGTATACGTTCGGAATGCAAAAATTGAAAACCATCAAAATTAGGAAAATAAACCACATGTATATAGCGAAATATTTTTCTGAAAATGGGTACATAAAATGTCGTGAAGTGGAATAATTACTAAGATTTCTTTTGTCTCTTAAAACATTACCTTGAAGGTCTTTGCACTAATTGCCATTGTTCAGCAGTGAAACAGCGTACAAAAAAACGAACGTGGACAGGAGAGTACGTTAATCATAATCTAGGTTCACATCGCTCTCGCACTTTTTTCACTCAAAAAGTAACTGAAATCATTGGACTAAAATGCGGACACGAAAAGGTGATAGTAATGATGAGGGAAAAAATCACTTAGCAGACGCAAATAAACATTCAAATCACAATTACGACAGAATACTTCAACACTAACGCATAGCTCAGTAAAAAATTTCGCATTTTCTTTTTTTGGAAGAAAAACATGTGAAAGGGCGAAAAATTTTGTGCCCCAGGGGATCAGTTCCATAAAACGAAAACAACTCACATAAAGCCATATTGGCAAGCTTTATAGCGCTTTGTTTTGCATGAAAAGCTTCAATAACACTGAAGCAGCGATTTTTCATGAATAACTGAAGGGAAGAATAAATTGAGAACTACTGTATATTTAGCACCGAACTAGTCTGTTCGCATAAAGTTCCCTGCATTAAAGCATCTCTTGTGAAATAACCTCCAATAAAAAGAGCACAGAAGCGGCTTACGTTAGCGATCATTGCGAGCCTTCTCACCGTTTCTGGGCATATTGTTTTAGGTGCGTAGAGAATTGAACGTCTACTTCTGATTGAAGAAACATCTGCTGAAAAAGAACACAATTTTCGACCCAAAAAACTCACAAAATCTGAAAAGAATTTATTACATGCAAAATATCTGTGAAAGGATGTAGCACTAGCTGTACTTCTAACTAAACAAGGTTGGTTTGCTTCACTTCTTTATTGTATAGCGCGAAGTAGCTAGTACCATAGATCTTGAAGTGTTAACAAGTGAGTTGTTGTACATTTTATTCTTATATCGAATCATTTCGACTCTCGCACTCTCGCTGTTTTGCTATTTCAATTGCACTTTGCTCCGAAATATATACGTATATATTTTTTGTGAATATGGAGGTTGTGGGCGGGCAGTACCTCAGTGGCAGTGCCCCCGCTTCCTATTCGGGAAGACCTGGGTTCGATTCCCGGCTGCTCACGCGACGGATCGCCAGCAAGCTGACCACTAGGCGTTCCGAAACTGGTCAAAACAATTATTCTTGGGCATGGTTTTCAGCTGCGTCGATACGGAAATAGATGAAATTACAGCTACCTTTGCATCCCTTTGCATGAAGCTAGTGGTTCTTTTTCATAATACCTTTAAGACCGGTGGGTCAGATCGAAAACTGACAGTGACCATCCTGGAGCTATGTCCTCCTCTACCCGACAGTCTCCTCTAACCCTACTGCAGTTGATGATTTTTTTGAAAAGTAAAATATTGTTAGCATCGAATAGCGAAAAATTTCTTTGTCATTATTGCCTCTAGCAGCATTGTTCAGCAGACAATATTCCAAAGCAAATAGGCCGTTATGCAGTACTGAGGGGGAAAATTGGGGAAAAAAAAGAAGTGAAAAAGGTAATGCAAAATAAAAAACGAGAAGTGAAAACTGTTTAACTGCGTGACCGCCAGTTGCGCGCTTGTAACGTGATGTCATCCGCAAGCCGAAATGTACCCAAAGCTTTTTAATTCAAGCTTACAACGCGCTTGAAATGTGCCATGACTGAGCTCATTCATTTTTGATCCTATTGATAATTTACGCGCTCATTTGACGAGAATTTTGGATTGTATAAATTGAAAAAGAGAGAGAGTGATGAAAAAAAACGATGTTGGTGACAATTGCTAGATAATCGCATAGAAAAACAAATCAAGAGGAACAAATCATTAAAATTAACTGTTTTTAGGTCAAGCAACGTTACTGCACACACAGATCGATAATGACATCGGCAGTTCGAAAATATGGTCCCCAAGAGAGGGAACTGACTGCAATGTTGGCTCAAAGAAAAACTATAATTCGTAGTAAGAATGCAGGCCTAGGAGCAATGCAGAATTTGAAGTTTATGATCAATTGAAATTCACGTTAACGATGTCGCACTAATCGAATATTTATTCGAACGAACTTGACGAATTTCCTCTTCTTAAATGGCGAACTGAACCTATCGGTTACGAAGGAATGGAAACAAAGATTACATGCATACAAACTAGGCACCTATCAAAATTTGGGTACATTTACATTCTTTACATATGCGAAATGGCCATTTCCCCTGAGACAAAATAAAGTGATTAATTTCGTACATCCATGTAAGGCGGTCAATTGACAGGACGCAAAAGGATCGAATGATCTAAGCAGTGCAATGGACAATAAAAAAGCTCTTAACATAAATCGAATCGAATCGAATCGAATCGAATCGAATCGAATCGAATCGAATCGAATCGAATCGAATCGAATCGAATCGAATAGAATCGAATCGAATCGAATCGAATCGAATAGAATCGAATCGAATCGAATCGAATCGAATAGAATCGAATCGAATCGAATCGAATCGAATAGAATCGAATCGAATCGAATCGAATCGAATAGAATCGAATCGAATCGAATCGAATCGAATAGAATCGAATCGAATCGAATCGAATCGAATAGAATCGAATCGAATCGAATCGAATCGAATAGAATCGAATCGAATCGAATCGAATCGAATAGAATCGAATCGAATCGAATCGAATCGAATAGAATCGAATCGAATCGAATCGAATCGAATAGAATCGAATCGAATCGAATCGAATCGAATAGAATCGATCTTTTGTTTAATCGATAGGCATGGACTACCTTCACGACAATACAAAGATGATACAAAGATGATACAAAGGCGATCAGAAGAATATATGTAGATGCAAATACATTGGATACAAACGCAAAAGAGAATGCAAATATAAAGAAGATCAGAAGGATCACCAATCACACTCTCACTGCAACCACCTTAAAGAATGGTGCTACAAAAATATTTCTGAGGAATGGCGTCATGTGCCGATTGAGCAGTACGCACAGCTAATGGAATCGGCTCTTAAAGAAGAACAAAACATTGCGGTTGCTCATGAAATGTTTCATGCCAGCAAGAGCATTCTTTTTTTATGGCTTACTAGCCATATAAATTCATGCGTTTCAGCGGAATTTGCATTTGCAAAGCGCACAATGGAGACATTGTGTCCCAGCGGACGTATATATGTGTGTGTTTGCGCGTGGTGTATTCGTCTGCTTCAGTTCGAGTTGTGAAATTTGGTAGGTGTAATTTTCGCCCTATTCCCACCCCTTAACTGAATTTCAAATCGGTTCACCGACCGCGAGAATGCTGCACCACCATAGACAGGGTAATAAATTTGCACGCATTTTAAGCCGGTTGGGCTACACACTTCATTAATCAAGTCATAGAAAAACGAATCCTCAGTAGATTATCTGTACTAGTGCCCGGGCAGGACAAAGTTGGCATTTTTCAGTAGTTCGTGAAACTTGCTGGTTTGATGGCTTACTAGCCATATAAATTCATGCGTTTCAGCGGAATTTGCATTTGCAAAGCGCACAATGGAGACATTGTGTCCCAGCGGACGTATATATGTGTGTGTTTGCGCGTGGTGTATTCGTCTGCTTCAGTTCGAGTTGTGAAATTTGGTAGGTGTAATTTTCGCCCTATTCCCACCCCTTAACTGAATTTCAAATCGGTTCACCGACCGCGAGAATGCTGCACCACCATAGACAGGGTAATAAATTTGCACGCATTTTAAGCCGGTTGGGCTACACACTTCATTAATCAAGTCATAGAAAAACGAATCCTCAGTAGATTATCTGTACTAGTGCCCGGGCAGGACAAAGTTGACATTTTTCAGTAGTTCGTGAAACTTGCTGGTTTGATGGATGAGTCACCATAGCAAATTTTGTGCCATTCCCTGGCGTGCATTCCTGCTTCTTCACATCGACCCCTTATGACAATGGTGTTTGGGCAGGAAAATGAGAATATGCATGATTGCGAATCATCGCACTCTTATTGATTTGGAACCGTAGTTAATATCACAAGTGGGTAACAAGAGGCTAAAACGAGTTTTCGAGTGCGGTGTTTTTACGCTTGTTTTTTTTTTAAAGATGGCTGTTCGGAGTTGCTATGAAAACCGTAGCAGTCATTTGACTATTTCGACTCCACTTTATCTGTTCCGGTTTCCTTCTTGGCAAAATATTTACCACTTTAAAAACAAGCTAGCAACCAAAATTGGTGCACACAATGCATCGCTCTTTTCTTGTCGACAGTTGCAGCTGAGAAGAATGTTTCTGAGGACTCCTTGCAATTCCGCTTCGCCCCTTTTACACCATGCTGTCATTGTGACGTTTAAGCTTAAGATCCTAACTGTCTTCTGCACATAGTTTGAAGGGTAAATAAGCTGTTATTGCATACGGAGGAATTCCATATCTTATTTATTTTTACTTAAGTTTGCAATTCATGAAGAGCATCTAATTTATTTATATCATTGCCCATATCACTGGAGAAGAGGTTTCACCAGTGATAAATTTGACTGAATCCATGAACTGCCGTTTCACGTGCAATAATGTCGACAAATGTATGTAACAGCCGCTAAAGGTTCAGCTCGACTAAGATTAGCAAAATACAAACAATGGATTGAAAGGCCGTCTGAAAGGTTGCAGGCTAAAGCAAAAAACAAAAGTTAAAAGCCGTTAGTGAGAGCTTATTGGAAGAAGATGACGCATGCATAAATAAATCTGATTCATAAGAAATTTTTGAAACGACAATGTTTGACTTTAGAAACAAGTCCTTGGCTAACCAGCACCTGCCGGTTTGCTATCAACGGAAGTGTTTCCAGGTTAGAATACGGAACAGAATTTTGCCGAAGGAATCTGCGTTTTTGGATAGATGTTCTTCTATATCTTCGCTCTCACACACATCCTTATTGCCAGCCAGCAAAACATCATTGCTTTCTCCTCGCCATCAGACAGAATTACGAAATTAACTAGTTATAATTTGTTCACCCGAAAATCGCTTCTTATATTCAGTTGGAATGAAACAGAGAGAGTTTATCGAGCATGAAAGAAATTGTAAGGGGGAAAATCTGCATGCGTTTTCAATCGTTGAGGTTGCATATTTGGTATTTGGGCGATGGAAGGGCGAATAGTCAGTATAGAGAAGACCATGACATGCTGTAGGGGCGGATGAAATTAAATACATCATTGCTTTCTCCTCGCCATCAGAGTGACTTTTATTCGTAAATGGAATTAATTCCCTCAGGGCGACACTAGCGGGCAGCCTTTGATCGCAAATGTATTGGAGTAAATAAACACGACAAAGATAAACGATAAGCGCCTTCCATTATCAAATACAATGCTTCAATGAATGGAGGAAGTGGCTTGCATTTTGCTTATTCCTCAAATAGGGCTTCTATTCACATCGGTGTCTAATCCAAGAGGCTTGCATTGCTCGCGATACTCGAAAGAAGAACTGAAGAAATGCACAACAGTAATTTTATTGTGCAATGCAAATTTGGAATTTGCAACGCAGATATTGTGGCAGACGGATCTACTATGCGTGTGCGCATTTCTGGACAATAGTTTAAACACGGAAACCACTCAAGACAGAATTACGAAATTAACTAGTTATAATTTGTTCACCCGAAAATCGCTTCTTATATTCAGTTGGAATGAAACAGAGAGAGTTTATCGAGCATGAAAGAAATTGTAAGGGGGAAAATCTGCATGCGTTTTCAATCGTTGAGGTTGCATATTTGGTATTTGGGCGATGGAAGGGCGAATAGTCAGTATAGAGAAGACCATGACATGCTGTAGGGGCGGATGAAATTAAATTTTCGTCATCTGCGCGCAGCATGCCACATACAAGTATTGACTCGAAACTTCGACGAGAGATCAGGGACTAAGGGGTTACGCTAATATATTATGGGATGCGAGTGAGATCTTATTACTATTTTACCGAATTGGCTGCCAACACGGTCAACAATAACGTCAACGAAACCGGTTTAAATAGTGGCTGCATTGTGAGGAAAAAGTCCACCAATGGATCGCTGCCTTCCACGAAAATCCATCAAAAACGAACTCTGCAGAAAGTTGCAATTTTGCATATTAAGCATATGGCGATAGCCGCCACGAACTTGATGGCCAGATTTCACTCAATAAACGACGTACCGTTCATTCGCCGTTCAAAGTTAGTAGTTTAGTTTTTTGATGACGCAAAATACTGAAGATGAGAGGTTGGTTGCTTGGAACGAATTGTGGAATGCCTCAGTCGTCTTCATATTTTAAAAACCTGCTTCTTTATTAATTACTGCGTGAACATCTTAGGAAAAGAAAACATTTGCAACTCGTAATATGTTTGAGGTAGGCTGTCGGATTCTTAAAACTAACTGCTTCAAATACTTTCATCTGCCATTATGACCATTTATTTGCAATTCTCATTACTTACTGCACCATAATGCAAATAGCCTACGAAACCTCACTAACTGTTCGGAATGCATGGTCGTTTCATGAGGAAATGACAAGTTATGTATTAGTGCCGTTTAAGTGTTCTATAAATGTATTTATTTCATGAGCGAGTATATCTCGAACTCTAAAGCAAATTTTGGTACTGTAATAGTACTATGTCGTTGTAGTTTTTCAGCACAATACGGTTTTATCGTATAACAGGCTGTGTTGGTTTTTCAGATGAGCGGTACGATATAATAATCGCTATTGAATTTCTAGGAACAATTTTGGTGCAGTTTTCACTCCGAAAAGTGATAAGTGATAACACTAGACAAGGAAATAATGTGAGGTTTAAAAAAGCTATATTAATAAGGACCCACTTGTATGAACTAGACTCGAGAGTAAAACTGCCCTCATTTATTGGTCTTGCATGATACCCAGACAACAAGTGAATGATTAATGCCTGTAGCGCGGATGGCATGCAAATACTGATCCCCTCCCATATCTCCCTCTCAATCGTTGCACCAACAAAGTTGATGTGTCTTTGTAGCAACTTAATCGTTCAAAAAAAAAAAACAATTTTCCTATCACCTTCGAGCCGAGCGCGTTGAAGCGTAAAGACAAACTTATACTGAAGCTTAACTTCGGAATTACGGTAGCGCTCAGATTTTCGCATAAGCGTAAGTTTACACTGTTCTTTTCTACAACTTTGATAATTTTCCATATCACCTTATCAGGTTCGACGCTTTCTCTGAAAATTCAGCAAAAAGGCTTACATGTTTGATATCTTTAGCCGGAAAACGAACACTTCTTTGAACCGGTCAGATAAATTTTTCAGGAAATCTCTAAAATTTAAAAGTTTGATATTTAATGCTTTTAGTACAGTTTAAAAGAAAATTTGTTCTGATCGCTGTATGCAATTTTTATCAACGAAAAACTGCCTAGTTACCCTTCCAGAAGTCGGAATGTGAGCAATATCGATGATGCCATTAAAAGCCGCCATTATATATTCTAATTATTCATTACACCTACTTTATGCATTTCAAAACCACACAAAATTTCCAATTCGCTCTGCCTTTGCACAGCGTGCTAAAAGATGCCTCCATTAAGTCGGTTATAATCCGAACATACAGGCTTCGCTAAGAACACAAACATGCTTGAGCAAGCAAGGATCGAGGAGGCGAGCACGAGTGAAGCATGCACGCTTGACGGGACTGCATTATTGGAAAAGACTGACAACGCCGGCAGATGTATCCGACCGTGACGAATGGAACCTTTTTGTTTATCGAATTCTTTCAGTTTAACTTCGCTTCACTGTGCTATTTGAATCTAAAAACGCACATATGCTCCCATGGACAATGGCGTGCACGCATTTTTACTTAATGACTACCGTCGAACTAAACATGCTTGAAACATAATGTGCAATTGCCTTCTAAACACAGCTACTTTGTTCGCCTTTGTTATGTGCCCTCCTCTTGTAAGCGTTTCTGCTATTCACGCTTCTGGCTCGAAAGATTGCGTGTGCACTAACGTTGTGCGTGCTTTAGTTCGTTACGAGCATAAAAGTCCATGCTACGATCGTCGTGCCACGGTAGAGATTTTTTCGTCACGAAATGTTTTTTCTTAAATCATTAATTTCTATTTCCAACGGGATTTCTCTGCAACCAACGACGAAAGTAGTTGAGGCGCTGACGTCGGGGAAAGCTCCTGACACATAGCCTGTCTATGAATTTTACTCATCGCCCTAAACAAATAAATTTTACGTGAATACCTTCCACATTACTCACTTTTACTCACATGACACGCCATGCACGTGCATGAACCTCATTCATGACGACTAGTGAACAGCGTTTTTGAGGTGCACATTTCATGGAGCATTAGGAGCAATTGTTGCGCGATGAAACGATAAAGTGGTGCTTTCAATGGCAATAAATATTCACATAAATCTATCCTATTCACAAAAGCAACCTTTGAAATTAAGCTCATGTATAAAATTTGTTATATTCATTTCGGAAAGACAGCGAGAGAGGAACGAAGAAGAAGATCACGATGAAGTTTACAGTAAGATAAGCCCATAAAACTGTAGAGTCAAAAGCAGTTGGGCAAAGAATTGGATTTCAATCCTAGCATAATCGAAAGCGAAAATAAGAGAGGTGTGTAAGAAGTTTTTTTCTTTTAACTGCCAAATGGCGCATAATTCGCGTAAAAGTTATCATCGAAGGTTTTTTAAAGAAAAGAATATTTGCTTGAGTGAAAATAAAATTTGCCAATGATGCTAATGAAATACCGCAGCGTTTCTTGATATGTGTGACATGTTCATCAGAAATGATTGCCGAAGGATGATTTCTTTGACCAATTCGATAAAACACGAAAAATCGATCATCACATACGATGCCATGTAACTCTTTCGCTAAGCTAAAGCGACAAATACGCTTATCGATTGTTTGCTGAACCAATATATTAGCAGACAGAGCGCATTAAATAAACAATCACTAGTAAAGTTAAGTAAAGAAAATTGAGCGATGGTAAATGTGGCAAAATGGAATTTTTAAAGTTGCATCGGAAGGAAGTTGAAAAAAAAAAGGCAACATTTTGAATAGCAGCATTGATGCTGCAAAAGCGATTCGACACGGCAAAACACAAAAAAGAAAAACGATTGACAACTTTGTTATTCGCATAAATATATGAGAAAGTTGTTAAAAATTAATGAAACTTCTGCTCATTTCTATTATGTTACGCTTTTGCAATCATATGATAGCGATGAATGTAACACAAAACGATAACAATTATGTTCGATCAATCGTTTCTATTCGATTGTTATTGAATGCGTTTTTCAGCATTTATTAGAACATCCTATTTTTTTTTTTCGAATTTCTCCCGTAGCACTGTTGCATTGCTCTTTCACTCTTTCCACTTGGAATCCTAATGAGATCATTTTGTTTTGATTGAAAGAAAAAAATGTACTAAAACCAATGTTTGTGTTCAATGCGGCATGACGACCGATGATTAATCGTAATGGATGAAGGGTCGAAAAGTTGACAGAGTATCAGAGCGTCTTTCATATTGCTTAACGCTAAAGACGATCATTGTATTATTCTTTAAAATCTTTTACCTAACAAATTGATATTTGACTGACATTGAAAGAAAAAAATGTACTAAAACCAATGTTTGTATTCAGTGCGGCATGACGACCGATTAATCGTAATGGATGAACGGTCGAAAAGTTGACAGAGTATCAGAGCGTCTTTCATATTGCTTAACGCTAAAGACGATCATTGTATTATTCTTTAAAATCTTTTACCTAACAAATTGATATTTGACTGAACCGTTCGCACCGAATTCACTCTCCAATCAAAGTCAAAAATATTCTATTTGTGCACGCACTAAGGGATTACCTACAAGTAACATTACTATATGCTTGAATGAAGAGTGCCAAAAGCAAAAAAAAGCAAATAAAACTACACATTCAGATCAACAACTCTCGTTAGCGCAGCACAAAGAGTGTGTGTTCGAAGTTGGTCAAGCGAATTGTAGACAACGAAGAAATGAATTATTCACAAAACCAAAAAATATAGCGCAATAGTCTCCAAATAAAAGAAGAGGATTTAATTTGTGGTGTGAAAATTGAAATAATTGTATAGCAGCACAAAATCCGATTGAATCAATGAAAAATTTTGATTGATGAACCTCTTTGCGCTCCTCGCTCGTCACATAATCACGTTTTTCTGCACATCAGTGGCATCACTCGACGACCATTAGAGGAATTCGATCAACGACATTCGCGCTTTTGCGAAGCCGAATCGATGGTTCACTTTTTAAAATCTCATCACATACTCCCTTCCCTAAGGGAGTATAATGATGGAATATTTAAAATCGGCATCACGAAAAGCAGCGTTGAGCGTTCCATCGAGTGAGTGAGAGCCTACCGTAGTTCCATAAATTACTGGGTTGCTCGCTCTCATTGACTGGTACTTAAATTACGGATGAACCTGTTTCTGCTAACTGGCAATTAAACAATATACCTCAGGACATTAACAGAAAACTTTGCTAGAAGGAAGCTATATGTGGTACTCTTGCAGACTAAGGTTTTCTTTTAGAAACTGATAATCCAGTGCGCTTGTGCGAAGTCTTAGCTTTACGTAAAATGTATGCAGCAATCAAATTAGCATCATATTAACTTATGCTTCTTACGATATGCAATGGGAAGGCATAACTAATAGGATCGAAAAGGTAGAGTTTTAACGCAGTTAGAAGTTGATACGAAAAAGGGGAATGGAAGGGAAGAAGCATTAAAGACATGACATTAGGATCCAAAAATTATTGCAACAAATGAAGAAAATACCTCGGTAAGACTGGAGCGCTTAAACGCAACTATGAAACAGGATTCATGCGAAAAACATTGTAATGAAAAGCAGTCATCACGGAAAGTGGACCCATGAGGAAACGTGTGGCGGAAACACGATACGATTACAAACATCCGCGGAAGGCAGCTTGCCTTGAAATATTGAATTATTTGTTAAAATGCATCTGAAGCTGACGAAAGCCTACAGCCGAAAAACGATAATGCATTTCATGATATCAGTTTATCAGAGAGACTGTATCACTGAGCCCGAGACAAAAAAAAAGCTTCTTGGAATAAGCACCGTTGCAGGAGTATAAATACGATGGAGGCAATAGAGGCAATCGAGGAAAAAGCGTTGGGATCGACAATATGAGCTAAACGCTACTTTTGAACAACATATTCGCTTGAAAATTAAATTTAGAATTTTGCGAACATTTCAAAACAACGCTGATCACATGTGAGCTTGCTACAAATTTGCTTAGTCAAGGAGCTAATATATTGTCAATGACAAGTCCTAGATTGCAAAAAATCGTGCTGTGAAACGAACAATTTCGCATAGATAGGAGCGGTCTGTCAGTGCACTGCTGATTGACAATAAATCAAGCCATTAAGATGCTCACTTGAGGTGTGCCAACGAAACCAGTCAAAATGCACTATTTAATGAATGGTAGCTTTTACGGAGAATACAACATAACATCATTAGAAAAAGCGGTTATCCATTTGAATTGTATGCATGGGGGTAATTTGAGTGCCCAACATAACGAATGTTCGACAAGGCGAGAGGGCCACTGAATTTCAGATGTGAACGAAAAGAACTCTCAGAGCACAAAAAAATTTACTGTTTAGTTTATAAGTGAATAGCCGCTTAAAAAATCAATATTTAGCAAGGAAAATAAAAAAAATTCAATATTTAGCAAGGAAAATACATCTCAAAGATATTTTCGCAAATTTCTTCACTAGAATTTCGGATCCCCCTCATAAAATCGCTCACGTTCACTAAAATCTCGAAGTTCGTTCATCACCTCCACCTTCATCACCTGAAAATTATAGATGTGCCGCGTCATCCTGCATCTTCCCTTTCGCTTTCTCTCGCCCACACTCCGGGTTTGCCGCTGATAAGTCTGACTGATACAAACCTGCGGCGTCATGATGGCGGCATTGCAAAGAATTTCCTTACATATTTTTTAAATAAAGTTATTAGCAAAGTGTAAGTGTAGTCAAGTCACGATCAACCAAACAAAACACTCAGTACTTTGTTTAAAGCACTTTTTTTTTTTTTAAAAAAAAAGAGGCAGACCTCCAACCGAAACAACATATCGCGCTTTTTGCAAATTTTGTTGAACTTTTGCCAGGTGGCTGTCTTCAATCAAGCTGGATTTTATAACAAGAAGGATTTTAATAAGTTCGTAAGAAAAAAAACTCATAAGAACGATTTGCATAATGGACTTAAATTATCAATTATCAACTGCATTAAATTATGAACGCTCTTCGCATCAATTATGTCAGAAATTCACAGCATTTTGAGCGCTAATTCTCTGCATTTATCATTCATTTCGAACTGCAACCTTTTAAGGAATGAATGCAGAAAGTGAAACACATCTTCTTAAACGAATTTTCTTGATTCTTTCATGAAGTTTTTTGGCTCTTGACCTCATTGAGATCAAATCCACGTTACTAAGCTTATCAGTTAATCTTCTTTTCTGAATTTTTAATTACAAGTCGCCAAAATCTTTTTTTCCAATTTCGCTATCACTTTGATCTCTACTTCTGTTAATCGTCAGATGAATTCGGTTTTAAGCATTTTGTTTTGTCGAACTGAATGAGAGCAACCAAGCAAACGTCAACGGCACTCACCTATGAGGAAACCGTCTGCGTCTGAGGGCTCGTTGAGTAGCTCTATGATGACGCCATTGAAGTCAGTATCTTCACCCAATACGTACATCACACCAACGATAACGACGATTTGTTGAAATGGACCTAAATGAGGCATTTAAGAGTGGTGCTGTCTAACACTGAAGAACCAGGCGAGCAAGGCGCTCATTGCGCAATTCTATAGCCACCAACATCTGCGAGATACATTTTCTACAAGCCAAACAGCTTCTTTCACGCGCAATGTCGGGGATCGTAGGTATCACGAGTAGAGAGCCCAGGACGCAACTCATAAATCTGAGGCACTGGGACGCAAACAAATATATCATGGGCGAAAGACGCGCACGGCAATCACACGTCCCTTACTATACGTCCTTTGTCTACCTTGTCGAACTGCCAAAAGCCCTGGTCTTAACTTCCTTTAAATTACCCCACTTTCCTGACGACAGCACGAACAGAAAGCGTAACGCTATTTTGAAGGACGTTAGAACCTCTTACAATTGTTGTTTTAGCACGGAAGACTACTCTATTCGGTAACATTTTAGCGGGAGGATGACTTTATCAAGAGAACGGTTATGTTTTGCCAACATACTCAACAAAAGTGGGGAGAGGGGAGGGGGTTAGCAAATTAGAACACGAGAATAGAACTAATATAAATTTTGAGAAACAAATTCATATAAAGTGGAGCTCATTATGTCAGAGCAAAAGGAATGCGGGCAGTGTGTTGTGAACGTCGTGCGTGACAGAAATGAGATGCGTGAAGCGGATACGGAGGCATAGCATGCGTTCAGCTAGGCAGCAGACCGCCCAACGGTGATTGCTAATGGCAAGTGAGTAGAATGGTGTTGCATGACAACTTCTGCGCTGCTCAATATGACATGACGATGTTGGTGGCGAATGCCTTTGTATGCTGAACCAACTAAATTTGATCAGCTTAACATACACGCAACTCAGACAGGAAAAGAAACCGCCCGCCCCCACAATTGCTTTCGAATCACCACATGTGAAATTGAAATCAAATATTCTAATGAAAATAAAGAAGTTTTCCGCATTACTTATTCATCCCTTTCCACCCACATATTTTAAAATTTAGACGCCAAATGGCTAGGAGATTCGGACGTGGCGAAGAAGTGTAAGATATCACTGCTGTGGGAATAACGGGTTGTTGAAGGCAAGAAATTTAGCTGTTACACCTTCTTTGGAAATCACATGTTGTGTAGCAAAATCAGCCCCGTTCGTCCCTCCCCCTCCCACCAACTCGCATCTCTTTCCTCTCCCCTTCATCGGCTTGTTCACCGACCGTGTCAGTGTTGCAAAATGTCCATTCCGCTAGACGATTTACAAGGTAAATTGGCGATATTGGCACCGAAGTCTATATGAAGGCTGAATTTTAAACTACTTTTGCTATTCGAACTGCTTATAAACTGCTACTGCCTTACGTCATTATTTTGTAACAAATAGTAAATTGATAAGGAATCGGATCGGCAGGCTCATGATGCGGACAAGGAGTGACTTTGGTGAAGAGAGGAGAGTTTTCATGCAGGGAGTAGAAAACGTATTTGGCCGAATTAGGAGGGGAGGGGAGGAACGTCGAGGGATTAGGAAGACGCCAACTGTAGTGGTGAATATTCTTGGAATTTCGCCGATTCGTTACTGTTGTCAATGCAGCGCAGGTGGTATGTGGATGTGCGGTTAGCAATGAAAAATCGAAAAGACGTTATAAATGCAGAGAAACGTTTTGTTGAAAAAGGAAAGCTGTCAGTTAAAGATTATACGTTTGAGACAAGTTTTTTGATACCCTTAAGGGAGGTTTTCTTTGCAGAAAGAATGACCGCCGCATTAGCTTCAGCGTCGCTTACAATCCCAAATATTCGAACACTTTCGGGAGCACGAAGTCCAATACAGCTGCGGAGATATTTCAGTACTGACCATGAAGAACATTACAGTAATTGCTAAAAACATGGAAACCGGCCAGCTCAATGAGAACTTAAATAAAATACTGACAAAAACAACCCATACGAGTCGCAAAATGTACACCTGTGAAAGAAACACTGTGGACAAATTACGGAATGGAAACAATGCGGTATCGAGCGACCGCTTTCCGCAACACGCTACTGCCCTTGAACTGAATAGTGTTGCAGCGTGTTGTAATGATGCCTTGTTGAGAAGCGATGTATATTTAAGTGAATGAAGCTCTTGATTCAAGGATGTGCTTCTCGTGAAGTGAATAATGTTCTTTGTATTGTCGTAAACGTAGTTCTTGACTATGGCCTAAATAAAAGAATCGATTCGATTTGATTCGATGTTCCGTAGGACTGACTTAGGGTTTCGTCACACACCCATAAGAACCATTTGACATAAGAGCTAATCATGTGCTTAACTGCTATCTTTCCGCAACGTGTGGCTATCGTTATTTAATAAGCTATAGATCGCAGCAAAATTCCATCTTATAATCAACTCGCATATTTTTTCAAGAAAAATTAGCTGTGGAAGCTAATAGCTAGAACAACCACATGAAAACTTTGGTGATCAGCTGCATGCCTTATACCACGGCGATTAACTTACCGATCTACTCTATTATCGTACTGCTGCTCTGTTGTATGACTCCTATGACGAGTTTTACTTAGACCGTAGTACAACTTGATGGTCACTCGGAAGTGGTTCAGTTAATTAGTCTCATGCGTTCGCTAACTGTTACGCTTTGTCTGGCGTAAACTAAGTAGGTCCAGCTTTGGAATTCCTAGCGTACGAGCATTATTAGGTTTTTTCTTTTTCGCAAGTAAGAGCAATATGTCTATTCGAATGAGGGAGGGAAAGAAAATAAAGCGGAAAGACGAATTTCCAACAAAAACGTTTTGTTCAGGCTGTCTGCTCACTATTATGAGGTTGTTGTCAATACGCTAAACGCCGAAATCGATGTGCCATATAATTCATGAGAATCGGAACTTAAGTTGAACGCTCGCAAAGAAATGCATGATCGAATAGACTAACACTGATCACTCCATTAGCGATGTGAAAAAGTAAAATGAATTTATGGCCGCAACGGGTGTTGTGTCGATGGGTGGTACTTGGTGAAAATTGAGTAAGTTTTTAAGACGAATTTATTCGATGTTGCGTAACGCAACATTATACAACAATTCATACGATCCAAACCTGCGTAAAATTCTTGCTGATTAATGAAATTATATTATGCAATTGTTTTGTGATGTATAGCCAACAAATGATTTGAGTGATATGAATGACAAGTGTTTTAAAAGAGTGGCCATGAATGGCAAAAATTAATTCGCGCATCAAACTGTCTCTCCCAAAAGCAGCAGCTAATTCTGTAGATGTGATCATTCGTTTAAACCAGGGGATCTCATATTTTATGTAACATCGGCTTCTCAATAAACTTACAACCAAAAAAGTCATTTGGGATTGGAGCACATAAAAATGACCTTTTCATGGATGTTTTCGAGTCTAAATTGAGTCGCATGATAGCATAGGCAATTTAAACGATGAAATTGCCGCAGAAAGCAAATTATTTTCCATTGATGGGTGCGGATTCTTTTCAATAAATCTATATAAGCAACTGCCCTAAAGAAGCAAGAATACTGTTCAATCAAATTCTTGAAGATTTCCTAAATCAAAAAATTTTTTATAAATTTGCAAAAAATATACTAAAAATGTGCCAAAAAAATTTCTTGACTAAAAATCTCCAATCTGCCATACTGTTATCAATTCATATCTAATAAAAAATCAAGATCTTCAGCTCTGTTCTTCTAGAATTTAAAAAAGTCCTTTTAAAGTTTTTGGGATCTTAAGAATTTTTCTCTCATCGCCACCCGATTCAATAAAAATTATTCATTTTCAGTTTGGGGACTGCCCCTGTTTATGATGGCGTTCACCTGAGTAGAACTGGTCGATTCAAACTGTGCAACACTTCATATTCAGTAAGTAGAAATAGGGCTGGTGGATGAGGGGGGAGGGAGGGGGAAGGTGCGGGCAAAATATGAGATTTGGCGGTACCACCAGTCACAGTGCCGAGTTAGTAAACCGCCCGTAGAATGTCGAAATCAAGTAATAGCTGATTCGATAGCTCGTGCAAATTTTCTACTACTCTACTGTAAATTCGTTTGCCCATTATTCAGTTTAATAAGTTATGCAAGACGGTTGAAAAAATGCGCACATTTTTTTCAGCTCAGGTAAAAGCCGATAACTTCTTCTGGAGTGCATTAGTGGATTTGAAAACGGATGTAATGAGTAAACTAGAGTGCACACATTAAGTCCATCAAATTTCGCAACTCCGCATCTAGTGGTTATCGAGTCGAACGTGTTTGACAAACACAGAGACATGCACACAGCCATCACATCGCCAGAAGGCGTTTTTCAAACGCAAATTTTTCAAAGCGTTTTAAAATGAACGCATATATTTCTTTCTAATTATGAATGAATGGATCCATTTCGCAGCAGCAAGTGTCATGCTCGATTGCGCAGTATTTGCTCAACGCAGCAACTTATCTGTGTCTTCCACTGATGTTTCATCACTGCCCGGGGGTACAGTACAGACGAGCAGAAATAGCAGAGTGTGGCTTTTCCCGACTTGAAATGGCGCTCGCTCTTGTTGTATGCTCGCATATAAACGATATGAAGCGCTGATTCATTACCTCTGTTGGCCAAGAGCAATTATCACGAACTTGAAACAACGGTATTCTGTTGTACGCCACTATCCGAATTTTTCTGTCGTCGTAGTAGCGACATTTCAGAAAAAAAAAATTCTGGGAAAGCTATTGTTTGAGTTTTGGTCGACGGCATTTCGCCTAAGGTTCGTAGAACAAGTCGAGATAAGGCTAAGAAAGTACTTTCTCCTAGCGCCACATTCATTCCGTCCACGGTTTAATGAAGGCAATTTGTTGCTGATGGCTCTAGCGGCATCATTAAGGGGACGTACGCACAAAGGTTTCCGCATCGTAAATTTATTGTTCTGTTCGCCTTGCGCATTGCATAGCTTTGAGTTTCCATCAAAATCACAGCGCGCATAAAATTGTTAAAATGCGTAGAAAACGCCACAAACGAACATATGAACATTTGATAATACTGGTATTTTATGATTCATCTGAGAGCGGTGATCGCAAGTACAGAATACATCCCACTATTCTGACTCTTTTAAAGGATAGTGAACATTGAGGATGAAGCTAAATTTTCAGCTTAGCATATCATCAATTCGAGTGGTGATAGCGGTGAATTGTTTAACGATAAATGGAATACGAAGGTATGGTTATAATCTATAAAGCAATTGCGATGGCCCAAATGGCGATTTCTATTTTCATTTTTCATAATCGTTAGCGATGAGATAAACTCAGTTCATCATCAATAGATGCCGTTCTTCTGTTTTCAAAGCCAATTCGTTGTTGTGCTGTTGTTGTTATTGTTAGTATCAAATCGTTAGTACATCAAATAAAATAAACAATGGTTGAAAATTAAAACGAAATAAATAAAAAGGAATAATAGAATCGACCATGACAATCGAACGCAAGTGTCAGTTCAAACAAACTCATAGTTTTTTCCGATGTCGAAATTGATCGGGAGACTCATGAATGTAGTAATGTAGGGTTTAAAATGACATCAACAAATAGTCGAACGATCCAAACAGTTAAGCCCTTATAAACTGAATTCAGGATTGAAAAACGAAAGCAACTGAAGCCTATGACCTTGAGATAAACAACTTCGATCGTAATAGAAGAAAACTGAATCGCAGAGGATATCGCGTTAAGCGTTAACAATTTCGAAACAAAACGTGAGATCGAGCTTAAGAGGGCGATATTCAAGCGACTTTAAGCCGAAAGTGCGCAAACGAGTTATACAGTTCGGACTGTATCGAGCGAGAAATCTCTTTTGAAACGTTATTTTCGTGAAATGCTTTTGCACGCTTTCCAATATTTCGATTTCCGATTTCAAAAACGGTCACCGAACTGGACAAATATAGTCGAGAAAGGGATAATAACAGCTAATGAAGACATTCTAATATTGATCGATGCAGCTATAACGAATTTTTCGTAAAATGCAATTAGTCACTCTGAACGCCTCATTTCTTGTTGACTAATAGTGAGCCTTTCAACACAATGAACCGCCAATGAACATTCCCAGGTGCAGACGTAGAAACCAGTAGGAACTAGGAGATCAACGAGCGGTAATAAGCATCCAGGCATGAAACCAACATGCAACAAACAACATTTTCTGCAGTTATTATCCTATTGGCAAAAATTAAACCATTGGAAGAGACAATCCAAATTGCACTGAAGCTTCATAAGAACTAAAAAACCACAACCGTTTCATCTATAAATTTCCGGGTCAACAGCAAAAAGCTTCCAGGGAGTGGCCAACCCCATCTGTGACGAAATTAACAAGGTGAGATAGACGAGCTGTATAGTTCAGACTAAATGAGCGCTGAATTTAATCGAGTGCTTATAAATATTGCTTATATTACTTTCTAGATGAAACTGGTTGCGGCTATTAATTCAATTGCTCATCAATAGCAGTGAAAAAATGTTTAAATTCAGCGATCACAGGCTTTATTTATCAAATCAATTTTCGCTTGGGGGATGGGAGCAGAGGGAGATAAGGGAAGAGGAGTGCAGCCGTCTGCGTTGTAACAAAAAAACCACAAAAAGAAGGTTCCAGCTCTCAACAAAAGTAGTGAATGAAATAAAGCAAGCACACTTCGCACGAGTAATAGTAAACTGCAGAGAGGCCGACCAGAGACAGGTTCCAACTCCACAACATCCAACGGCACAAATTAAGGCGAACTTCGGTGTTTGAAGCCTTCAACTGCGGTGCGTTTCGGACCTAGTGGACTGGTTTGCTCAACTGTTATTCTGATCAAATGTTGAAAAGTTATCAATTAATTCATTAACGCAATTAGGCCATTCGCATACCACAACCGTCCCAGGCCAATTGCTAAGAGACTGACTATCCGAACCTAAGGCCAAAGTAAGTGGTGAATGCAAGATGCATCATATAAAAACGAAGCATGAAGAAATAGGATGTGCGCAAAACAGATGCGACGTACGGCTCACAAATGTGCGAATGACCTACGCACACAACGACTCCAAATCTCTCGGTTTTGTCACAGTTTGCGTTGGAAGTGTAAGAGAATGTAGTACATAGATTATGAGGGTGTCGAATATTTGATTTGAAAGGTGATCAAATTGCTGCGCTTAAGAAAGTTATGCTCGTGCGCTCAACGGCAGTGTTTTTCGCCGACACACTCGCCTCGTTGGAATCGTCAACTCGCTCTAGATGACGAGCGCCTTATGTTTTCGACCTCTCAACGCTCCATAACCTACACCGTATCCGCGTGACCATATAACTTGCATTTGATTCGATGGAATGCGTTTCTAAGTGAAACGAAAAAAAAAGAAGGCAAATGAACAGACTGATGCAGTGTGCAAAAACGCACACGCGTACATAGTTGAAAGTAGTTGAGTTAGAAAATACTAAAGATTAAAAAAAAAGTCATTTGAGGAATAAACGAAAAAAGACGTGGAGTTTAAAAACAAAACTTCAAAATGTGTGCCGAATGGAGGAGCTGGAAAGATGAAAGTTTTGAAGCTGATGCATTAACTTGAAGTTGGCATGGAAGTCGATGCGGTGCATATCATGGTCGGTGAACGAGAACTACATAATTCTCTAGTTCCTCGTTCGCATTGTCTGAAAAAAAAGGGCTCCTTCGCATCTTATCCAGCAAAACTTATGCATATGACATAAGAGATGCGCCTTTTGCGATGCACCCGCCCACACAATCAACGATCTCTTGCATGTGAGTGATCCTCAAACCAATCATCGACGAGAAACTGCAGTGCCAGCTCTCATGATCCAGGAGTTTTTAGTCCCCGCATACTGTTGTACATTGTACGTCACGCTCGTGAAACTTGGCTGCTATAGTTTCGCAGATTCTTATTTTAGTTATCGAATAGAACAGTTATACTCAAATATGCACAGATACGTATGCACAGACCAACTGCACATATGCACCGACATTGCATCTGTAGAATGCGCTTTACAAAAGCGGTTTTGCAAAGCCGCATTAAGATACGCTCATGCGGAAAGTCAAAAGGCAATGTAAAACAATTCAGCCGGAAGCCAAGCGAAAGAATTAGTAGTGAAGGTGAGAAACGATTAAGGCTGGTTTGACGTCGACCGCGGAATTAAAGAGCGGCGCTTGAAATCGTTTGCTTAACGTTGTTGTCGTTTGCAAGAATTGACGGATGGGACTTCAGCGATGCACGCTCAATAGTATTGTTGCTCGTGGTGAGGGACGCGATCAAAATTCACCGTTGTAGTTAAACTGACATCCCGGATTTCTTAACGACGACTGAGCTCATCCGGTCGATTCATGCATTCGGTCGGCAGATCGATCCATCTTAAGCTCAAACAAACTAGTTCCACTTTTTTAGAAACTTGTTTAATGGCACTCAACAAGCATGTGACTCAAATAAGGTGCTCTCACTTGCAGGGTTCACATCGAATAGTAAAAAAAATGCAGAATTCACAGCTTCAGCTTTGAGAACCTCATTCATATACATCCCGGATAGCTTAGGAAATATCAAATTAGATAAATAGGAATACATCCTATTCAGTCATGCTTCTTGACTACAGGCTTCTTGACTTTTTTGCTATATTTTTGAAATTGTCGCTTTCGTAGTGGTTGAAATGCGTCCGACCATTTACGCTTTAAGATATTCGTGTTTCGGTGAAACGGCAGGAAGTATCTAAATGTTATGCAAATCGAGCGATATTCATCGTTGGAAAAAATTTATAATAACGGTTATGAGAAAACATTTCATGCGTTCGTTTCAATAAGCCTATTCGTCACTTTAATATCATAAGCATTAACATGGCTTATGAAGTATTTATTTTGGTGACAAATCTTCTTGTAACAAAAATAAACGCAAACTAAAGTAGACTCATCGATATGTAACATGCGCAATGAAATGTTTGTTATGAGTCACTGTGTTGTTATAGAGCGGCCTTTATAAAGTTTCTAAATATATAAAATGAAAATGTTATACGAGAAAGCGACTGATCGCATCTTAGGTTTTCGATATTCATACTGGTCCACTTGATAAATTTTTATAGACCTTATAAAAGATGCAAAATTCATCTCTTTTGCACCAAAAAAACCCCAAAGTTTATCAAACCTTCTACAAACCTTAATTTTATTAATTTCAAATGGAAAATTATAGTGCGATACGTATCACTTCGAATGTTAGCCATAAATAAACCTCATGGCATCACCTATCGGCTTCATTAAATTTTCCACAGTTTTTAAACCTCTTTAAACCCGGTACTTGTTTTAAGGCATTACGCTTCTTTAAAGTTCTTAGAATACGATAGAAACGCAATGAGGAATTTATACCATCACGCTGATTTGCCAAAAACGAGAGATAACAACTCTGTTTGAGAATTTTAATCACTACTCATCGCAAATATGCGTATATTTTGACAACCATAAATCGAACACGTTATCCGATGTGACCACAAAAGAGTGCTTGTGGGCGAGCAGTTAACAGTATCATCTCCAGTCATGGTTGGATCTCATTTGGTTTTATTGATGGTTTTAAAATTTCACAGGATTTCTAAACTTTAATTGACTGCTGCAGGAAAAAAGCAAGCCATGCTACATCATATTAATTCTCCTCGAGCTTTAAATTCTTTGTTGTGTTTTGTCACTGTGGATATAGCTGCAGGAACCGTAGGAAGTCGATGGCAGATTGTGGAGTTTGTTCCTCCTTCGTATTTCAAAGCCGCAGTCTGAATCAAGATAACGATTACGGGTTTTTGAATGTGTTCCGAGTCCGGGGCCTTGTCTCTTTTGCCGATATTGGCGTTTAGTTTTTGCATCCCCTGGTTCTTCTTCTACTCTCACATTCTTCTCATTGATGTTTCTTAAATCAAACGCACTTCTTCAACCATTCCCCATTAATCACTTCTTCCCGGAAGTGCAGGTGGCAGCGACTGGAGATACATCCACTGAGACAGTACAGGCAGAAGTTATAAGGGCATTAAGTTTCTGTTTAAAAAACATATGCCAAATAAAACAAACCATCTCCGCATCGTTATTCTATTTTTGAATTCACTGTATCCCCAGTGCGTCTCAATTTGCGCTCACACAATGTCTCCACGTTTCCCCTCATTTCATCCTTCCCGGCCAGCAAAGCGAGATGTTTAACCCAACGTTCTTAAGAGCACACAGCACTCCGTCGGGTCACGGTTTGCTGCTGCGTGGTTGATATATCTTGATTCGCTTGAGCAGTGTTTGTGAATCCTACTACTTTCCCCTCTTATAACAAATACCTTAAGGGCACGATGGTTGCTCTAGCAACACTTCTGGCTGTGTTCACAACATTTGGCACGTACGACATGTGTTTAGCGCTTTATGAATGCAAAGCACCGCAAAATACTGATTTCGGATGCGTTGACACTCATTCTGAAAAAGGTCTTTGCGAGTATCTCTTCGGCGCTAAAACAGGTGAAAAGTAGGTTTTTTTTGAGTTTTTTTGCGTTTTTGCATTCTTTTTCTTTGCAAGGAGAACCAAGGATAGATCGTCATAGTGCCATGAAAATTCCGTGAAGAAAAGCTCAAGATTTTAGAGAAAAAAGGAGAAAATCATCCATCGATTACATTAGGTCATACGGTTTTGGCAACTTAAAAAATAATGATAAATTAACAAGAAGTTTTCAAAAAATAAACCATCAAAAGATTAACAGAAAAGCGGAAATATTTTTCGTGAGAGAAAACAATGTGATTTCTTCTCACAATGTCATTTGTGAAGCGTCACATCAAATGTACGAGAATTGTGATATATTGTGAGCCAATCATATTCAGTTCGGCCATTCAAAGAAATCGTTTCCGACGCATTTCAATAGAGGAATTAAAGGAATGAATTCTTTAAGACTGGAAAAAAGAGATGGTACTCAGTTGCAGATTTCCTTCGAAATATGTGTCTCCTAACAGGTACCATTAAGACACCACGATTGGAAGGAGGTAATGGGTGCAAAAGGAGTGGGGGGAGGGATAAAGGGGCAAAGTTTTTTTTAGATATTGAATGTTTCTGGTGGAGAAATTGTTTCAGGTCTCGGATTGCTTGCACGGATTCAAATGCTGTAGCTGTGTCACTCGCTCAACGATGCCTGAAAACGTGCAAAATGTGTTGCCACGATCCGAGATACAACTGCCAAGACAAAAACATTACAGGTTCTATCTTTCAGTGGCTTCGCCCGTTCATAATAACTCCCATCCATGAGTTTCGATAAGAGAGTAAAAGTGTTTCAGAGATTGCGTCAACTTATTTTGCTTTTTCAAAACACTTTGAGAATATTTTTAAGGCGTCGATTAACAATTTAATTAAATATCGGGATTAGATGTCACTGCACTCCTTGTCGAGTTAATTAGTTTTTATTGATTTGATTATGTTAAGTTACTCAAACGAGTTTCTTAAACGGTGAGGAAAGCATGCATGCAGGTTAACGTGTATTTTGGAAAAAAAATGCGTACTATAAATTATATGAACGATGTGGAACGTGATTCGCTGTGAACAAATAAGCGAATGAACAGTCAGTCATTTTAATCCAAGGCAATCGGCCTTTTGGAATTTCTGCTCTCTTTTATTAGAATTAAACGTTACTGGAGCGAGAGGAAGGGAGCGAGAACTAGAAAAGTATAGAGGGACAAATATAGACACAAAACTTCTTTTTTTCAACATGAATCAAAACAAACTGTAGAACTAAAATTGAAATCATACGTCAAGCAATAAATTAATTTGCGCATGAAAAGTGCTACTCATCGATTAGGATAACGTATGAGATCGAACTAAGAGAACTTATAAGATCAAATCTAGACGGCGTATAAGATTCTAATAAATTACCTAACGCTGATAATCTAACATTGGCAAACAGTTGTTCGTTTCATCTAAATCATTATGTTCATTTCTAATACAACGACTCTGATATATTTGATCAAATGTTTT
This sequence comes from Toxocara canis, assembly GCA_000803305.1. Lineage (NCBI taxonomy): Eukaryota > Metazoa > Nematoda > Chromadorea > Rhabditida > Toxocaridae > Toxocara > Toxocara canis. The sequence continues at coordinate 58,208 of JPKZ01000853.1, forward strand.
CTAAGCTTCAGCATGTTAGAAGCGACTTTTTTTGTCTCATTAACTGTAAAAGTCAAATATGAGATGAGAAGAACATTATTTGTTTGACGAATTGAAAAAAAAAAAGAGGTAAAACAATACGATCCATTGCGATTAGCTCCGTTCCGTTTAGTATCGAAATAACAAGCAAACTCGGCCATACGACAAATTGTGAATGTTTACAGATTTGAGTATGAAAGACTTTTGCACGAACATCAAGCAGCTTAATCTTTGTGGCGATAGGCGAGACGACGAAGTGACATTATTATTGGCCAGCGAATGTCCCATGTCGTGCGGTTATTGTGACTATGGAGGGTATGGTCAATGTGCCAACAAAGAGTCAACGGATACGTGTAGAAAACTGGCCAACAGCTGCAATCATCCCACTATGGGATCGTATGTGAAGAGCATTTGCAAATTCACGTGTGGCGACTGCATACACGATGGTGCAGTACCGCAACGATCAACTCCAAAGCTGTAACCTCTAATCAAATGGACAGCAAAAATCATCATTGGTGAAATTTTGAGAACAGCAACCATTTTGCGCTTTATGATTGTTATTCATTTGTGAAACTATTACCGAAGACTATCCATTTCCGTTTGCACTTCTTATCGATGCGTAATCTTTACGGCTTGTGTTTTAAGTTATCGCTTTTATAATGCGTGCTGTGTTGGGGACGAATAAACGTTCAAGTTGAACTATATTATGTTGTACTCGATTTAATATTAAGAAAGGTTAGTAGTATGGAGAAGTATGTGCTAAATCATGTGAGGAACAAAAGGAGTTTTTGAAGTTGTCAAATTCAGATGACGGCTGCATAAAGATCTATCGATTCTACACGCCCAGTCTTAGCGAATCGTGCGCGATGGGAATGCAACGCAAATAAAGAGGAGAACGCCGGCAAAACTGTACGATTCCCAAAGGAAACTCCGAAAGGACCTGAAAATACGCACTGCGATTTTGGCTCCAACTCCTCTGAAAAATGATGCGGGTCCTATGCCGACTTCGGTCAAAGAAGTAAAAGTGAAGCCGACTCGTTGACTCTGAATTCGGCTCTCGGAGTCAAATCTGGAGCCAACTATGGAGTTCTGGCTGTGACTTTGATACAACCACCACCACTTTTTTAAAGTTGTAGATGTGCCACCTACCTGCTACAGCAATTAATATTATTTACTCCTCTCTTTCCTCACCACTTCTGATGCTTCTAGCAGAATTCATCATTAGTAGCAGTGCAACTGGCTGCCCATTTGCAGTCAACACTGTGAGAGTAATCGCTGCTACTTAATAGTATTCACTGCGACCAGCCGTAATTAATAGTAGCATAGTTATATACACTGCTTCCACTGCAAAATATTGCTTATTCCTATCGCTACTTGTTTGTCACCAGTGAAAGGCAAGCTCGGTAAAAACAGATGACTTGTATGTAATCTGCATAAGGCCCCGAGGGGGTCCACTACTTTCCTTCGACTCCCTCCTCTACAGTGAATTCCGAACATGATTCGAGAGTCGGCCTTGGGGAGAAATACCGGAAAGGGGTGTGGAAGACCAGACCGATATACCCGGAAACTCGGAAATATCACTAATGTAGCAAGCTAGAGAATAAGAAACCCGGAAATACCACTGAATGTAGCAAACTTTTTCCCCTAATAAGGGGGTTAAAACTTGCCTATCGGGTGGATGAAATGGTCAGAAATCGGGTGAAGGGTGTGATCGTGCACATGATAACGAGCCAATTTCATAGCTGTCCTTTCGATGACTCGGAAGCCGAAAATAGCGGAGATGCGAGCGCGCATATAGACATACGAACATTGGACAGACTAGATATGACATCGCTATAATGAGCGATGCCGATACGAAGGTCCCAAATCTCATAGAAACACACAACAACGCGCTCGATCGATGTTAAGCATTGATGCAGTAAAGGTGGAAAGGCATAAAGCAACGAGGCAATTCGATACTTTTCTCACCTCTCCTGGGAGCAAAAAATGTCAGAGTTGAAAATTCGAAATGTACGCTGGTCGTCCACGTCGTCCCTGAAGTCCCTAAATAAGAAATGCTGTCCCAAACCCCTAAAAATTGGGATTATGGGGGTTCAAAAATTGCAGCTGGGACCCGTGAGATTCCTTGAGCCTCCCACTTTTGCGACTCCGTCTATTGTTTGCCTATGCAAAGCTGTCACAACAGTTTTTCTCTACGCAAACTGCAAGGCGAGAAATGTGAACAAGCAAATCATTCGGCTTTCGCCGTTTAAAGAGAGAGAGAGAGAGAGAGAGAGAGAGATATCAATCTTTTCGACAAAAACAGAGAAAAAATACTCTTGAACGGAATTCCTGAAAAACCTTCAACAGTCTTAACACATAAATGTGGATCGAACTGAGTTCTTCGATACCATAGAGGTTTCAAATCAAAAATGCGAATTCGCTGCTCATAATTAGGCTGGAACGGTCCACGAAAAGCTTTCCTAAAAGCCATCTTAGTAAAGCATCGTTGGACTCTTTCAATCATCTCGACATCCCTTTTCACAGACGGGGACCAAATCTGAGTACAATATTCTAAGATGGGGCGACAGTAAGCAACAAAGGTTTTCCGATAACTTTCAACGCTACTGTATCGCACAGCGCTCAGAATATAGTTCGCTACTTGAGCGGCTCTCCGTGAAACTTGTCGGAACTCACATAAACACCTAGGTCCCTCATCACTTCCTTTTGCAGGGAGATTGGAACGACATAATTGCAGAGGGCATTCAGTCGAGAAATTTAAATGCAGGACAAAACATTTCTATCTGGATATATCAAGTTGCCATAGCTGTGATCACTTTTCCTGTGAAATCATATCCTGACGTAGCTCAGCATAGGCAGTCATCTAAGGCTTCGACCCAAGCAGCGATCACCGATACGTAGCAAACTCCTTCATTCCAATGCTGTCGTTGCAGCCGATTCTGAAGCATTTCTTTACGATCGGCTTCGTGGTCGCCCTTCACTGGTCGCAAGCAGAATCATCCGCTGTAACAGGCATTGTCAATGAGAATTATTTTTAGTTGATATATTCTCGTTGAGTCCCGCAACAACTGTATGAATGCGGTGTTGCATTGACTTTCATATCGCCTCACCGGGCTGAGGTTGCGCCCAATGAGAGCAACATTAGGGGCTGGCATTAGGACGAAATTATGGAGCTAAATTAATTTGTGGCATAGAATTGGTGTTATTGTTTTTGTACAGCATTAGGGAATGGTTGTGTTCGTAGTTGCTGATTATAGGTCGGACAGGTGTGGTTGATAATTTACATGTTTCTCGCATGTGACTCATGTTATTGTCATGCAATCATTCATTCGAAAACGCGTTGATAATAGTGAAGGTTTTATCGGAGCAAAAATTATTTCGTACATGCCGACTTTCTTTTCTTTTTTGCCAAAATGTGCAAATGTGCATCGCCTATTTCATTATGCTGAATGATTCTGCTTTTTCTATTTACGAATGTGCAACTCTTTTTTGCCGTTTTTGCTCTTTATGTGCAATGCTTTCATTTCTTGCTCTTTATGAGCTTTCATTTACAATTCGCATATTCGTATGCCCGTATAATTGCATTAGTGTCGCTACCGTTGTTATATGCCTCCTTACATTACTGTCATGTGCAGTTCTCTTTATTAATGTGAATAAAGACTATTCTCCTTCAAAAAAAAAAAAATGTTTAGATGGAGATAAGGCGGGATTGACGTTGGGAGGTAAAATCGCGATAAAAGTTTAAGAGTGGCCATCTCGTAGAATGCATTGCTGGGTCAAATCGTCATGCTGTTATTATTGGGATGCCTACAGATGACTTATTATGTGTATTATCAGCGCAACGCAGCTGAAATATACTAGAAATCCATTTGCAGTGCAATTGCAAGAAATACTGGTAAGATTTCCCTGCCGTTTTAAGTTCGCAATATCCTTGTTGGTTTAGATGCGGGAATTTCGAGTTTTTTTTTTCAAGGAAAAAGCTCAATCCCCCTTTCATTATGCGCATTGAAATCGTCTATTTTATTTGAATTTTAGAGTTTAATCGAATATTCGATATGGATAATGAGGCTAAAGGGGTTGGCTCTGATTGCAAGGTTAGGCGAAGCGGTCCGAATGAGGTAGACAACTGCAGAGTGATAAACGAACACCGATCGAACATCGATGGAGCTCATTTCGCGCGCAAACGCAGACGCCCTCGTACAAAAGCCTTCAGGATGCACATCAAAGATGAGGTGATACTTTGGTCTGTTCTGTAATGACTTTTTATTATTTAATCTGCGACGGTACGCGTATGTTACGGTGTGCTGCATGGAAACTGTTTTGCCCGAGTTATTGTTCGGTCTTCGCTTATGATTATTTAACTTGAACCCTGGGATCCATAGCTCTGAGCTGCGTCATTTGAGCTTTCAAGAGGGCGGGAGGAAAGGGGGGGGGGAAAAAAAAGGACGCGGGCGAATTTGTGCACTTCTGCGAATTAGCATCCCCAGATAAGGAATAGATTCAAAAGAGCCGGAATTCAAAAGAAGATATATTACGGGGCTGCGTGAAAGGAGGGGGGAGTGGTAGGAAGTGAGTTGAGAATGTGTTGAAAGCCTCATCTTGAATGCTTTGTTGTAGCATCCATCATCTCGCCCAGACATTCATGATTTTGGAGATTCGCGCGAAGTTTCTGAGAGAAGTGCCATTATATGTATTCGTTGGCTTTAAAAAAATATCCACGTAGAATTTTGAGGCTCTGGAGGTCCGTTTGAACTTATCGCAAAATGGGGAACAGGTTGGTGGTTGAGAGATTTGCGACTATGTGGATTCGATGATTTCAGATCGAGAGAGCATTATGTTCTCAAGACTCGCCTCTGCAGCACATTCCGTTATTGGTTGAACCAAGCGGGCGGATGAGTGCGTCGCTAAATGATGTGGTAGCGGCAGTGGGCCTGGACGGCGATAAGTATAGAGCCCTTTCACGAATGGCACTCGCCAAATTGGGACACCTGTCCACTTTATTCTCAATCGATGCCTCAAATGGTGCAGCACTACGTATTTGTCTTAATGTTGCTGATACGAACTTTGACGCTGCCACAGTTTATCTGGTTTGTCCTATAATTATTTACGTTTAAACAGTATCCGCCTACGCGGAAGTTTCTGAAGCACTCATTCACGGTATGGTTGCCACTCATTTATGAGTTTTATGGCGCGAACGTTTGAGTAATATTCTTTACTAAGGCTCGGAATGAGTCATTTCCACTTCACGAATGAGTGATCGGAAAGTTCCGGATTGATAGCTGCAGGCGATGGTGGCTTATTAGCGCGCGTTCAACAATTCATGCACTGTAACTTTACATAATGCACTGTTTTTGATTCGCGCAAGAAATTTGATGCGTTGGAAGTAAGAATATTTCGTCCGCCGAGCACGCCTGCGTAAAATAGACGCTTCAATTTTTTCTTCATTCTTTCGATAATGATCATAAAATGGCATCGCTGTTTTGTGTGCTTTCCTCACGAGTCAGTGAAACGCATTACATTTACGCTGAAATGTCGGTGTGCGGTATTTTGACTTCATTGTTTTGTGTGCATCTTGTTGTTTCTGCCTCTAAAGCAGCACGGCAAAAACTGTGAGCGTGTAATTATATCTTGCGCATTGCAATTTCTTCACCGGTAAGAATGCAAGAGGTTACCTTTCAAAAGTGGTTCCCTCTTTTCGTTTGCCTTATATATGAGATGTTGCGGCACAGCTTTAAACGTGTGTAGGTTGGTGCAACGTAGTGGCAGACAGAGCTATTCTGGTAAAACTACGATGTAGTGCATGACCTCGATGTAGTGCATGACCTAGGATTGGTGTTGACCCTTGTGGCTTATGAACCATTGAACGAGTTCTGTTCACTCCATCTAGTTCTGGCCGCCTGACAGTAATTCAATTATTAAGTTGAACTATTGTTTGCTCTTTACAGGGTTGTTTTTCGAACATAACACACGCATCGCATTTAGCTCTTTTCTGAGGCGTGCATTGCACTAGCTGTAGTAATAATAAAGCTTTAGCGGCAATTAATGATAATGCGAGGCAATGAAAACGTTTCAGGGCGGCGTTGACACGGAAATTAAACTACATCGCTGTCTCTTTGTTTTAGAAATAGAATCCCCATTGCGACTAATAATTTTTTTTTTTTGCGTCAATGCGATTTCTGGCACTCACGTATTGCTTGAAAACTTTTTGATTCTTCTATGTTTTTTTTACAGGCAGTGAATTTTAGTCTTTAAAAAATGTCGTCCGTCGTCAGTAATTGTAGTTCAAATAATCCGTGCAATTTTTAAAAAATTTTAGCGACGGCTTGGATGCTGATCAGAGCTTTAGCGGCAATTAATGATAATGCGAGGCAATGAAAACGTTTCAGGGCGGCGTTGACACGAAAATTAAACTACATCGCTGTCTCTTTGTTTCAGAAATAGAATCCCCATTGCGACTAATAATTTTTTTTTGCGTCAATGCGATTTCTGGCAGTCACGTATTGCTTGAAAACTTTTTGATTCTTCTATGTTTTCTTTACAGGCAGTGAATTTTAGTCTTTAAAAAATGTCGTCCGTCGTCAGTAATTGTATTTCAAATAATCCGTGCAATTTTTAAAAAATTTTAGCGACGGCTTGGATGCTGATCAGATGATTCACAAAGCCAAAATATCATATACCAAACAAATTCATTGAAGAGGCAAATATTTATGTTAATGATAACATTGCGATATTTGTGAAATAAGAACTGAATAGCTGCGAGGTATGACATTGAAAAGGCAGCACCATATATTCTCGGTTTTGATTTCTGTATGGGTGTAGGCTCCCTCGCTATAAAGAATGCAGTGAAATAAGAGGAATCTTCATAGAGAAGCTTAAGAAGTAGTCTTCGCTTCGTATGGCCCTCACTTGGAATACGCTTTCTCCCTTTTAGAATGTTGTGAACTTTATACGCTCGACTGCTTTATTCGAAGTAAAACGGATGCACTGTTTAGCGTTAAGGCGCTGAATCGATTCGATGTGCTCGTTGCAGCCGCGAATGTGTTGCACTTGGGGGATTCATTACAGTGCACTTCGAAATAGTTTTCAGGATAATCTGCCACGAGACTGTGATGTTGTATCGTTGTATCGTCGTGCCACAGCGTTTGGTACTGTTGTATCTCTGCATCCACTATTCGATCATAGAAGGGCCAATAATAATAATGGTAATGGTTATAATAATGGCTCTTTATGCAGCGATGAGCAGATGCCTTCGACGTCGACTGCACAATTGCCAAGCGTTGAGCAACATGTTAATGCAGCATTCGTTCAGTTTGTTCGTCCGGAATCGGCCGCAAACTTCTGCGAGGTTACTATCACATCTTTAATGTTCCGCATGAGTTGTTGGCCGATAATCACCAGCCTTTATTTGTATTTGGTCAGCGTAATAGTGTGCATCAAAGAAGTGATGGTTGTAGCTCACAACCATACAATAACCTACTACTTCACGCCTTGTCTCGTAATTTTCGGACAGGGCTGCAATCTTGCCTCATAGCTACGTCGTTATGCGACCCCATTTAATCTTCCCGTTCGCATCTCTTTTTGTTTTTTTTTCTTTTTTTTAAATTGCATTTTTTAGTTCCGATTCAAAATCAGGTTGTGAATTGCTATTGGATGGAAGGGATTGGATGGAAGGGGTTTGAGCTCGGATAAGCGCGCCTGTGTTAGGATGGGATTAGCAACTGGTTAACCGAACAGTCATCTCATATTGTTTCGAAGAGGGCCCGTGTATATTGAGCCACCATCTTGCATGTTAGCTTGTTGCTTTTTAGAGTTAATGCTTCCATAAAATTGGCAGCAGAGAATAACGTACAGAATGCTGAAGAACAAAATCCAGAATTTCGCTTTCGTCCCGTACGGCTGAAAACGCGTGACAGATTTTTGATGTAAGTTTTGACAGGCTGAAAACGTATGAAAGTTATGATAAACTTTCAATGCAACACCTGATAAGGAGAATTAAGCTAAGAAATGTGACCACTTCCGTGTGTTGCCACCTGTTGTCATGGACGTGATGTGGGAGGTAGATTCATTTTTCTGAAGTTTTGGTAGTGTATTTACTTGCCAAATTTTCTTTTCTGCACCCTTATTGCAGCCTCTATGGAAAGGTTTAAGTTGCGCAAGAGATGTTGCCATTGGCTTGCAGCGCATTATAAAACGCATTGTCTCGTTGAAAGTATAGCCCCCGAAATAGCGAAGACAGTTGATACGTTTGTATTTTTTTAAAATAAGGTATTGCTTTTAATGCATCATGCAGCTGGCCTATGGTGCAAGTGGAATAGTTCTGCAAAGTTATCATAAGAGAAACAACAGTGTTCATTTCAAATAATTTACATCATATGTGAAAAGTAATTGTTGTTCGCTTCAGGCTTATTCAAAGAATTGGCCCATAAAACACGTTTACAAACGAAGGAAAGTACGTAAGGCGAAGCGTGGACTTACTGGGAGACGGCGAGATAGGGCGCTCACTGAGAACAGGACCGGGCATGAAGTCGTTGCAGAAACGAAGCAATCGAGGAAGAGGAAGAGGGTAACTTCAGGTCGTGTCAGTGATGAAGAAACTCCTCTCAAGAGGTCGAGAAGCTCATTTGACATAGCAGGTTCGGAACACTTTAGATCTCCATTGCGAAGTAAATAATCGATAGAGGGGCATTTGCTCAGCATATGTAGAGCGGAACTACAAATCTTGTCGGTTCAGTTGTGGGGCCAAAACAATCGTGCGTGGGCACCGTTATCAGCTGCATCGATACGGGAAACGATCAAATTATAGCAACGTTTGCGCCCCTTTACATTGACAATCTTATTATAAATGCAGTAAGTGAGCCCGGGAGTGTAAGTGTGGTCCCTTCTCGATGTGTTTAAAGGTCACTCCAAAAATGGAGTGCACAGTGATTTCTTTATGTTGTTTTATTTCGAGTCCACGTCAAAAGTGCTCCAGCATTCATTTGTATGTTGCAGCGTTCAGAAAAAGTGTTAGTATCAAGTCCGATGAATAGCGCTTTTGCCAGTCATCGACATACCCCCTTCCGATTTCCTGGTTTCTTGCTATTTTGAATTTATACTCATCTAGTTCGCAGAGTTGGGCTGGATCGATTCGTAATCGCCGCCTTTCTTGTTTCCGAAATTCGGTGGGGTTTGCGAGTAAGAGTGACCAGTTTATGATGACCGGAAACTTCCAGTCGGGGATGCAGTTAGCGGTTTTGCGGCAGAAACTGGCTGCAAGTGCTTTAGACAGTCTCGTTAGGCTTAAATAAGTGGTTTCATCATCTTCAGACTTAAATAGGTTGTTGTGTCAGTCTTAGCTTAGGTAAGCGACTGTTTATTTTCGAGTCGAAATAGATGTTTGCTATTTCCGGGTTTAGACGAGTTCTTACGTTCACAGGTATTCTCTTTGTTCGTTCATGAACGAACGTTGGCATTCACATTTTAATGCCATATATTGTTTGTTTTTTTTTTAATTTAGGGTACGCAGAAACTGTTGATGGGAGCAAAGAAGAGGCACATGAGGATGGACAGCTTCAACAAATGCGGGACAAAAATATCTCAAACCGTGCTGATCAAGAAAGCATTCGAAGCGGAACGGTAAATGTGGGAGTGGCTCATGAAAGAAAACGGTATTTTTTAGAGCCGTTCTGAACCGCTATATGTCTACACTGCTAGCTTGTTTGTTTCAGTTGCTATCAAGAATCACCGCAAAATCGGTTATTTTTGAAACTTTCCATTTGTCAATCGCACCAGACACTGGAAACTATCAAGCTTAATCTGATAAAGTTATCAAAAAATTTTATACGGTTTTGTTAATAATTTTTATCGTAGAAATGTTAAGAAATTGATAAATATTACACGTAAGGAAGTTACGTTAGCTTTACCTCTCATCATTAATTTTCACCAGCATTTTTATTATGGCTTGCTTTTCTAACTGAATCAGTTTTTGGTTTATTCCTCGAATCGATTCTCTCGCAAGTTGGTTTATCGAATAAGCGAGTCGAATATGAGTATAATTTCCTCTAAGAATGTTAATAGACAGTTTCTGTGTATCTGCAGGTATCTATCTTTTTAATCGAACACCTTATGTTTGACCCTGAACAGAAGAGGAGAGCATGAGAAAATAACCGGCATAGCTATGCTTCGGAAAACGCTGCGACTAATTTGACCAAGTTGTTGAGAATCGAATGGATGAAAGCTTTAAGCATAATATTGTCAATAGTTTAGGTAGCTTATGCTGTATAACTTTTAGGAGAAGGCGTAATAAGAAACGACGAGGAACCAAGTTCAAGCCAAAGTACCGAGTTATAAATCTAACTCGATACTTCCGTCACATGCAGGTTTTGTCTCTGTAAGTTGATTTGGCGTTTTGTCTTTTCGCACATTTTAACAATTGTAGGTTGATGTTTGAACTTAATTAGCAAGTAGTTTTTTTCTGATGTTGAAATTGTAGGATTGCTTTGAAAACATCAGCCATTGCAGTTCACTTCATGTTGAGCGATATGCTAAAATGCCAAGCCTGTCGGCTGTGAGGATTCCTTTTTTGATTTCTGCCAGTTGTTATGCTTACGACAGGATTATAAGTGCACGATAAGCAAGGAGCCAGGTCGCCAAGATTTAGAAGCGATGTTTTCTACGAACTTTTGGCCACAACGGAAGCGAAAGCCCTTCCCGGTTATTTATACGTATACATGTAGGCGAGTGTGCTGGCCCGCTAGTTGCTGTTGGAATTTGGCAGGTGTTAGTTATGGTATTCCAGGAGCCTTCGGGCGGAAATATTAGGGCAACTCATAGGTGCAGACGCGCAATAAAATATTGTTGGAGAAAATGTTAATCATCAGAATAATTTACTTTTAATTTAGTCCTCCGGTGCTAATTCAGACTCGTGCGCTATATTAGCTCACAGACTAAAGCATGTACTTCAAAATATGAAATTCTGACTAAAAATGGGAAGTTTTGGGGAGAAGATTGCCAGATTTTTATTTTATTTTTTTGAAAAAGGCAGCAACAGCGACGGCGGTCCGGACCTTGTAAAATATCCACTTGACCATCGCCAACTCAGGATAGACACCAAAAGTAGTGGTTTGGTCGGTGGTTTAGCGTGATTCCTTGTGCATTGCTAAGTGTTTTTTCATATGGTTTCCGGCATAGTCTCCTTAGTTGAAAACAGCTGTTTTTTTCATAGTAATTCGCAGTAGTGGTCGACTACGATCAAAAGTGGGCAGTTGAATGCGCTTCAGAATTGAAACTGTCAAGCGAATTTCGGTCACCATCTTCCAGACAGTTGGATTGGAGTTTTTTGTGGCTTATGACCCCGTTTATTAGAAGATCCAATTTCCAGTTACTCGTAAAAGTGACGAGAATTTTGTGCCGATACCAATTTAGAATTTTCAGTAAGACGTTCAGAGATCTTCGAACGAAATACCTGCAGCTGAAGAGAGATAACTTTAAGAAGTTAAAGGCAGATCTTCGAAGTGATGGCGTTCCGTTGAGTACTGACAATGAAGGGAGCAAAGATCGTCAAAAGAAACGTGGAAGAGCAAAGGTAATGTGCCTTTGTTGAAGTACTCTTGATCTGAATACTAGCGTATTGTAGGTATATTGCACTGTTCTTGATTTAGCCCTGACAGCGGCAGTCTGTCGAAACGTTGAGTGAAAGTTGCACCTGTAAGATGGTGTCATTTTCAATGAAGCGTTTCATACATTTCGATTCATCACCATCTGCCCTGTAAATGAGTGGTTCTTTTGACATTAGTTAAGATTGCTGGCTTTTATTGCATCCAGATCTCTCTCCTTGGAAGCGACCTTCGCTAATAGTCCACGACGATTTAAGTGCTCGTTTGTTGGGGACTTTTCGATTTTCCTTTCTTCGATTTAATCTTTACTTTTTGCCTTTCCGCTTCTAATGCATTTTGCCGAAACGCAACCTCGGTGTGAAGTTGGACTACAGTCTTCGACTTATACCGCCAGTCGTGATTTAGGGCGAGTTGGTAATCCGGTGTGGCTGTTCGTAACGCTAAGCAGTTAATAACTTCAGGGGTCAGTTAGTACTACTCGTCTTCATTACCATAATGTTTGAAGTGTGGCTCACTCAAAAATGGAGTACAGACGTTTGCGGCCAGGGTCAATTTAACTTTATCGGGACTTCTTCTGCATTACGCCTTTCTTTCTGTTTGTTACAACTAATAGTTGCCTTCGAACATCGGAACAGACATTCTTTTGAGGTATACGGTCATGATCTCAGCCGCATACTGGCATCCCTGTTCTCGTTCAACTCGCTTTTTCGTTCCTTTTGTCTGTGGTGGTCATGGAATGCGTGATGATTGGCCGTATGTATTAGTTTTGACTGGCGAATGTGAGAAATCGATTTCTTCTCGCCGTTGGCATTGCTACCATATATCGGTCGAAGTGAAGCAGTGCGCTGGTTATCCACATCGCTTTCGCCGGTCTTGTGCTTGGTTCATTGGGGATTAAGTGAACGAAATCGGGTGTAGAAAGCAGAAGTTATTGCTGAAAGAGATAGTGGTACTCGAAATGCGCATTTTGCTTCCTTGCTGTATTTTAAGGCTATTATCTACTACCACTATTGTTTTCTTAATTCCTTTTTTTGGACTGCAGTTGATGTCGAGAGTAGCGGCGCTTCGAGAGCACTATGAACAAAGTCTGCAGGTTTCTCCTAATCCGCCCGATGCTGTAGAAGAGGACGCAGATTCTTATCAAGGCGGCTGCCCTAGACCGGTATTTTCCTTTTTTTTTGGCACGTTGTGCTAATTTGCGCACCTTACTTTTTCCGTTATCTTATATAACAGTATAGTGCTAAGGCGAGGAAACCTCGCAGTATATACATAGGTACCTCAGTTATCCACCGATTTTAAAGGAAAGAAATGCACATAACCACAACAGCGCTTGCCGAACCATCGTAGACGGAGTAATTTAACCACGGGTCGGAAGCACTGTCATGGAATTTACGGGTTCTTCTTGTTCTTTAGATATTTAATAAGGGTAAGACCGGAATGAGTGATAAACATGGCAGTTTTGTCTCCCAATAAATTTTTTTCCGTTTGCTTTTTTTGTTAAGACAATCGCGTACGTCTTGGAAATCTTGAAAATTCTGTTCCGTTCCTGGCACTTTTCTTACTTTGGCATTCTTACGTATAATAGACCGTTAGAGGCCTGGAGACATGTTTAAGGATGTATAAGCGATGGTGGTGATATGGATTTGGTGTCGCGACATCTGCACATTTGCACTCCTGGCCAGGCCTTCGAGTATTGCAGTTTTGATTCCGCGCTTGTCAGTTGCGCCGTGGGCAGTCGCGACCCGACAAATACCTATTTGATAGTTGCATCGTGTTGCTGCAATCTCACGTTTTTTTTTCACGTGAACCGGCGGAAACAAGTGAGTTTAAGAGAGCTGTAGATGAAATGTGAACATAAAGGGGTCAAGATTAGATTAGTCTGGACTAGATTAGATAAGGGAACTGAATGAAGAATTTGGGAGCTGTATAGATTTGTAGAGGTGAACCGATTTAGGAGTGGTAGCGAGGGGGGGGGGGGAAAAAAAAAAAGAGAGAAAACATGATAGAAAGGTGCGCAGTACGATTGGTAGTTGAGCATTTATTCTAAAAGGCTGATTAATAGTATCAACTGACGAGATCAGCACAAAATATTAATAAGGTGAAATGTAATGGTGTATGGTTTACAGAACAAACCATACTATTTGGCAGACTAAGGCGTACACTTTCAGCGTTTATAAAATCGAGTGACTTCTGCAAAGGTTTTTGTTATTTGCATAGAAGATGAGGTATTTTTTAAATTGTGGGTCAGAGTGAACGTGCAAAATTTGCGTTCTTTCACGGTACATGCCACATAAAATGTGGCGTCGCTTAACTCGTTGTGCTTCTTAATCGCAAAAATGGGAAAACGCAACTGTCGAGGGGTGTGACCTTGAGGAGCAGCTAGTGTGCAGCTAATGGTTTAAAAGGTGAACGGTTTTTGAAATATGCTTTTGGTGAACGGTTTTTGAAATATACTTTTTATGTTTGTAATTCATTGCTGTTTTTTTTTTCAGAATTGTTGTCCTGTTGTCGGACGTTCAGTTTTTTCGGAATGTTGTTATTACTTGTTAAGGTGCTTTATAAACTGTCACCATTTCGTGCAAGCATGTCACTGTGCTATATTATACCGTCTGTAAATATGCAGTAGGGTCATTGGCAAATGCAAAGGATTTTTTGGGGAGAGAAGGATGAAATGTAGGGAAAGTGCTCTCTCACAGTCAGAGTTCTTATTTAAAGTTTTTCGCATAGTACTTATACATATATATATATATCGTATCGCTGAAATATGCCTTTATTTTTTCCTCCGATGATTTTCTCCCGAGCTGTGATCACTTGAATTTTCTCAAATGCCCCCCACCCCCGCCCACGGCCAAGGTTTTTTATATGTATGCAAGGAACGGTCATGACACTGACTTTAGTGAGGCCGTCAAAATGGCTGTCCCATCATGCGGTTCAGACACTAATTCCGCATGTCTCCCCTCCTTCCCCCCCTCGCCTCTACTTACTATGCAGTGTTGTGATGGAGATTACTACCTGTTGTATAATAGAATAAATGGCTTTACGTTTTTATCTTACCATTTCCGGAGAAGCAGTTTTGCTGTTTTGATTTGTGATAGGGAGTTTAAGTGCGCGTATTTTTCTGGCTGCCATATTGCAGTGGTATCTGTAATTAAACAAACAACGTCATAAATGGTTTTTGCATGTGTAACGCTTGGCTGCCTAGGAAGAGAAAGGGGGAAACAATTGCAGCAGTAAAAGTGGTGTGTGTGTTTGTGTGATGGCTCCTTTTTTCAACCGCCGATGAGCCAGCAGAGAAAAAATGAGAGGTTTAAACGACTTTAATATAGACAGAAGTTACCTGCGTATTTTTGCTATGCCGTCGCTTGGCGGATATTGCGCTGAGGCAACCATGATTGCGGGCAGCAGCTGATGTAAACCAAGCTCGACTAAGGTCAACACCAAAGCACTCACTGAACGCTAAGGCAACGAGTGCTCATCCAAGCCGGCTCATAGATATTCAAATCTGTTGGCCTCCGGTTAGGGCTTTATTACTGTGGGAATCATTTCGTGACAGGTCTGGACTGTGAGGACATGGTCCGTCCAGTAGTAACTCCATCTGGACTTATAAGTCACTTCGTGTCCTATGGTACAGTGTAACGGCAGCAAACTTTTAAAAAGGTAATGAAGTTGGTGCTTCGGCGGGGGTTTCGACTACGTGGGAAAATAGCACAGATTTGTAAGTTTTGTGTTTTAAAAAAATGCGAATCATTCCTGTTTTTTGCCAGCTTACCTGAGGTTGAAAATAATGGCCCTCATACGCATAATAAGGTAGGTAGTTTGATGACCGCTGTGCAAATCTTCTTTTGTAGACTTGTTATTCGGCGATTCCACTGGTCGATTATGCAGTCAGACAGCTGAAAACACAAACCTTTACCGCCTTAAAGGTATAGATTCCCTCAGGATGGACCAACAAGTTTGAACGTGGTGTTGAAGGTGACGGTAGAGTGCAAAATGATTGATTTCACAACTTTGTGATCCTCACGTTGAACCTACCTGAGAGATGGACGCCTAGGCATAAACCTGTTCATTGCAATAGACACGACGGTGACATAGAGTACTGGCCATATCGCAGATCTCATAAAGCATAGGAAAAGCAAATGTGAGCGCGCTGTGAGCATTTCGAGGTGGCCGTTAGGCTTCGGATAAATTTGAAGATGGAGCTTTCCGAAACATAGTCGTAGTAATTTATTTGTAGGAGTTCGTTCGTTCGATGACTTTACGAATATATTGTGCATCTCCGTGTTTGGCTTCTGGTCATATTACAGCAACTTCAGCTCCTGAAAAACAATCTAATTAACCCAGGCCAGTATGGCTTCTTACCAGGTCGATCAACTATTTCCCAAATAATAACCTCCATGTCTGATTGGATTAGTGCACTTGATGAGAAAATTCAAACCGATGTAGTATACATTAACTATGCTAAGGCCTTCGAGTAGTCTGCCACACTAAGTTTCTGCACAAGCTAGAGGCTTACGGTATTCATGTTTCACTGTTACATTGGCTAAGAAGCTTTCTGATGATTCGTCGCATCACCGTAAAGGTAGGTTATTACTTCTTCGACTATCGCTATCAAGTTAGCGGTGTTTCTGAGGGAAGTGTACTTGGCCCATTGTTGTTCATATGATACATAAACGATGTGTCCGGTAATCTGTCTAGCGCTTGCACACTGTTCCCAGACGATTTAAAAATATATCGCCCCTTACGAAACCCCGCTATCGATTTTCACATTTTGCAAAGCGATCTGAATGCCCTGAGCGCTTTGTCTAAATTATGGCAGCTCGACATTTCGTACAAGAAATGCAGGGTTCCCCATGTTAATTTCTATCATGAGTGCTTCGTGCGATTGGATCTACCTCGGAGTCAAGATTTGTTCAAATTTGCACAGGAACTGCACTGCGCTAAAGTAACTGCGAAAGCGCTAAAGGTGGCAAACTGTATCCTACGTGCATTGCAACACAGATGCGTTGAACATTACTGTAAAGCATATATGGGTACTGCCGTCCCATAGTAGAATACTGTACGCGAGCATGGCCACCATCCTTGATCAATGACATAAAAATTGTTGAGAAAGTGCAAGAGAATTATACTCGTACAGCATTTCGTAAGTTGTTCATGGGGCCATACATTACCTTGAATACCTTGAACAGCTGTGATTTCATCGATTTCATCGTTCTCTCCATCGATGCAGCTGGCAATTTTTCCATCTGTCGCGATCCTGAGCTCGCCGCATCCAAGCAACGCCATATACACGTCCCAGCGGATCTTACCATCTTACTTTCCACATTGCTATGGCCGGTAGTACATGGCATGGTGGCCGGCCTGCTGGCGACGTAGGTTTCCGTTATTAGGAGTTTCCTTCTCCTAGCCTTTCTTCTTCCACGAAGTTTTCTTCTTCTTTCTTCTCCTTCTTCTTTCTTCAATAACGCATGCACGCATGGCCACATGTTGAACTCACTCTCATCGATGTGCAATACGATCATGGAATTTAGCATGCCCTATTAGTCACCTCCAACATGCCTCAACCTGAACAGCACTAACTTAGGACCGTGCAGGCTGTCCGATCAGTACTAAGTAATGCGGCTAATAAAGCGAAAGTACGGGGTAAACAGTAAGGTAACGCAATACGGACAATAATAAGGTGGTGCAACATGAAAATAACGGGGCAAGTAATAAGGCGCTGCAACGTGCCAAGATGCACGTTTTTTCAAAAAAGTGCGGGAAAATACGATTTCGAACATCGACGTTTGCATCGCGCATCATTTATGGCAGTTCACTCGTTTGGCTAAAGGTAGCGTGGTTGGGGGTTGTCCGTGAGATGGTGGTTAATGGCGGAGTGATATCAGTTGAGGAGCTTGCAGGAGTTTTTTGTGAGGGTGGGGGATGAAAGTGGTGGAGAGCCATGCGCGCTTCCCCAGAAATGAATTCGTCCGCGTACAATGCTGCCACGTCAAAACTGTGCCCGGTTTGGTAGTACTCCATCCGGACCTGACATGGAGGAAAATGCTGCCTCTGTAAATAAGGGGGAGGGGGGAGAAGGGTCGTCAAAGAAAGCTTTCGTTTCCAGAAAATGGATCCAGGAGCGATTTTACTCGTTTCTACTGACACCACCAGTTGCCAGTTAACGTTACGGACCCGGGCTTGCTGGGCTTGTTTTGATGTCTTTGACAAGTACTTCATACACTAGTGGTTGTTTTTGGATGTGTCGTGCGATAAGCTGTTGTGTCATTTTCGTGATTTCGGAGATATATGTGCATGTTTTCGGCCGTCTTCTGAGAAATTTCGTGTATAAACATTTTTAGTCCAAAAATATGCGGGTCATTATTACTGTTTGGGGCTTTTGATAATCATGGTTGATCCAAAAAGAGCAAGTAGGAGAATAACACCGGCGAGTAACTGCAATTGTGATTTCGCAACTGCTGAATTTGCCAAGGTAGTCAAATAATTTCTTCGAAATGTCCTTTCAGTATGCTGCATCCCTTTTCAGTACTTGTGTCGTCACTGGACCAAATTTAGGAACTCAAGTTTCTGGCATCAGAATTTCACCAAAGCTTGTTCCTGAGGTTGTTCGACTTGCTAAACGTGTTGTCCAAAAATAAGGACTTTGTTTTGTATTCTACAGTTTTCTGTTGCAACCACTTCCACGACCCCACATGTCTCTGGGTACCACTCATCTGACATCATGGGGTTCGCTTCCAAATTTCACTAAGAAATGTTTGTAAATGTTACTGGACAAACTGAAAACAAAGAATTGGCTGGTGGCCGCTCCTAAAAACCCCATGACTTCGCCGATGACTTTTCTTCGTTTTGGGAGAGCTAAGGGGAATACCTAGGTATGTTGCGCATGTAGAATATCTTGTTTTATGCAGTTTATTTTTTCAATGAGATTGTGAGTGATCTTTTCGAAGCATTTGTACAAAGAGGAGCGTAAACAGTTTAGCATGTTGCTATTTCTCGATTAGGGTAAAGTAGTGGGTTGTACGCATACGTCCATCTCCCTGTTCTAGGCAAGTTTCTCCGCGGATCTGTAAAGCCTTAATTTTTTCATGTTCATTTTCGGCAGAAAAAACCGTCTGAAATGTGGAAAATGAGTCAGTTGCGGTTTTAGGCCAGAATTTCTTGTGGCAGTGTAATTCACATGTAAACTGCCAGTAATTTTTCAGTGTTTAAACTCTTTACATTGCCGTAGAATTTCCATAGAATCTATGCGCGGATCTTCGTCAGATTTGCGCAGATTCTCCTTCTCGTTAGCTGACATTGGAGGTAAGCATGTCTCACAATGCGAGTAATCGAAAGCGACTGAGTCGAAAAATCAGGACGTTGAAAAAACTTTTTAGGGGATGAGATTCAGATGAATAAAATGAAACGAAATTGAATCGAATTCGATATCGGTAGCTGCTTTCACCTTATTGGCAAGCGTATCTTCAATATTTTGTGCATCGATTTTTTTCCGTCGTTTTTGGTAAACGCAGCAGGTTAATTTTGTTTACCTGTTGCCTTTTGATTGTAACGCAATTTTTGTTTCGCAACGTTTAAAACATACTGCATATTCTCAATATATACCGTTCGAGCTATTGCATCTTGGTGCGAAAAGCTGCATTAGCAGAAGTTGTTTACTCGTATCGATACCATCTACCAGAAACCGATTTTCTTCATTATAAGTTGTCTTCCTAGAATTGGAAACTTATTTTCTCTCAGTATCTTCTACCTTCCCTCCTTCCTCCACCACCCTCCGCCATGTTTTTCTCAAATCTGTGCGACCGAATTTGACGGTTTATGTGCGTGTTTATTTTTGGTCACAATCGTAATCGGCGAATGGAGAATACAAATTCTCAGGCCATTCGACGGGTCCTTCAGCACTCAAGCTTCGGGTCTGAATTGCTTAGGGACGCCTGTAGAAGGACGTATGGCTGCTTAGGTGCCCCTCGCGTGAGCCACTTCCGCTGTTCCATCTACGTGTGGTTGCCGAACGGCGCGCAGAGAATCTGCTATCTCTCTGGTCTTCAAATGAGGGAGTAAGCGGATGCGTACCCCTTTGCGTATATTTAATGTCAGCTCTATAGGAAAGAACATTTAAATTTTAGTAAATAAATGTGGTAGCATTATTTTTTTAGCAGCACATCTGTACGGTCGGTCGCTAACAATGTCTTTGGCATCACAGAGGCCGTCGATGGGTGCGAGAGAGAATCGGAAACAAATATTCGATGTGTACTACATTGTCGACTGGCTGAATGCTTCGTTCCCAACGCTTAACGTTACTCCCGAACACATCAAAACGCCCACGGTATCGTTGGTTCCTTTGTTCTTCTTGTGACACTCATAAATCAGCTTATCTTGCCCCTCCCCCCCTC
>JPKZ01000854.1:21835-37345 GCA_000803305.1 Toxocara canis
GGTCCGTGCAAGTCTCAGGCTCTGAAGCCTGAAAATTTTTTCTCGACACCGTTGAAAAATATCATCGAAATCTGCTTTCGGAAAATTGGGAAATCGATTTTAATGCGGGTTCGAGCGACCTCGGAATGCCACCACCTTTGCAGCTGGAGGTTGGGCTCGAAGACGTTTCATACTTGTTCCGGTCAAAAAGTTCACATTAATATAATTTTTAAAAAATGACTGGTGTGAGGTTGAATATCATAAGGCTGAGTGCACAGCTGAGTGAGTGCGATGTGCGTTTGCAAAAGCGGAAGTGACTGATCTCATGGGTAGGGTGGTGAAAGCACATTTCGCATCACACTGTGGCACGCTTTCGCAATCCTCATCATTTTCGCAATTGACTCATTGCATGTAATGCCGATGTTTCGATTTTATATCTACGAGCTAGAGGACGTTGCTGCGAAACTTTGGCAATATAGAGAGCTAATGAATGCGTGAAAAGAACGCAGCGCCATATATTCTCGGAGGTCGGAGTAGGCCGGAGTCGAAAAAGAAACGAAAAATGGGATCCGAAGCGGTGCCATCCGAATTTGTCGGATGTTTATGTCACTATTAGTAAATCAGCTTTACTATTAATACACCACTGTAGCAGTCAGTGAATGCCCGGAATATTCTATGGCCGACTGGGTTCGTGTATCGTTCGCAGTTCAAGTTAGATGCGAGATCGTTGTCAATGAAGGTGCCGCCCAATGTTAGCCGAACCATTCAGCGATATCTCGCTCGCTGGGCAGTGTCTTCGTTGAAGCAGTTTTGTGCTATATGCGCTCTTCCTGTTTGTCCGCTCTTGTAAGCAGACATTAGAGTTGCCCTGACGAAGGCACTCTAAGCTTTCTCTGCACTCTCAGGAACTTGCAACTTGCAAAGCGGTTATGCAGACGTCTTACTTGTTCGCCGAGAGTGGAGGGAGGAGGAAGGGGAATGGTGCATTTCAGATGAAATAGGCTGATCCAAAGCAGCCACTTTGAAATTTCGCTCTTTCACCATGCGCACGCATTCAGCACTGACCGGAAGTTCACTGACTTTGGCCTATCGTTCAAGCCGAAAATACTGCGTGCGTCGTTGTGACCGTCTCCGCTGATATATTTGTTCGACAACCTACTCTTTCGTACTTTCTCATCATTACCGTTTCTCGCTAATACAGATCATGGTATGCGCGTAAATGTTAGATATGTAACTATTGGGTGATATTCGGCTGACTCGACTGTATTTGCTATCCCAAAACTGTTCTGACAGCAATTTTAGAGATTATTAGTGAAATATGAAAAGCTTCTGAATTTTTTGACAAATTGACTAACCGTTATGATATGAGCGAATTTCAGCCTCTTCAAATTCACTGAGGTTGACTGTCAGCTTTGGGCAGCAGATAACGAGGATGATGACTTTTTTGGCGTTTCTTTGCGCTAGTTGCGCGATCCAATTGTGCCCACTCGAATATGCACAATATTTTAGACGTTACTCTTTGTAGACCTCGCTCCACCGTTGTCAATGCATACATATTTCGCTTTGTGCAAATTCGTCTATATACAATCGTTCCTTTGTTCAGCTTAGCATTCAATGAAAACGCTTTTACTAGAGATCATCGTTCTTTGTTGCTTCAGTAAGAAACACTAGCGGTAATTGCTGATAGTGAATCCGCTGATCACCGGCATACATTCATTTTTTTAGCTTTTATTCAGTGCATACATTTGTCCTGTCTGTTGTTCCATCTCTTGAGTACGTACCATGAGGCGTCTACATCGGCTAATTGCAATGACAAAAAAGAGACAACTGTAGTCTTCTATTGGTTTTACGCTATGAAATGCGACTGCTTATGGTTTATATAGACGATTTATATTCGATTTCGCTGTATCACCTACGTAAATGTCTAATGTGGACATCGCTGCTGATCACGTTTCCGAAAATAGCGCTTTGGGTCTGTCTTTCTCTGGTGTTCGCTTAATCAGCCCCCTTCCCCTCCCCGCGTTCCATTCCTACCTCCACTCTCTTTTTTTTTTCGAGCACACTATAAACGAATGAAGCCCTTGAAAACATCACCTTTAACATAAATGAATGTTGTTGACCTGGAAGGTTTGGCATCTAAGGTTGCATCGTTTCTGACGTCATCTATAATTTCATCCTTTAGGAATGCCATTTTCTATGGCTTCAGTTCTAATTTTTATTTTCGATGCAATGCTTAACCCGTATCATTTCTAAGCTGTAAAGAGCCTTATCGATTAGATAAACTTGTTCGAAAAAAAAAATTCACTAATTATATACGTAATAGAAAACTCTATAGTGAGTTGTTCTCGCGTTTTCTTTTTTTTTTGTTGAGAGCATCACTTCTGCGAAAAAATTATAGTTTTTCTTTCGAGAGCTTCTCTCAACGAAACGGCTTGGTTGTTGTTCCTCTTGTTTTGCCTCAGTAAAAATCGACTATTGATAGATGTGTTTGATTGGTTTAAAGGAGTTCAAGAATGTAAAATTATTGACTCCATTCGCATTGGCTCCGCTAAAAAAATTTTGTTTTTGCAAACAATTTCAATTCTTTACCTCTCCTCATACTTCTTCTATACAACAAAAAGCTGCATGCATTGAATTTGCGCTTATTGTATTTTGCTTTGCAAATTAAATTCATTTGCAATTCGTCGACATATTGCAGCTTCGCTCATGTGAATTTTACGTTTGCATTTTATGCAACATTCCATATGCTTTACTCGTTTAAGTTGTTGTGAAATGTATGCGCACTAATTACATGATCACAGGAAATTTCTAACGGAAATTGAATATGTAACGTTAAAGTAAGCAATATAGAGAATTTCAAGTAAAGATTAGTGTAGCAAGTTGAGAAGATTAGTGTTAAACACTTTGCCATTTGGTCACTCACCCATTCAAAGCACCAAACATATTCTTCTTGCAAAACTATTCGTCCCTACGCAGTTTTCAAAGCTCAGGTTTCGTATATTCACGAATACAGTAGTCACGAGTTTTGGAAATGACTGGGTAGCGAAATTACGATCAGTTACTGGAAACATTTATATGTTACGGCTCGAGTATATTCAATTACCTCTTTGTCGAGCTCGCTAAGCCGCTTGCAGAACTCAATTGTTTTCACTAGTTTGTCCATACGTCGTTTTCATTACCGTTCTCGTTAAGTGTCTCAATCCACTTTTTCAATTAAGGTCTTCTCCATCTTATCTGTTCACCAATCTTTCCTTCATCGTTATATTTCTTTTTTTTTTTCATTTTTTCATAGTAGACTTCGAATCAGTTCTCATTTCCACTGCTTTGTATAGTAAACGTTTCGTTGAAAGCTTAGTCAAACCGCGTGCTAGTTCCTTAATGGACTCTTTTGATTGATTCGTTGAATGAACTTCTTGATAGTATATTTAACGAGTTCTTCTTTATTCGAATATGACTCTAACGAAAAATACTCTTCGATTGTGAGTAATGCTAAGTAATGCAAAGACAATTGATGTCCCAAACAACAAAACTGCTCTACTTGTTTAGAAGACTATTTGGAGGAATCCATTTCCATATGCGTATGTCTTAAATGATATTCTTATTAACCGTCACGAATACACCTAAGTAGTACGGGCGGAATTACTGCGATATTTTCGGTCTGAAGGTGCATTAAGATGTCTTGGCAATTAGGCAAAAAGCAATCAACGTCCATAAATATTTCGGTTGTACATTTGAGCGTTAAATTCGATTCCATAATGGTGAGACACAAAATATTTTCGAAGGTTGTGTGAAAGATAAATGTCAAATACATTTACGATCATAAAACTGAGTGACCTCCAAACTCTTGCTTGCTTGAATGTGATATAGGTAGGCTGTTTTTATTGTCATCATTCGCATAGAAAAACGCAATTGGTTTTTTTTTGATAGGCACTCTATACTGTAATGCCTTAGAGTGAACGCTTTAATCACGTTGAGAACAGCCGTTACGCTGATTTTGCGAGAGCATCTTGGCGCAGAGCAATTTTGCATAATCTCTTCCTCATTGCTTCTCCTCTTAGCGTCATTTCTCTCTTTTCCCCTCCACTTCTTTGTCGTTTTGCTATGAAGTCATTGCAACGATTCACAAATGAAAATATCATGTCTGGCAAAAGATGAGTGAAATGAGTGAGCGTATAGACTGCAAAGTGCTGCTGCCCTTGTGCGGACAGTGAGCTGAAAATACTACGCCAAGCTGTTGGAACGTTTGAGCAATGAACCGGTTCAAAATTGAAGTATAAGTGCCTGCGCTCGTCCGAAAAGTCCACGGTCCATATGCGCTGAAAATGAGGCAAGTGTTGGAATGGTGGCCCATTTCATAAATTAATTTGCCATCACGTCGTCTGTGTTTGCATATTGCGTTATCAGAGGCTTCCGTGATATTGATTAAACAGAGTGTGATATCGTTTGTGGATATGAGGAGGGATGCTCGGCCTTTTCGAGTGTACAGCGAATAGACGGTGGGTATTATCCAGAATTGGCGCTTATGTCTATAAAGTGCTCTGAAAACCCAATAGTTTTCATTGCTAACGGTTTTCGTAATTGCCAGTTGAAACTAACAGAGAGATAAGTGTGTGTACACAGAAAGGTATTTTGTCGGTTTTGTTACATTATAAGAATTTTGTTTTTTTAAAATGTGAACCCCGTGCCCTCCGAATCGACGAGGATCACGTTTTGGTGATTACATATGGCAAATTCGTAAGAAAAGTGCAAACGCGTGGATGCAGCCAGGCTTCGAGATTGTTGGAAAACTGTGCAATACTGCTCAAGAGCGACGGAGTAACAAGCGTTGAAGAATGCCCTGTGGAGTGGATGCTAGTGCACTTGTAGGTGTATGATAAGTTGGCGGCATACATGCCACTTTAATTGGTTTTTGTTGCGTTCCACTCGACCGCATTGTCATCTTCACATCCGTCTTTCACATCCTTCCCTTCCGTTGCCCATAGCTGTTCCGTGAATGCACTTCGAGACCGGCTTCCAGCAACCGTTTTCCATGTAACGTTTTTGCGATCATGAAAAGCCATTAGAAGGGAAAGTGCTTGTCCAATCAGTAATTGTATTCAACAAAGCTTATTCGTTCGTTTCATTATTCCCCTTCTGCTCACTTTTATAGATCATTTGCAAAACACTGTTCTATCCATTTTTCTGCTTTTTCTCTTCATTTGTTTTAGTTGGTTTCATGCTTCCATACTGTCTCATGCATGGTTTAATTGTGACGAGGCTTAATCTGAGTCATACTGCATAGTCATGCACATGTGTGCAACTTCGCATCTTGCAAAATTGCTCTCTGGCCTTTGCTCGTGTCAATTAGCTAGGAACGGAACAGTTGCACAAATTAGTTGTTTTCGTGTGCTCAATGGATATTCTGAATGTTCAACTTTTGTGCGTGCATCCATAAACCCTCTGCTTTTGATAATCTATGAAGTCAACTAGATAGGCGAGTTTTTAATATCAACAGTGACTCTCGTCCGCCTATGCATATCAGAAAGGAAATGGTCCGTTTGACTCTGCCTCCGCCTTCCTCTTCCCTCGAAAATACTCTTAAAACTCCTGAAAGCACCACCCAGCAAAAGTTTAAAAAATAGTTTCCTTTCTTCATAGCGTTCACTTGGAATACCACCTCTTATAAGGAGGTTTGTGGGAATCCTATTTGAGATAATACGGTATGATGACGAAGATCTCTGTATGCAAATGTCTATGTGCCAGCGAAAATTCTTTCAATAAGCGCCACACCGCCTCAATTGCTCCTCCACTCGCCTGCAACTCTACTGGTGTACTAACTTCGGTAGTAACTGTAACATCAAGACATAAGCTTGGAACAGCGATGAGCGTAGAAGAAGTGAAGGCTAAAAGTAGTTGGTACCTTTTTAACTAGCTTGCTGCAGTTAGGCATTCGATCGCGTTATTTGCGTGGCAATTTAAGGTTTCTGCCTTCAACTGACAATGCGAGTATGCAAGAGTAAAATTGCGTGACATTTTAACTGCCCTAACCATTTACCACTTAACGGTTACAGAGTCGACGTAATTCTTGTTTAGCAGCAAAGTTATTGTTGAGTGCTCATTTCTGTTTGACGGTCATTTGTTTGCGCAGCGAATGTTGGCAACTCGTTCAGAGGTTGTTAGCTACTCTGATCGATTCGATTTGTACATTTTGCATTTCATAAACAGCATATGCTTAATTCAGTTTTATTAACCGCGACAGTTTTATAAAGTGAAATGTTATAAATTCTAATTTTTTTAGGTTTCAGGTAATCAAAAGATCATTTTGCCGAATATGCACTTTTGTCGATACATAGCATTACAACTGAACATCATAGAGATGAAGTTGTGGCGCGGATATGGACTGTTCATTTCCCTCGAGATCCACGATTTGAAAGTCCGAACAAATTCGGTTTTGTTGAATCCACGTTGCTAGTCGCATTTTTTCACACGCTATAGTATGGCTTATTTTGGGTAATCCAAACAGCAACTAAAAAATAAGAACGTGCAACAGGGAATGCAAACGCAGATATGGATAGCTTCGAAAGAATCTTCCTTCGCCTGTAATCGTATCTTGAAAGGACAAGGTTACAGTAAAAGCGAACGAGAATTTCTTATGCTTTTTAATTGTTGCATCTTTTGCAAGTGTTATGCATAAAGCGCAAATACCACAATTTTGTGGACATATATCGCAATCCCAATGCGCTCTTGTGTTTCATTTGCATTATTGATTGCGCCTGCCTGCGGAACATTTGTTTTTCCGTTTTTGATACATCTCTCGGTGGGTACCATCCCTGACTTGAAAATACGTACGGCATTTGTATAACAGGTCATTCTTTTTGGGCTTTACACTTTAGGAACCGATTATGGTAGTGGTATGTGCACTTCAGGTATATGCACCTTAGGTATATGCGCCTTAGGTATGTGCATCTTAAGTATGTACGCCTTAGATATGTGCACTTTAGGTATGTACATCCATCACCACCCGTAACGAATCCATTTCTCATAATAAATGAACGTAACACTTGCTTAGATTCTTAATCCTGTGTAGACACATTTTGATTTAAAACATTTACAGCGTTCATCGGTGTTGCGTTCGTATCAAATCACTGAAAAAGAATGAGCACCAAAAGTGTTGCAAAATATTTTCCTCACAAAAAAACAAACTGATCTATGTAATTAAGAGATAAGTAAGTCGGAAGAGCCGTGAATTTGTCAGCCAAATGCGGATGAGTAGTGCAACTGGTATGCGTTTTGGCTCGAATGCCTACTGAAACTTTCTTATAATTCTTGGCACATTTTGGACAATGAATTATGTTATATCTCACTTATTTATGCATTAATCGTAAGGAGCCATTAAGCCTTCTGTCTACTTCCGCTTCATGCTTTGCTTAAATAGTTGATTGTTGACCGTTATTAAAATATTGTCTTGGAATCCTTTAATTCAACTTCGGATTCTCAGAGACAATCATAGTTTTATGTTCACCAATGTTTATCATTTGCACGCTTCTAATTCGTTTGTAGGTGTCACACATTCTGTGACTGTCAATTTCTTATTGCCTTTGATGCGATGATTGATTGTTTGGGTATCGTCATAATACGCTTGGGTAGCGAGTTCGTTATCGTCTGGTTGCGAATTGTGCTTTAAATGTAGGATTTATGGAAGAGCAAGACGAATTCAGATGCATCAGAAAATTATTTCTATCCTCAAGACGAATTCAGATGCATCAGAAAATTATTTCTATGCGAACAATCTTCAAAATGACCCATTGCTGTAAAAAATATAAGCCTTAGGGACTAGCTGAAAGTTAGAAAGCAAAATGTTTTAAAAGGTCATGGCAGTGTTTCAAAAGGACGACGAAGAAACAAGGGTTCATCAGCCATGGTGAGCCAAAATAGACGCGAGTTCATTTGAGGTTATCCATTAGGAATTTGGTGTTTGTAAGTAAGCAAGATATGCTCTAATTTATGGCCGCAACTACGCCGGGAAACGCGACTAGTCTCATCTTATAGTCACGCAGAAAGACTTACGATTCACACTGTATTTGGGAGTAATAGTAATAAGTCTATCGTTTTTGTATGTTTTTGCCGACGTTCATCTCTTCTGCAATTCGTTAAGCGCATCGGATGTTCAAGCCTAGCAAATTGTTCATTTAGCTACAGTTAGCAGTAAAGTATAATATTGTAAATGAACGAAAAGATGATAGTAGAAAATCGAACGAAATGGCGATGGAATGAATGCTTGCAGCTGTCAGTGAGTGAGTGAAATGAAATGAGCAAAATGTGAATGATATGTGTGTGACAAGAGCTGGAAATCACTGAACGCTGTAAAGAGGTAGCAAAGCTCAACACAAAAAACAGCTAAGGCGGCCAATGAAATGAAAAGGGTTTTTTTTGCGTCAGTCTCTTTACGATTTGTTTTCCCAAAATCGGCCAGCTCGGAGCTATCTATTCATTATTGACTCCGAAACATTAATGTTACACCGTTTGTTTAAATGATTGAAAAGTTCAGAATGCTTCGCTTTCTCAATGCATAAATGATTGGCTCCAATTTGTGAATAGCGTTACGGTAGTCTTCGTTGTTATTTGTGCTACTGAATGGAATCTCTATTGAAAATCATATCAGTAGAGGAATTTATGTGATTGCCTTTTGTAAGCATTGCAGTGAGATGTACCTAGCTATTATATCCTAACTGCTAATTATTATGAAGCATCATGCTACAATAAGGCCATTACCGCGAAATCTAAAAGCCGAATTTCCACTCACTACATGCGTGTATATGTGTGTGTATATGTATGTGTATGTGTGTGTATGTGTGTGTATATGTGTGTATGCGTGTGTGTATGTATGTGTGTGTTTGTGTGTATGTGTGTATATGTGTGTGTATGCGTGTGTGTATGTATGTGTGTGTTTGTGTGTGTATGTGTGTGTATATGTGTGTATGCGTGTGTGTATGTATGTGTGTGTTTGTGTGTATGTGTGTATATGTGTGTGTATGCGTGTGTGTATGTATGTGTGTGTGTTTGTGTGTGTGTATGTGTATGTGCGCCTAAATTTGATTCGTTTATAGAGAATATTTCACAAGGATCAACTGAAATCTATGTGTTAAATAGCAGGAAAAGTCAACGTTGCACTAAATTCCCTGTGCGTTTCGGATTTAATAAGAAAGAGTTGATTCGCGAGGATCATGCTAAAAATGCGTTCATAAAAAGCGATCTGTCAAACCCACATTATGTTGTCCTCAGCGTGTCTCAGCGTGTTTACAAAGCTTAACGACCCTACTATCATCACACTTCAACGTCTCATCCAATTGGTCTCATTTGTTTCTTAGAGTTTGACAAGCAACAGCGTAAGAATGTCAAATGTTTTCACAAAGTTGAGAGTACATTTTTGCTTTGCAATGAATAAATGCTTCCGAAAGTAAGCATTTCAGCCCCGTTGATTGCCTCTTTATACTGTTATTTGTTCCTCGAATATGTGCCACGTTCTTTTACCTACTACACAATAGTTGCAGTGAAAGGTGTGAGAAACTGCTCGAGGACGATCTCTTTGATGAACTTTTTTCATGATTTGAGTCTTTGTTAGTCACATTGACTTTCGCATATTTAGGAGCTTAAAAGCTCTCGTTTCTTCCTCATTTCTTAACGCCCACTTCGCACAAGGAATCCCGGGCGCCATTTCTTCTCATTCAGTCTTTTTCATACGGTAAGTGACGTGATCGTCGGCGCAGTTAATGGCTTTTTCGTAGAGGAGCAGTATGATGCCGGAATGTTAGCTGTTTTGGTTAATTTTTTGATCGCTGAGATCATGATAAGCCTGAATGATGTGAAGTTTATTGTTTTAGAGTAGATGAAAAGTCGAAAAAGCATTGTATGCACACAGCTCTGATGCCGCAATTGGTCGCTAATCACGCAGGTGCCATTAGCAATAAGCACATGTGCACGTAACGTTTATCTGGCTAGCTTTCAGCGTAAATGAGTGTCCGCATGAACACAGCGTACATCTCTAAGCATATTCTTTACTCCTTTCATTTCAATCACTAATGCCTCTATTCGCTCGTCCATCTATATGGTGCCCGTTTATTCGGTGCGTATCATAGTATATCAACTAAATAGTACTTCTTTCAACTGTGTATCACATGATGTAACTTAAAAATGATGGCACATCTAGTTGAGAAGTCCATCTAGTTAGCTCGTGCGCTCACATACCGTCGAGAATTTGCAAAATCTACCTTTTTTTCATTAATTCATTGCTTTGAATTGCAAATGATCGACTTTTGTAATTTTTGAATGCGATTGCTTCCATCGGATCTAGATTGTCTTCAGCTTTGCAAGTAATCAGATCTAGATTGTCTTCAGCTTTACAAGTAATCGAATCTAGATTGTCTTCAGCTTTACAAGTACTCATCAATACGATTCCTTTGTACTATCCCAGATACGGGTTATCTCAGTGCAATTCGTTTCATATGGGATAACCGTTCAGTTAGAAGCGCTTGTTGTCGTCGTGTATATAGTCGATCACTTTTTTCTCTATATTTAGCAGTGTTCATTGACATATCTTACGGAGTAGCCGTATGTCCGGTAAAGATATTCGATACGGTACAATCAGGTATCGCACAAATTAGTGATTTCTATTGGAGCGCAGTTATAATGGAACGAAGAACGAAGTTTGCGATCATATACTTGATTAGAGATAATATGGGCTTTTAAAACAATACGTGCTTGCTTGTTTAGCCAAGCTAACGAACTCAATTTGTGGTGTGTCTAGCTCGGGCATTAGTTAGTGCGATTGTCTATGAAAAATGTTTACCGATCGTTTTGCGTTTCAATGAGAGCGATCGCTATGATTTAAACGAAGGCAGTGGACGTTACAGTAGTCGATCAGAAGCAAAACCATTTTCGCATAGAGCAAAGAGAACGCTATTTTGTTTCGTTTTTTTTTTGAATGGTTGTTGGGCATAATATGTGCACGTGAATTATTAATGTCGTCATTAATTAGCGTATCCCGCCGCCGTAAGGCATCCACGATTCTCAGCGTCTGCCTATTCGCAACCGAGCGTAGCCTTCCGCTTTCTTGATACGTTCCAGCTCGGCAGATAGATGATCGGTCTAAGAACTAGAAGGGGTTCGAAGCCCTACTTATCAGCATTTACTATCGCATAGTGTTTGTCGCTGAGTATTGACGAGCTCTACCATGAAAAGTTAGCTATAGGTATTTAACGGGCTAGCTATTTTTTGTATTTATCGAGCGCGGTTCGTAGTCGATAAAAAATTTGTTGACAAAAGCTTCGACGGTGACCGTGGGTTACTGTAATTTCAGTAATAAAAAGTAAAAAGTTGCTGTAATATTTATAGCTGATTGCAGAAAGCATATAACCCTTTCGAGCAACCTAAATTCACTGGAGCTCTCTGAATATTTTTCACTGAACCATTTGGTGGCTATCAGCATTTTATCGTAAGCTTGTTTGAGTAAGCGCCACGTCGAAAGCACGTAGTGTGTCATTGCGATGAAGCAGCCGACTGCTACATTTGCGATTAAAGCGCTTTCACTCACTTTCTATTGCGCGCACTTCTAGTGTGTCGCACAGCGCAGCGATTAAACAAATGCCTTCTTCCCAAAACAAACTGTAACCCCCAATTTGTTCGTCGACTAAAGTGGACGATTTTATGCAAATATATCTCACAGCTGTTGTGGTTTCGGTGTTATTTTCAAGCATTTATTATGCTATCCCATATGCTATCCCAAATGTTTCAAATCAATCAACTGTTCAAAATCGCGTTTAGCAACTACTGGATTGCCCTCGAATATATTAAAGTCCAATTTTTCATTAATTTAAGCGCTACTAATTTCTTACACTCCTCTATTGCTATATTTTCTAGGCGCTGACTGATCCTTGTGATTATTTCACTGGCAACTGGTTAGTTACACTGTCAGCAGCTGTCATTTTGCTTTCTAACATAGCAAACATGTCCTAGGCTCTCTATCTGCACAACAACAGAACTCTAGTGTTAGAATGCCACTGTATAAAAAACGAACATGCAATGTTGCTAAATGTGTCGTTATAGGTTTAATTTTCCTGACTTCATCCACAAGTGGAAATGTTGATGGGACTTATTTGTAAATTAAAAACCGTGTATATTAATTGTTTGAAATGATTGCCAACGTTGCCATTTCGTCGTATAAAGCAGTCAAGGTATTATACCAGTGACACCATCCATAGTGGTAAGCATCGAATGCCCTTCCCCCTTCCAATATCGTCAGCTAATCGCCTCAAAGAACTGCGTTGCATTTTTTAAAATATGCTTCGCGTCTTTTGCGGATGAGAAATCGCTTTTTAGGACAGCTTTAAAAATTCATAAGTAATGCTGTCCACCCCACTGACACATTTGTCCGTTCGGGCTTTATTGCTATCGTTTAGTTATTAAAGTGAGCTGTTGTCTCTTTCTGTGTCCCCTTTTTGCTTTCCCTTTTATCAACTCGCTCTTTCTTCACTCGAAAATACTTTTAACAAATTTTGGCGAACAACTTTTCATAAAGCTGAATCCGCTTTGTCGCTGTCTTTGCCGCTGGCTGAGGCTTAGCAATTTGGCTAATAACAGATTGTTGAACGTTTGTAACAGCTGTTCGGTTCGTTTCAACGAATATAAGGGAGTTTTTAAACCCTGCGGAAAAATGAGCAATGAGCATTTTCAGTTGGGATGATGCTGCGATAGTGCGGTTGGGATGATGCTGTCCATCAGAATGCTTCATCTTCATCTCTTTTGATATCGTTTATGGTTTGACTACCTGTCGGGTAAAGATTTGGTATGAAAAAAATGCGATAAAACTTCTCAAAATGTTCGACACATTAATAATTCGGCATCACACCACAGCTCATATACTATAGATATACCGATTAACCGTCTGATGTTGCTTGTTTTCCTTATCGTAACCTATTCCGCATATCTCTCAGCGATATGAAATGATGCTGTGGTTTGACTTGTAGTATTGAGAAGCGGTCAGACTAAACCGGTTTGCAGAGAGTAAACATAATGGAAGAGGAATATAGCGATATGGAGCTGAACGAGACCGATTCGCTAGCATCAACCACTCCTCTATTTGGCGTATCACTTTTGCAGTTGGTGGTCTCTGCGTCCGCAATCACGCTCAACACGCTTGTACTTGTCGTTGGTTTGCTCAGGATTAAGGGCAGGTATGTCCCATGCTGTTATCCGTACCGAAGGTTTACTTTCGGGGATAAAATATGATTTAATATGGAATACATTCAAAGCACTTCAAGGTGACATGTTGTCTGAGGCTCTTGGCAGTAAGCTAAACGCGATACTTTTGCATCGAATAGAGAGAATGCTACATGCGTACGTGCATTTGAGAGCTCTGACTTGAAAAAGCTGTCACTGGTAGTAAGTATAACGAGTTCGTCAATCACGAATTTCTGGGCTTTGCTGCAGCCTCAGCTTCCAGATTGTTTTAGTTTTGCGAGGTTGTTTTCTTTTTTCTTCAACTTTTTTTCAATCTTCTTATTCGCTTTCTTAATTTTTTCTTTACTTTTTGTCGTTTTTTTCCCTGAGCAATCTCAGCTTGAGTTGGGACTGTGATTATGACCCCCTTATTCCCTTCCCCCGTGGCCGAGAGGAGAG
Source organism: Toxocara canis (assembly GCA_000803305.1). Taxonomy (NCBI): domain Eukaryota; kingdom Metazoa; phylum Nematoda; class Chromadorea; order Rhabditida; family Toxocaridae; genus Toxocara; species Toxocara canis. Next base: position 35,468 of record JPKZ01000854.1, read on the forward strand.
AGGAGAGTAAGCTTATGCATTTCAGCAAGTAACACATAGTCCCGGAGACAACCATTAAGAAGCCCATTTACTGTTTTGGCCAGCCATCGAGTATCCAATGAAGAAAGGGAGCCGTGCAACGCCCGACAAACGAACACCCTAAAATTCATACTTTCACAATTCAGTGTGCTTAACTGATATGCGAGTCGTCAAGGTAGATGCATCATTTTATGACTCCCAAATTACCAGTTTTGAGAATGCTTCAAGAAAATGCTCGTCCACGCCTAAAAGTAGCTATGAATAATCAAAACTCGTTTCACGTAGGCAGAAGAACAGAGAAAAGAATAGAAAAATCTTGAAATTTTTCTAGGAAAATTGCTTGTAGAAGAAATTTTTCTTTGGGAGGGATTAGGGGAGGAGGTGATCTGTCTGTCGCTTCTCTGTCGATAGCCGTATCTCTCAGCGATATGAAATGATGCTGTGGTTTGACTTGTAGTATTGAGAAGCGGTCAGACTAAACCGGTTTGCAGAGAGTAAACATAATGGAAGAGGAATATAGCGATATGGAGCTGAACGAGACCGATTCGCTAGCATCAACCACTCCTCTATTTGGCGTATCACTTTTGCAGTTGGTGGTCTCTGCGTCCGCAATCACGCTCAACACGCTTGTACTTGTCGTTGGTTTGCTCAGGATTAAGGGCAGGTATGTCCCATGCTGTTATCCGTACCGAAGGTTTACTTTCGGGGATAAAATATGATTTAATATGGAATACATTCAAAGCACTTCAAGGTGACATGTTGTCTGAGGCTCTTGGCAGTAAGCTAAACGCGATACTTTTGCATCGAATAGAGAGAATGCTACATGCGTACGTGCATTTGAGAGCTCTGACTTGAAAAAGCTGTCACTGGTAGTAAGTATAACGAGTTCGTCAATCACGAATTTCTGGGCTTTGCTGCAGCCTCAGCTTCCAGATTGTTTTAGTTTTGCGAGGTTGTTTTCTTTTTTCTTCAACTTTTTTTCAATCTTCTTATTCGCTTTCTTAATTTTTTCTTTACTTTTTGTCGTTTTTTTCCCTGAGCAATCTCAGCTTGAGTTGGGACTGTGATTATGACCCCCTTATTCCCTTCCCCCGTGGCCGAGAGGAGAGAGGAGAGTAAGCTTATGCATTTCAGCAAGTAACACATAGTCCCGGAGACAACCATTAAGAAGCCCATTTACTGTTTTGGCCAGCCATCGAGTATCCAATGAAGAAAGGGAGCCGTGCAACGCCCGACAAACGAACACCCTAAAATTCATACTTTCACAATTCAGTGTGCTTAACTGATATGCGAGTCGTCAAGGTAGATGCATCATTTTATGACTCCCAAATTACCAGTTTTGAGAATGCTTCAAGAAAATGCTCGTCCACGCCTAAAAGTAGCTATGAATAATCAAAACTCGTTTCACGTAGGCAGAAGAACAGAGAAAAGAATAGAAAAATCTTGAAATTTTTCTAGGAAAATTGCTTGTAGAAGAAATTTTTCTTTGGGAGGGATTAGGGGAGGAGGTGATCTGTCTGTCGCTTCTCTGTCGATAGCCGGAGATGCGGTAGAGAGAGGAAGGACACCTCTTTACTCCCATCAATATGCACCTCCCTTGATCGCTCCCTGCGTTCAACGTACTCCAGCTTTACTCGTCATCTTGTGCTTTAACTTATTTTTTAATCTCGACCTTTACAGTTGTACGGTATATCTTTGCAACAGTCTTCGAGGGTGTAATACGATATAGCTTAATGATGCTCGTAACTTGCACTCAAATTTATTTTGCACCTAACGCCCGCTTTCTTCTATCCGTAGTGAACGCTTTTTAAAATATCGATCAAGACGCGCAAAGCAACTGCCAGATGAAAGAGAATGGGG